>CAJFCP010000447.1:181647-367524 GCA_904066005.1 Synergus itoensis | reverse complement strand
CAATGCTTGGAAAACAAAGGACAAATAGGGGGCGATCGCCCCCTATTTGTCCTTTGTTTTCCAAGCATTGAAGAAAGACACACGATTTCTGGATGCGCGCCTGATTTCTATATCCGCTTACCTTCAGCGGGGAATTTCATATCACAGGTGATAAAAAGTCGTAGGATCTTATGAGGAAGTATTATTTCCATATAAATATACTTGAAGGCCAAGGATAGGTTGGCTGTACCAGGACGGGAAAGGATGAGTTCCCACGTCGCGTCGTGGAAGTTGAATTCAGTGGATTCGAGAAGCGATTAGCAATTATCCAATACCTCTGCGAGATAATTTTGGCGGAAGTACATTATCTGCAAGACTCTCATCATTGAAACCAGAAGTTAAGAGAAGTGAGAGACAACTTTCCCTAAAGCAGAAAATTCTTTAGAATATATCATTTCAAACATTTCCAGGTAAATTGAATTGCGTGTCAAGAATATTGGAAACTTAGACATTGCCATTAATGACTGTGTTTATAGCCTCACCTCTTCATACGAAAATTAAGAATTCAATCATTAAGCGTTGCTGGGAAATATTTATTGAATGTAATAATACATACTCTCATCCCATTAAATCAATTATGAGATTTTATCATTTATTAACCTATCCTTATCTTTTCTAATATTGTAACTTTTATTTTTTATTTATTGAAAGAAAAGAGTATTTGTTTTTACATTTTAATTTTATTGAAACACTGTCAATATTCATGATCAGTCAAAATTTACCGTTTCGGCTTCCTTAAATGAATTCTTGCGAATCTTTCTTCCGCATTTTTATTTCAAGAGATGAGTGAAGCTGATGGGGAAAGGGGAGATATTAAAGAGGGGATCCGAGATGTGCGCGGGCGTGGGAATATTATCGCTCGAGGGACCCTGAAGAAGGCAATATACAGGTATATAGATACATGTTGGGCTCATAAGGGCCTCGGGGCGAGTCACTGGCCCAGGGTTCCCTGGCATGAATCCACGAAGCCTTTTGCGTCAGAGCGATCGAAATATTAAGGTCTGATGTTACAAAGACACATTCAAAAGGACAATAACTCTAGTAAATTATAAAAAAATATATAGAGACATAGTTCATATCGGATTGTAAATTTGATTTCTTGAAGTAATTTTTTCTACTAACACACGAAGATTGAAAGCCGAAAACTAGACTATTCGATGATGCCATTTTTTAATTTCAATATTTGCATGAGAAAATAAGTTTTTATTGCAGAACTATAGAAAACAATTTATTAAAATACGATAAAATGTAAATTGGTTGAAATCAGTTTCTGGAAACGATTCCCTTTTCGTCGCGTTCATTAAAATTGATGGACCTCCCTCGCATTTTAATAGATTTTCAAGCTCTCTTAAGCATCGGTTGCATTCTTTATGGGTAAGATTTTAAACGGCCTCTTCTTCGAAGTTTATGTCTTTCCATTTTTGAAATTTCGATATGGTGTTCTTACATAGGGTATTCAGCATTCCAAATCATTAAGGCGATAATATATTCGATCAGCAGGTATATTAACGATACTTTATAGCCCCTATCGCGTCGTTTTAGCGTTTATAGTCGTTTCATGGATTTCTTGCGCCACTGGAATAATAGTGACTGCAAACCTCAATGTGGAGTAGAAAGGGCGATATTCTTAACAGAGGCATATCCCATTTTTTTCAACGAAAATCGTCAAATCATTACGAGAATAATCTGATTCATATTTGATATCTCAATTCCTTTTCTATATCCAGTATATCCTATTAAATCGAAATCCACGAAGAAAATCTGAAAGATAGTGTTAATGAAGAGAGTATTTTTAACCAAACTCGAGTTGAAGAACGGAAATATCGAAAAGCAGATAGTCAGTGCGATTTACTTGCTAGAAGACAATGCTATTTCGCTTTTGAAGGGAAGCTTTGGCCACAATGGAAGTAACGACTTAGCATTTAAACTTCTCAGAAGAGGTGGATCCAACAATAGAAGAGTAAGTAACAAGACTCGAACGATGTCGTGCGTGCATGAACGGTCGAACTACACAGATGGTTGTTTAACATCCACGAGGTAGCGGAACTATATGTAAGGGGTTACACGGAATGCATTTATACTTTCAAAAAAAGATGAAATGTAGATCTCTTCAAGCATTGTGCCCGTAATTTGTCATTAGGACTGCGCGTTAGCAGTAATGAATTTTGATAGCATTTAATTCACAAAAAGGGTCAATGTTAATTGAAACCCCTTTTAACTCAGCACATCCCTTGGGAAAACTATGTAAAATACAATCTATTAATAGATACACAAAAATTCAAGCAACTTCCTGATTTAATGTACAAAATAAATTAATGTGTAAAATACATTTTTCTGCCTGTTCTATACCGGTACTTTATTACTGTTTTTTTTTCTTTTTTTTCTATTATCAGTTCAAGCTTGTGTACAACGTCTTGCGAATGTGGTCATATAATTCTAGTCGCTTAATGCATACCAAGAACGGGGCTGTAATTTATCAGACGACCATCAAGGCCCTCTTAAGCAGATAATACGTTAGTTACCGGACCGGACGTTATAGCGCGCTCGCGTACGTTTCTATGGCTAACCGTAGGCGCGTAATGGTCCAGCCGGTGGATGTGGCGTGGATATGGTGTGAAGGGAAATATGCTATAACTATAATATAACTGCGAAGGAAGCTCTACCTTATAGGCTGAGACAACGCCATGCAGAAGAAAAACTCGCCAAAGAGATTTCTTACCTATCGAATAGACAACACAAGGATGTCCTGCCATATTCTTTCTATGGAGAATTTGACATGACAGCGGAAATAACGGACACAAGTCCCGACTCTCAAATTCTGATTTAATTTAAATGAATTAAGTAAACTATAGTCCTTTTTAACTAAATGTCCTTTCAGAAACTACTCTTAAAAATTACTATACATATACTTGTGAAGCATTTTAACGATAGAAGTTAATCCTAAAAATAAAACTGATTTTTTGGCCTCCAAAGTTGGCTAGGCAGGCCTATAACTCCTGAAAAACATGCTGGAATACCTCTTACGGAATTGAAAACCTTTTTACACCGACAGTTTGAATTTACTAACCAATTCATCCATATTTTGTGGTGCTTTTGCGGAAGGTAGCAAAAACATTTTTCTTATACTATTTTATATGTCTCATGCGTCGGCGGCCTTTTTGAAAGCTATTACAACCGACGTCCGTAAACTTCTCTTGAAGTTGCTTGCCGGCTTTACTTTGCGCATCACTGCGCATATGAATGTGCACATTGCACGCGTGGCAGCGCACGAGCGTGTGTCGATGTCGAGCATAGAAGATACCGACTGTCGTCCACTGCGACGCCTCCAGCATTACGGTTGCCATAGGAGGTCGTTCAAGGTCGCGAGACGACGCTAGAAGCATCCAAGTCTTGGACGGGTTTTCCTATCGTCACTTGTAATGCTCTTCCTGCTCCTCGAGCTACAACTATTTCTAACTTTAAGTACATCTTCGTGTTCCTCTGTCGCCAGATAACATACAGTATAAAAATTACCGGCATCTGGAGACTAAGCAAGACCAAGACTCATAATTACTTCACTTTTTCCATTTTAAAATCTACTTTCACTCTTTTACGATTTATTTCACAAGAGCTGTTTATGGGAAAACAGTTTTAAAATATTTCATCTTTTAGCGATCAAAGCCTAATGAATGTATCGCATGTTAACGGCTTCCGTATACAACTGCACTCGTTTTTTCGCCATTCATCTTTTTTGTCAAATGATAATGAATGGTTATGATAATAATAAGAGATAATCGTTGAAGACATTTTACACTATAATCAAGAACCATCTTTTCATGAATCAACGAATTTCTGTGCAACATTCTCTCTTATTATCTTAATATCATAAATTTTTAAAACTGTAACACTAAATACTTTGAAAGATATATCTTTTTCAAATATTAATAAGAAACTGATATTGTGAAATGGCATATTATCGTTTTCTCTGTATCATATATTTTGAAATCCTGAGAAACTGTCCCTTGAAATAATAAATCTAAAACGCGACCTTTAATCAACTTTATCCCATAAATTTTCAATTCCATTTCTAAATATTATCATATATCTGACATATGAATCACGGTTGCAACACATTCATTGTTGCCTGGCTCTATCACATGCCACTGTTCGCCAAGAGTGAGCAAACCTCTTTTAGGTTGGTACCGATGTGCTTACACCAGCATTATGTCCGTATTACGCGTAATGATAGAGTCGAGACGCCACTATTAACGCATTTTCTCTAAACGGCTACCTAATTACAGGACAATAGCGAAACGAGTCTTGAGGGTGTCTACTTCTCTCTCTTCCGCGCCTGCTGGCCCATGATACCTCACCCAGGGAAAAATAACGACGCGTCTCTAAAGTATCTTTCATGGATGGGCAGAGCATACCTATCTCGTTTAACGAGAGAAATTTTCCATTTTTTTCCATACGTTATAGTCGAACCAGAACATTAATGGAATCGACCTAGCCATCTATTAGTGCAAGAAAAAAATTTGCAGTAATTCCGTTATTTTTCAATTGACTACCGATAACCGGTCTATTTACGGGTTTACGAGACTTCTAATGGATACTTCTTATACTTCTTCAAAATCATAAAATGTCGATAACCCTTCTAAATTTCCATCTGTGGGGTTTGATCCAAAGTAATTATTCTCGCGCAAGCAACCTTATTTAGATTCATTAACATCGAGAATACAGAATACTCTGAATACTTGCAATGATTACAGTTCAAGAAAATGCATAAATTTCAAATAATAAACCTCTCGTTAACCTCTGAACGTGAATAACGTTTATTTAGCACCGCATGCCTTGTGGCCTTTCTTTGTAAACAATTTTAATGCATCCAGACTGAATATTTACTAGAGAGAAAGAAAAATTATATTGAAAAAAATGTACCTGTTACCAAAGTGTCGTAGGTGTCGAGAAACATGTAATAAGTGCTAATGCGACGATAAAAATGAGCAAGTCAACGATCATAATGGGAAATAAATCTTGAAAAGAGTCAACACGTCATTGTCTTTTATGCTAACTCAATGGTATCCGAGTCTTAATATCAGATATTAAGTGCAAGTCGCACGTAACATTTGTCTGACCCACCCGTAGCCAGGCTCGACCCTGAAAGACCGATTGGTTTGTTCGTATAATGAAGAACCCTACATTGGGGAGAAGAAGGGAGCGAGAGTGAAAATATGAGAGATCCTATGAATAATGCGGATCAGTCGAGCCTCTGACAAATAATCATTATGATAATTCGGATAGAGACGTCTGTTAGAATCAGGGCAATGCAAGCATTTCGCACATCTATTTTCTTTTTAGTTCCCTGTAATATATTTCAACAGGAAAATGTCTGAAAATAATCATTTTGATGACACCAATAGAGGAAGTACGCACAATTGCACAATATACGGTAGCTGTTCAAGTAAATGACAAGGTCGTCGATCAATGTTACTGCAGATTAGATATCAGCTCTTTCTTCATTTACTCCATAACGAGTAAGAGAGTGAGGAGCAGGAATAGAGAAGTAGCGAATGAACAAAAAAAGAACTGTGAAGATCGAAAGAATGAGAAATATGTAGAGGAGAAATAAACTAAAAGATAGCAAAAGAAGTGGCAAGTCGAATAGATGCACGTGGACTATTAAAAGTAGAATTGCATACAGTAGCAGTAGTGGTAACACGGTAGCAACGGTAGCAACGCTTCGGGCCGGAATGCAATAATATAAACATTGATTAATTAACCATTTGATACATTGGCTTCGGGCATGCGGCATATGGATTAATGAAACCCGCTTCTACAGCGATCGAGAACGAGATTGCGTTAGCTCGCACGTAGGAATCACCTGCTATATTCAAGTCTCTAGCTTTCAATATAACTTGCATATATTTCTCTTACTGTATACGAAGTAGAGTCGCAAAGATTTATAACAATGTCGAGAAACATGAAATTAGTAGAAGCAAAACTAAGAGACAGTCCTCCAGGCTACCAACTGGAACCTAGCACTTATAACATAGTATATCATTAGTTGTGCATAAACTTCTCACTAATCTGCAGAATACTATATCTCCATAATTTTAGTCAAATTACAATATTTTTCATGCTTTCATCATATACAGAAAAAATAAGTCTGGCTTGTAATAATTTTTTGTTGGTGCTGCTACTAATATTGTTACCTCAACAATAGTTTGATATTGCTAATGAATTTCAGAAAAATGTTAATTTCCAGAAAATCGTTCGTATTATCAGGAAGTACATCTATTGACTAATTAAGCCTTAGATTGATTGCCCAAGGCATATAGCGGCAAAATAATGAAACCTATCCACTAATAAACCAGAAGTATGCTATGTGACAATGATGAAGATAAAGTATGGATAAAGAAATGTAAATGGAGACTGAAGAGGCGGAAAATCATCATCATGGCATTTAAAACCTAATTCATATTCAAAATTGTAATTTGTTTGCCTTTGTTCAGTCAAAGATATGACGCTCTCTTAATTGGATAATAGACATTAAATTTATATCAGACGTTTTCATTCATAAAGGAAGCATTTCGTTAGGTTTAATCGTAAATCAGAATTGTGCCTCGAATTACAATTTATTAATTCCGTTTGAAATTAAACTGGATATTTTATAGATAGCGTTCGTTCCCCATTAATAATTTTGCAGTTGTCATTAATTTATAGGATGAAATATAGAGGAGCGGTCCTAAAGTCTCGCTTTTCGAGCTTCTGCTCCTTAGGGAAATAATGATTGACGTACAGAAAATATGGAAAATATAGATAAATAGTGAAGAATAAAAAGTTTTTCTGAATTGTCGTCACTCGGTCCTCTGTACATATATAAGGGCAGGGGTGCAGCGTTACAAGTCGATGACACACTCATCCGCTAGTTTTACGAGACTAATTAATCCACGCTATCCGAGAGTTCGAGGGCCATTAACTCTCGCATTACAACGTACTCGAAGGTAGCTACGGATGCTACTGGCTCGTTACACCACCTCCTCATCTCCAGCTCTGTCATCCCTTTGTGTGCGATTTCACGTACCTATAGACTCATACGTCGAAACATTCCAGGATTGGTTTTAATTACCGAGTCTTAAATTTTTGGTCCTCGTACTTCACGCGTTCGTATAATGTTCTGGATTCCAATCAGACGTCTGTAACAAGCTCTACATGCAGACTTTGTAAACTGAATAAAGAGTTTTAAAAATAAGAGTATTTTTGCCTCTAGAGAGTGAAGTTCCAGTGAATTATATAACAAAATATAGATAAATGACATCAGTGAGTGGAAAACATGGTTTCGTATTCTACGCCTAACATTATACCGCGTTTTACAACATTATCGCACGACTTTCGTAATTACGTGTAATTCAACCTTGCTTACCAGGTGGACCTGGAGCAATCGTAACTCTCGTCCGCAGGATCTGCCATTAACTAATGCCGGCTTCGGGATAGACGACGATCCTGTTTAACGATCTACCATCTGCTACTTTTGCAAAAAAATATATCCACGACGCGACTCTCTTTAACATTTCAATCGCGAACGATGAGGGCGTGATTGGAAGAAGCGTACATAAAATTCAGGTAGCAAATATCTCTGAATTTATCTCTGAAATTATCCTTCTATTCGGAAAAGCATTTAATTTACTGTATTCTCTGAGGTATTTCAGTCTTTTTTTTTTAAGGCTCATTTCATTAGAATAAGGAATTACTTTAAGGTCAGTTAGGTTACTCGCATGAAAATAAAGAATAACTTTTATCATTAAATTAAAACAATAATAATCATTAAGGAATATGAAGGAACAGAAAATTCTCTATACTCGATTAAAATCTTACTCGGTAGTTCGCAAGATTTTCAGAGGGAAGGAGTAAAGAAAAAGGAGATAAGAAACGTCAGGGACGGCAGAAGAAAGAAGAGAGTACCTACCCTTTCGTGCCCCGAACACGCCTTCTCGAAGAACTCGCGCGTAACCGTTCAAGAGATCTCTCGATAACGGAGTCCATAAGGTTCCTTCGACTCACGTAGTTTAACATTTGTACATAAGACTCATACATGGTTTATTGTGGAACGCCTCGTTAATAAAACGTCGCTCTGAGTATCAGAGTACGGCTAACTTGTGAGGATATAACACGTACGCTGCTGAGTGTCCTGATACTATATACAACCTAGAAAATGTTCCACAGCTTGTGAGAAGTGGCTTGTTGCTTCATAACTCGAGTCATAATAATTTAAATCCCCGGGATAATAGGCAATATATTTCATTTTATAATCGAGGTCAATTTTCATGTTAAGAAGAAGAGATTTTCTCTAATTTCCTACATTTCTTTGAAAATATTTCAAAATGAAAGAAACATTCCTGTAAAAAATTTCTCCGTGCAAAGGAGAATGGCTTGCAGGACAACTTGGTCTCCTGGAAAGTTACGAAAGGGAAGGATGAGGTTGGCCCACTATACACCCGCGATACGCGTTCCGCATTGATATTATTTCATTAACTTTTTGCCGGTCGCCTGCTCTTTGGAATAGTGGTTCCGTCGACTGGCAGGCGACCTCCTCCTCCGCCTCTTTATACTTTTTTCTTCATCTTCTTCTTCTTCTTGTCCACTCGACTCCAGTCCCGATCGCTCTCCTTCCACCTTCTCGGACCACCGATTCCTCTTACAGTTCAGCAAGGTATGCACACATCTGCCGCTTCTCCACCATGTGAGTCTCGATGGTACCGTAAAGGCAATCGTGACACTCCAGAAATCAAGATTACCGTTCATCCCTTCGATCACGGAACACAAAAGTGTCCCACACCATCAGTTTGTCGTAAAAAAAACGAAAAACTTGATTATTTTAATCCTCTATGTTCATACACACATTTCAACAGCATTTTTGAGCCAATCAATTCATATTTTTTCCCTTTCAAAGTCCCAGAATCATCATTCCTTCTTTTCTGAAATACTGCAGCCCAACTTGAGGAACTCAAGCAGGAAAATAAATGTACACACGTACACGATGTCCCCCTCTTTTGTCTCTCTCCTTTCACAGGTGAATTTATAGGGCTTTATACGAATTTATGTACGTTCGCGAGGACGCAGCACGCAACTATGTACACGAAAACGTACACGCCAGGCTCTCGAGGTTCTGAAACCAGTATCAGCCGTTGTCAACCGTGTTCGAAAGGAATTCTGTACTACTCGATCGGACATTTGTGCTTTGGTGCTTCTGCAGACTATCAGTCACTCTGATAGTTTCACTAAAATCGGAAGTGGTTAATTCAACTGAAAAATATCTATGCTGCATCTCTCATAAAAAAAAAAACATGAGAGGACTTTTTCTTAATCTTTTTTCGACGATGTCACCCGTTTTCATTTTCACGCGCGAAGCATATAAAACAAATCAGACCGGCTTACTCCGCAGGGATGCTGTGAGAAGATCGAGAGCCTCCAACTCGGTGTATCTTGATCTTCGTGAAATATTCACCTTGCATTCAGAGCAACAGAGTTCGAGATCGTTAAATTAGCAGATGTAATTTCAGCTCCCGGAAGTGGCCCCCTTTATAAGCCGTGTAAATCCTTCCCTGGTGTGAAGAGGGACCGCCTTGAACCAAAATTTGAAGGCACCGATATCAGGTCAATTCGTATTATGTATAAACCTTGCACGTATTGCGCATAAAGTAACCTCGAGGTACCAGTCCGACGTTAATTGCAAGTGGCAGTCTTTTCGAAAGGGCTGATAATTCGCATCGGGTTCAAGTCGCAGGTCATACGCCTTTTACGTGACGTGACGTTACCCTTTGATGCAAAAAAATCGCAAAAAAAACAATACCAAACGAGATGCCAGAAAGATATAATAATAATAATAATAATAATAATAATAATAATAATAATAAATTCTATTAGATCTTCAGTAGAAAAAGACAGCTTGAGTCAGACGTATTGAAGCTAATATATTTTAGATCCAAAAGATCTAAAATTCGGGGTGGCCATATAAATGTAAAAGTCTTCCAGTAACTGGAATTCTGCGTGCACTTCCGGTTTGGCAGAAATCTCACTATCAGATTCATTGACTATTCAAAGAAATTTAAAATAGCGAATTCTATTTTTTTCCTTTCGGGAAAAACTATTGGATGATTGCAGACAAATTGCGGTGAGATTATCCATAATAAGGGAAGCCGCAGGAGGGAATGGTTAGCGAGTAATTGAATAAATGCTCAGAAAGGGACCTTCACCTCGTTCTCAGTGGAATAAGGAATACGCCCTGAACGATTAATCGATTCTTTCTTCGTTAAAGTAACCGCACGATTATCCAGTACAGCGAGTGCTGCATAGTGCATACCCTATTCAGAAGAGATCGAAGTATGGACAGACTACTCGTAGAAATCTCCGGCTTTCCTTTGGATTGCCGAGGAAAAATTCCGGGCACAATGCAACCGCTTCCTGGAAGATTTCAGTGCAGTCGCTCTCCGTAAGGGTAGCATTAGAAAAATTCTCAGACATTGTTGCGACCTGAACATTTCGCTTCCAGGAATGCATGTCTCGCAAATTGCAAGACTGTTCCGTGTCAATGTTGCTATACACGCATGCGCATATGAAATTGTTATAAGTGCATTTCTCATTATTTTGGAAAAAAGGCCAAAGTTAAATATGTAATCATTACAAAGACAACGTGAACAGCTATTAATGGAAATAAGTCTAATTACTTCGACCTCATGTGAAAAAAGTTCTAGTCTCGAGAGTTTGGAATAGATCATTTATAGTTCCAGGTGATTTTTCATGATTTAAAAATGTCTAAAGTGTAAATTTATTTCAAGACTTTTAAGTGAGTTAAGTTCCTTTTAACTGAGCCGAGCATTATCTTCTCTTGCCTTAGAAATGGGAGATCTAATTACGATATTACGTCACACTTCAAGTAATGATTATTTCCTTCTTGTTTTTTAGAGCAAAAGTGATTATCGATTTGCCACCACCTCCTTCGTCAATATTTCACGATTAGTATCAGCTACAATCCGATCCCATTAATTGCAAACTACAACTCCACATATCCTGTGTGATTTTTAACTCTGATCGCTCGCCCAGTCTAGAAGACATGAAAAAGCTGAATTTATGCGTTTCACTACGTTTGCTGAATTTCTCACATGTGGATATCTTCCAAGTAGCCGTAAAATATTGTTCACGTTTGAGATAAAGGGTCTTTCAAATGTAAAAGTCTAACAGTCGAAGACATTTCAATTCTGGATGTTAATCCAATTTTACAATTAAGTTCAAGACAATTTATATCCCAAGCTGGATTAATATTATAAATATCACAAGGACACCTTCTTGCTCTCCTTCTGCAGACCATCGTCTCTTTTTCTGTAATTTATAATTGCTTTTATGTTACAATTGCAGAAAAAGAAGGTTCTTGGGGTGCGACACACCAAGCCGAATTGGCTGGATGCGTTCCAGGTTTGATCGTAAATCCAGGAGGAGACACGTGGTCTCGCCGAACCAAATGCTTCCTCCTCGACCAATCAGCGTGGCGAGCAGAGCCGATAAACGATAAATCTCACGCGGACCGTTCCAGCGGTTTCAGTCTATGGAACACACGTGGAACACGCGTGTTCCCGCAATTAGTGTCACTATACTGATCGATCGCTCGCTTGCGGTCACTTCATGGAGAGATTCGTTCCTACACACGACCGGAATGTCCTTAAGCCGCTTTCTCAGCTCGTCCTGATGACTCTGTTCTTTGAACAACAATCCTACAATACACAAGCATGCTTTTCTATATTAAAATACCTACTCGGATTAATTCCACTCGAAAGACCACGAAAAGAAGCAATATTTTAATAATGTTTTGTGGAATTTATATACAAAAAGAAAATGCTCTTAAGCTGGCAGAAATAGGCGAGTGTAAAATTCAGAAATAAACGAACGAAGATTGCAATCAATTCTGTGCTGTGGAACTGCACTTAATTGTATGAGGAATTTGCATTGACTTAAAGTTGAATAATTTATGGCACAGCTTAAGTAGTGCATTGAGAGTGTTTTGTTTTTCTTTCCGATTAGTGCCCGTCGCCAACCAGGCTGTTTTCTCGATATGTGATTAACAAATGAAATACGCCTACATTCTCCAGATAGCTTGGTGAACTGGTGAACAGGAACATTCAGTCACACCTGTGCGAGGACATGACTTGAGTTGGTGTCGCTCTTTAGTTGGATTTGGCACTGAGAAAACGAGTAAAGCACGTGAATAGCCTACGGCCCTGACCGGCACTCAGACTGCCTTGACATATCTACTCTTTATCCATACAGATTAGGCCAAGATCAGCGGTACCAATCCCGTTATCTTCTCCTGACGTGACACGCTTGCAAAAAGTAGTTCAAGTCTTCGCCAAATTTCATTTCTTATTCTGTTTTCTAACTCGTCTAACAACTCGTTAATATCAACAATATCAAAATTGTTTTGAAATTTAAGACGAAATATTATCAGACATTTAGTAATGGAGAGAGAAAGACATGTGAAATTATGTGTGGACCTCAGGGAAGATCTTTGACCATCTTTCGGTGATGGATTGATCATGTTTGAGTAAGACAGATGAGATTCTTGAGAGACAGATATTTCAAGGTTCTATATCAAGTTGAAAGTATGTAAAATGGATTTAACTTTTTTCTTATGTGGGAGAACGTTTACCAACATATATGTATATTAATTCGAAACGAGCATTCCACACCCGGGATTTTGATGAGAAGTTTAGCTCTTGTTTCTTATGAAATAAAGAACTAAGATTGGTAACTGGAATACGATCCCGTTCTTCGCCAATCTTACGGAATAATACTCATTTCTATAGATTTTACAAAAAATTCCAGTAGCTACACCAGATCCCCATTTATAAATAACAATTCTTCTAAAGTTCACAAAAAATTATATAAAATTTCAAACTTGCCTCACGTAACGCAGTATTAATTCAATTTTTATTTATTTTCCCGTCTTCAGGGAAAAGAAGAAGTTTTATTTTCGGGAGCCGGAAATTGTGAAAAAATTCTCTTACGTGAGGAGTCTCATTTGAAGTTGCAAAGATACCCGTGTAGATGTGTAACTACTTATTACCGAAAACGTTGTTATTGGTTAGTGCGTGAAGCAGACTTGCGAGAGAAAGAGATATAGAGGGAGGAGGAGTGGGAGGGGAAGAAATGAAAATGAAAAAACGAAAGTAAAAACGATGCAACCATCATCTACCAACGTTCCTGGTCCAGCGTGATTATACGATGGGAGTGGTCGCAGCCCAGTTGGGCACTGAGTTCTCCTTCTTTCATGCTCGCAATCCCAGGACCAAATTCGCCTCGAGCTATGCGCCGACTTATAATGCGAGGGAAGCGGAAAGCATCTTTCTTCGGGCGTCGTTCTTCGACAGCGGTAGGCTCTGCCTCGAGAGATGTTCATAAGACCAGTCGCGCATTCGTGCCGGCAGCAAGAAAAGAGTGCACGAGATGCGATGGGGGAGGGAGAGAGGGCCGTGTAAAAAATCGAACTCACCTCACCTCGCATTGTATCATTACATTTCCAACGATTGTATTTCGTGTGTCGAAAGGATAAGTACAACGAGGCCAATTCATTTCGCAATAAAAAAGAGACCGAGAGGAATAAAATGGGGGCGGTGATTAAAAATTCGAGAGGGCGCGAGCACAGAAAAAACAAAGCCGGTGAAATATCGCCAGAAAATAGGCGACTGAAACCAGCGAAACTTATTATATCTTCTTTTGTTTCGATGTGAAAAAAATCGTGTTAATTCTGACCCTTCTGAGTTCTTCTCATCAGGATTGAATGCATTCGTGTATCGATTTTTGATGATTGCAAAAAGAAAGCTTTGCCCCAATATAAAAACGTTATTCTTGATCCGGCTTACAGTAAATATTTAGTAAAATGTAGGTGCCAATTTGACTATTACAAAACACCTAAACAAGATGCTTTGATCAAAATGGGACCAATCAATGAATCTAAAAGAATGGACCAAGAAGTTGTTTGGCGAATAATGTAAAGAAAAAGTATCCAGAGGATGCATGCCTCATCGCAAATACGTGCTGACTGGACAATATATTCTCAGGTAACTTTAGAGTCTTGGATATCTCATTCATACATACTTAGGTAGCTACTTTGCATCCACATCAATGGGATACCTTGCTCGAGGCGCGTTTCAATTGTCGATCAGCTCAGCTCGAAGAAAATGGGTTACCTCACTTCGGCCACGAACTTGAAACCTTTCCCCTCCTAGTATAAGGTAAGTACCACTCATTACGAGTAGCAAACGACTGGAATCGACCAAGTCCACTTTTCTACTTCGATGCCATATCATTTTCAACGGCGCAAAACTAGATAGATATACATTACACACTGAGTTATGCGATATTCCATAACAATATGTAGGCAATTTAGATTATTCAAGGGCTAATCGAAAGCGTGAAGGAATCGAATTGCAGGAGAATGAACCTACCATCATAACAACCTGTTGAGAGGTAATATGGTTATATATCACATTTTATTATGTGAAAGAAAATTGATGATGATATTATACTACTCGTATTGCCGAGAAAATTGGTTATAAAGGTAGCTTTCCAAAAATTTGTACAATTTTTTCCTAACTTTTGCTTGAATTGCAAAAAAACAAATTCAAACAAATATCGAACCGGTTTCAACTCTCAATGGTAGGCATATACTATTTAAGTGAGCTTGGCGTGCAGCATTTATACATATAGGTGCGCGTTCCACGGAAATTAATGATGCAAATAGTTTCTTCTGCTAAAAATGGCAGAGAAAGAGGCGGAAGAGGACAGAGAGAGAGAAAGAGGCAAAAAAGAGAGAAATAGAGGAGTGAATTTATTATACTGCGGTATAAGCAGCTCGCTCGTTTAAAAACGACATGCGGTAGGCAGTAATAATCGATACGGACGTGTGGATTAATTGCAAATGAATAGTCATGGAGAAATCATTGTAAACATTCCGGGAAAACTTGGAAAAAGGACGATTTCACATTTTTCTATAAAATGAATCTGACTCACAACTAATGTCTAGGATGCTAGCAGAATTATTAATTAACTCCTGTCGAAGAAAAGTTACAAATGTACTCTCTGCGAGTTGTTTTGCAAAAAATTGACGATTATTAATGTACTCGGAGATATAATTAGTCATTACTTGTAATTATGCACTTGCGCTCTATTTTAAATTTGACATCTAACATTGTTAAAGGTCGCACATTGATTGATGGTGGAATTTGGAGAATGTACAAATTGTTTTACGGTACGGGTCATGAAGATACATCAACATTGAAATGTAATTTATAAATGAAAAAAGCATTATGTGATACAGTATCAAAAAGTGACTGAATGAACACTTTCAGATGAATCCAACATCCTCTCAAGAATAAAACAAAGATTGGTTGGGTAGTCTCAGAGAGGAGGGTTGAATTTTTCGATATTTCGCTCACGCACGCGCTCACGCAAGCACGCACTCGCTCATGCAACAAGAGTTCAAGAGTAGCCTCTCTCACCTGTTGAGGACCCTGTGGTACCACAGGTGGTTCCCTGGGTGGGAGTGGACCGTGCTCCAGGTAAAAGGCTACAGTTTGATAAAGAGGAAGATACCCACCCTCTTTTCTCTCCCTCCTCATACGAACCAAGCGAAATGAAAGACGAAGATCGCTTTCAAACATTCCCTCTAAGAACCGCGAACTTGAGAAAGAAGGGTAGAGTCAGATAGAAAATGAAAGATAGAAATAAACGAGTGAGGTGGGGATAAAAGCAAGGGAGGTTAAAGCTGCTGGACCTTGCACGCTACGTGAGCGGCATACACGCACATCATCTCCCTCCCCCTCTGAAATCCCCCTCAAAACCTCCTCCCTCGTAAAACATCTCTTCCTCTGCACCTTCTTCTGTTGCTTCGGTTCTTCCACCTAGTCACTCCCTCACATCAACATTATTTTAGAGAAATAAATTTTTGCAGTGCAAAATTTTTATGCACTGGAAACATTATTCAAGGGATTAAGAATTTATTAGAGAAAATTATACGCTTTTTTATCTATAAGAAGTGGGTTGAAAATGACTCCACGATAAAAATTATGAAATTCTACGAAACTATTGGACATTCAGGCGATCAATGTTTACTTGTTCGATACAAAGGGAATTTGTACTAAAAAGAGAAATAGAATTGCTCACTCTACTAGGAAAAGCAATAAATCATTCTAACAGGAGTACTCGGAGTACTGAGGGCATGCAAGATGCATACCAATGACACCTTATAGGGAAGAGTGTCTTACTACGTGCAAGAGCACATTGAGTGCAATACTTATGCCAGGTTTAACTTGTCTTGGCCGCAGAGTAAGCCCCCCTGCAGCCTGCAGAGCGATTAATTCGAGCCTCCGCGTCGATGTAATTAATAATTAGTCGTATGCTTAATTAGACGGCAGAGCAAACCGACCAATTAGGATGCCTTGGGATGAAGCTGTGACTCTATACTTGTATGTACTTACAACGCACATCCCGCTGCGGAGGACTCTGGACTATTTCTTGGATTGTGCACTCGAACTTGTCTCTCGCGTGAGACAAGTCTCAGTAGTAGTTAAACCGAGATGAGTTACGACGCTGGAATATATATATGTATAAGGAAGCGAACAATGTGCTGAGAATTCGAAGCATCAAGAAAACTTCGTGGAAGTTCCGAGACATGAGACATGTTGCACGACATGAGAGTAGACTCTAAAAAGCAGTTAATTGCTGAAAAAGTTTCTGAGGAAATTTAATTATAGATGATACTTTATTATGTTTGTATGTTTTGTTTCAGAAAATGATTACTTCAACGTCAAGAGTCACATATGCTCTTCTGAAAGTACTAACCTGAGCATAATCATCCATGGCAGGTGCACATCATTAAATTTTAATCCCTATAACGATTAAACATATTTATGGATCATAAACCTACGTTTATGCATAAATATGAGTTACTTTCTGTATGTTGTAAGTAACTGCGAGAATCATGGAAAAATAGATAAACAGGCTTACGAGCAAGTATATTGTTGTTTTTGCTTTTAATGAAGAATATGATGAGATATTGTTGTTGATTTTACATATAAGCACAAAGTAGACACCCTGTATGCACGACGAGCGAATAAGCCGACTCGCGTAAGTTATGGTTAATGCGGCGTATGCTAATCCAGATTGATTTAGTGGTCACTTTCAGTCGTAAATCCTGGCGGATGGTGTACCTTGTGCTCATTGGTCGACACTTTCGAGTCGACAATGCATCCTCGAGAAGAGAATCTTGCGACCAATCCGAGCAAATGTTTGTGGAACATCTGTGTTGCCCTATTTCGAACTAATAGATTCCAATAAATCTACTCTATATAATTTACAATAACAAAGTTCAGATTTTAATTTGGACTATTCGAAAAAACGTGTCTACTTTATCACATTCCTGTTTTTCATTCACCTCTTGGAAAGAAATTATTCACATTAAATAGTGATTTTACAATCTGATATAATCTGGATTCGAAAACTCGAAAAATTTGCCTCCCATTTCTCTTTTCATTCTCCCATGATCAAAAATCGAAATTCCGAAGTCAGTTCATATATTCTGTGGATTCGGAAGAACACAGTGTTATGTGCTGGACCAAAGAAATTTATTAGGCGCCTCGACTCATTTCCTCGTTGCGCAAAGGCCCCGAAAAGAGAAATGACAACGTTAGACTCGCCCAGAGTGTGTATGCGTAGCGTTGGCCAGTCGTTCTTATGCTCTCTTTGAGCATATATATGTATAAGTACGCTTCTATGGTCAATAACGTAATTTATGGCCGGGTACCCTTCATAATTTGCATAGGCCACAAAAGGCACCGATACGTAGATGAATCTGCGCGATAAGACTCCGCGGTGGACCTCCTACTGTAGCAACCAAGTCGGGTATATCTGGGATTTTCGAGGGCAGGGGTAACGAAGGGGGACAGATGTGGGGGTGAGAGACAGGTAGATGTGTATATTCGTATGCGGGGGTAGGTCAACGAATCTTCTGTATAAAATGTAAATGTAGTCGAAAATGTAAAGTAACAAAACTATTGAAGTGTAAGTTACCAATCTTGATAGAGAATCTGTTTACAGGGATCAACGAGGTGATCTTGGTCCTTCATTAGTGAAGGACCATTTCTTAATACTAGTCGCCTATGCAGTGATTACAAGCAGAATAAATTTGAAACCTGAAAGACTTCAGAGTTAAAACTTATTATTCTGCCTTTTTGGGAGTGTTAAGATGCAGCACTTCACAGGTGAAGATGGATCTTGGCTGATGGGTCACGCACACAGATCTGCTCTTTATTGCATCGAAAAAGTGCATGTTGAAGGTGGCACTTGGTGAAGACTGACCGGTCAGTGAGACTGGCAGACCCAGTTGTTGGTAGCAGTAGCCCCTAGTAGCTCGAAGTGGTAGCCCAAGGCTACTAGAAGATTGCCGGCAGACAGGTGGGTGAGGCGAAGTATGGCCAAGGTAGAAGGCCTCCTCCACCTTTTTCTTCCCATCCCCCTCCTCCTCCTCCTGCTCCTTCTTCTCTTCTTCTTCTTTCGGGATGCGCTCGCCTTTCCTTGGTGCCCACTTAGCCGCACGCGAGCCTTCCAGAGGTCCAGAGCTCCGGGGCACGAGATACAGCAGCGATTCTTTCCAGAAAGAGAAGCAAGAAGAAAATTATGATGAAGAAGAGGGCCAAGAAACGAGTGGAAGGAGAGCAACTAAGGGCGCATTAAGCATGAATTTATTCGTACGTTGCAGAAGGAGGCACCCGAAATTGCCCGATTACAGTACTACACCGCCACCATCGCCGCCACCGCCATCCAAAAGACGAACAGGAAGGAGAAGGAAGAACAACAACAACGGCAACGACCAGGGCCAGTTGTAAAGCTGAGCCAGCCGTTCCTCTGCAACGAGCAATCGACCCGGCTGTTTCTCTTTTGAGGGTGGCAATTTGCGGTAATATCGCGCGCCTGTAATAGGCGCACGTAATGTGCAGCCACGACTACCTGCCGGGGGTCTTCTTGGAAAGGAGCTGCATTCGCGATGTCAACTTAGTAGGGGGAGACATGAAGACGACGTATCATTTCCTGGTCTCGGAAGAATTTGCTCCGTATTATTATGATTGCCTACCATTCAGCAGGTGTTCACAGAAAACATCTTCAGGGACGCCAACTATAGCCCAAGATGTCTAACAAAATGAGTGTGAATTAGCTGTGTTCCTTATTACCATCACGTCTCTAATGATGCAGCACTACAGTTTGCACACACATTATCAAATACATACGATTTAATATCATCTAATGCTACAGTGTAATGTAGCTATGTTTGCTGCGACGTTCTGTATTTGATGCATTACAGATAATGAGAAAGTAGCAATATCGAGGTTTTCTATTAGTATATATACTAATCAGGCAACTTGTTACCGAATTGGGAATGCTTAATGATCTGACCTCATTATGTCGTCTCTATTAGATCATTTTTATCATATATTAAGAGCGCACTTTCGCTTAAATCAATTTAACAATCAATTCCTATAATCTCGGGCTGCTACTAATCTAAATCTTTATTAGAAACGTCCAAGTTGTTGGAAAGCGAGTATTTCTCTCTAAGACGATAGCTATCGGCAAACTAGGAACGCCCGATGTACTTAAAACAAGTTATCACGACGCTTTTCCGGAAGAAGGAAGGAATCGTTTGTTCTGCGACCGTGAACTCCTAGAAATCCAAGAATCTCTCAGGTTGTATTCTGCTGAGAGACCGTATCGCACCTGACGTGGGGTTGAACTCTTATTCGAACGAGTTTCTTCCACTACAGGTCTTCATTGGACCATCGAGACTCGACTCTACAATTGGCATGAGTGTTCACTAGTAGGTGGTTAAGGGAAGAAGCAAAGAAGTACAGAAGTACCTGACTGCCCTCCACTGCTACCAGGTACTCTTCGAGTGCTTTCAGATATTTTACTGGGATAAGAAACTTTCACAGGAAGTGGGGATCGGGAGGTACAAAAAGGATAATTTTAGAGACGTATTTCCTATAATGGTGAAGAGAATTCTATGGTAAAATCAGCTTTTCGGTATTCGAAACGTTGTTGGTCATTTACTGTCATTTAATAAGTTTATAAACTTAATTAAACTAAATAATGAGAATTTAAAAAAAAAGAAAGTTCAAGATTTGTGGAATAAAGCGATAAAAGTAACTCGAGAGCTCCTTTCCTCTCTTCTTTTTGCAGAAAAGGTGTATTTACGTGTAAACGCTGCTTAGAAAGATACGACCTCGCCAATATTGAGGAGAGAGGTCTTGGCGAGTATCAGTGGCTATCAGGAAGACCCGGCGGCGTTAACGTCTTGCTAAAGACATTACTTACGGCAGTAATCGGATGCCGGAGCACTAAGAGGCGATAAATTCAATGCGTTACATCTGGCCGGGCAACCAGGCGATGAGTAACGTATGGATGGATTCACTGACGAATGCGTCGGCTGACTGCTTCCTTATGTTCCACCATTACGCCTTGCTGTTTACAATATATGAGCATATATATATATATATCTATAGTTATACGCATGCGAATTCAAGTTGGTACTAATATTATTCAGGACTATATTATGCATGAGTGCTCTTGACGAGGACGACCCACGTAATCATCCACCATTTAGGCTCCCCTATCTTTTAAAACAGCAACATTTCCATTTAGTTATTAGAAAAATATCAGCATTTATCTGTTTCTTGTACCAAACTCGTTCAATATAGTTCTGTGTACTATATGTAGGAAATAAAGATAAAAAAGATATTCAATTTCAAGGTTCAAAGCTTTAGGATTAGGTTTATCCACTTTCTGATTAGCAACACGCATGGTGAGATTTCGTATCAGAGAATAAGTTAGCAGAGAAAATAGCAACTCGAGAGAGTTAACAGGCATGAGTTATCTAAAACAAAAGAAAGGAATGGAGATGCGGCAAAGGAAAATTAATCTAAGCTTCCGGGGCGTTAGTTATGACCGACAACATCCTCAAGATCACGACTACCGTGACTCACCCACTATCATAGAGGCGTAATCCGCGATACGGATGTTGGCCCCATCAGATGTAACATCTTCACGGCTACCTAACACCTTGCATAGGTACCTACGAAATACATATTTTTATTTGAACTTTTCTTTCCCAACATTTTTTTATTGACAAGAAGAATATTCTGAGCTCTCATATATGGAGTTTATCATCTAAGTACACCATTAAGATGTCCTAACTCTAGAAATCTAGATTCTAGAAGTCTGGATTGCTGTTTTTGATTGTTTTTAAATAAGTTTTGGATTGCAGATTAGAGATACATATGTTTATTGAAAGGTTTAAAGGTAGACACCCATGTTCCCGATGCACAACGACAACCCAAAACGGGAGCTGTCCATCGTCGGAACGATTAATCTTCCTGGCTATAATGCGGCGACCGTTATCGGCTATCATCCGAGTGGTGCTCCCAGCGGTGTACCTATAGTTGCGCTGGACGTTTCGTGCCGATCCGCTATGAAGATATGCCGTAAGACTTGCTGGATCTGGTAGGCGTGATAGACCTGCCGCGACTGATAGAACTGCCAGAACTGGCAAGAGTAACCGACGGAAGTGTCAGGAGTTTGCCTATTCTGACGTGCTTACAAAAGGCCACTGTTCGCATGATGCAATGAAATATATACATATTTATCAGGAAATCGAGACTTGATAGCTAATTAAAGATGTAGTACTACCTTTCCCTTGGCAGGACCAGTCCAATCCAGGTGCCCTATTGGAATTTGACTTATTACATTCTCATCAGAGAGAATGTATTTTAAGTAAAGAAGCTTGTTTTTTAGATTAAATGATCAAGTTTTAGATGCAAGACTTTTCAGTTACTACTCTTGCAAGGCTGCGAAGATCGCCTTCCTTTAAGTGAACATTCATGAATCCTTCTGTCATTGTCGGTGTAACGAGTAGTCACAGATTATCTGGTAACAAACGGACCAAGGACCAGAAGCTGTACATTGTATAGATCACCTTGAAGAAGATGAACGGATGGATGGATTGGTTGCAGAGTCGAACTGTTAGACATATGGTATGCCTATTCGCCACATTGTTTCAAGATTTGAGATAGGAAGATGCCTCTCAAGTATCGCAGGAGTTATGATGATTGTTTTAAAAGAGTAGATTTAGATACGCAGAATATATAATACAAGATTACTTGATGTAAACTGCATATTTAGTAAAGTACAAAACGTGAATTATTGTAGAAATTGATATTGTATTACAAGTTGTAACTAATAAAAAAGGAAGAGTAACAATTAAGTGCAAATGCAATTTAACCTTTCACTTCTGAATCTTCTACCCGCAAATGTTCACGCGGGAGGGAATTTATGAGGATAATATACGAGATAAGCAGGTAATAGAGCCTCTAATGTCCTCACGTATTGATGCTGACCGGCAGAGTTCAAGTATTTGATTTCATATTGGAACCAGTCGTTCAAGTAATAAGCTATTTCAAAAATGTCTACCAAATTCCATCCATAGGGGAAAGTAGTTTGAAAATCAATTATATATAAATTGACCAATAAAGAGCAAAAGTATTTTATTCAAAGAAGAAACGTTGATGGCCTTCAGAGGTTCACGATATTCTAAATTAGTGTTTCATTATAAAAAGCTTAGCACTCGAATTACGATGCTTTATTAAAGATCACATAAAGTAATCAGCCTCTCCCATCTCGCTTTCCATTGTCAGTGCAAGTCTCGAATAGCGTTTATATTTAAATTTCTATGCAGTCACAACGGTCCAGACTTATCAGAGCGATCGAAATGAAAGAGATCGACTTCTGTTTCCTCAGGACTTTTGTGCCTGAAGCAGATACCATACGTATATCGATCTGTCAGTCGAAACATGAGGGTGACGATGGGGTTGTAACACGATGAGATGCTACCGATCTGATACTACCTCGAACTGGTCACACGGGCTGGATTTTGTAAGTGTGTTTGTTTGTCACCAATCTCATACCGGTTTCTGATTACTATCTTTTTATCGCTTTGGAACATCTTGTATTTGATAATGAGTCGTGTGAGTTTAATAAATCTCTCGAGTTTTGACAGTGGCTCAAAGATCCAATTTGTAAGTTGTGTTTCTCTATTTACATTGTATACTTTACATAAGATATTGTAGCTTGAAAAAAATGGACTTAAAACGAATTCGAGCCATTTAAATAAACATCTAATATATCTGATATCTATAATATATCTGAGAATGAAGTTAAAAGCACTTGAGGCTTTTCACGGTAGGGCAAGAAACTTTGCGGGAAGTCAGTGGCTGGAACGCGTAGGCAGGGAAAAATCGCATTAGACGAAGAAGGACGTTTAACCGTGATTTAACCCGCGGTTTAACCGCCTTCGTTTACAACTACCGACAGCTGGACAATTGCGCGAGGCAGTAGCAAGCGTAGGATTATGGAAACCACGATTACTGTGGAAAAGATGGCTCGCGGTGTACTTAACGATAATTGGTGAGATGAGGTTACTTGTAGGTACAGCGGATGTATGCTAGCAGGATATCTAAAGGAATTAAGGCGTGCAGCTCGTGCTTAAACGTCCTTAATTTCTCACCAATTTTGGCGCCTCAACTAACCATCTTTATCGCTTTAATTATGCTTTCACCAAGAAATGCTTTGCCGACAAACTTATAATTTTCAGTTATATGCCTGATGTCCCACTTGGAAAGATAAAACACAAAAATGCGTATAAGATGCAAAGCGGCACACAAGACATTTTCACAAGATTGTTTGCTTTTTTTTAGTGTGTAGGTAGGTCGAGCGGTAGGTATTGTAAAGGTTTACAAGTGGTTAGAAGCAAACAGATCAAGAAGCATTACTGGTAGCGTGGGCCATTGTTTGAATCCTCATTGGCATTCGCAGAGTGCTTGACCCCCTGTACGTCCTATCGATAGTATGATACCTGACGCTATTATGAATTATCGTGCCATTGTCCACGCCGATCTTGTATGTATGAGTACTCCTTTGGACGCTTTTAATGCGCTTTCTGCAAGCATTGCCCGTTACATTATTATATTTATTGCATCTGGCACTCGAGAATCAGGAAGTTGGGGGAGAAAAGCAGAAACTGATCTGAATACCTCTATATGAATAAAAATCCATTCAAGAAAAAGTGATAATAATATTATTCACCTGAAATTGCTGAACAACCGGTTTTTTTTACCGTCTACTGAAAAATTACAAGCTTATGGTACCGGATTGTCTGATCGTGTACAAACTTCATACTTCATCTGAAGAACGTCAAATTTCTGACCTCTAGTCGACTTTTAAGGGCTCGAGTATTCCAGTAGGCGGTGCACAATCGACATCGAAAACAGGATTGCTGGATTGGTAATTCAAGAGTGCAACCGGAATAATTGCCAACGATCACGAAAGCGCTTTTAAAATTCTCTGGAAAAATCACTTCACCTCCCTAGTTCACCAATTTTGTAAATCACGAGAACCAGAAACAAATTTACTGCAGCACACCTGCAAAATAAGTGTTGCAGAGTTTATACCGAAAATGTATTCTTATTTGCATAATTGTGAACAAAATAACTTCATTCATAATATAACTGATGATTTCATTGATAGACTTATCAAATAAGTGTATCTAAAGCTTGCCTTAAACTATTCATTGCTGACTTAACGACATCTGACTAGATGTAAATACGTTGAAATACGATTTGCGGACGTGCCTCAAAATGTGTTTCCACTCTTCATGTGTGTAAAGGCCCCTACACGGAAATTGTCTCCTTTCCAGGTGTGAAAGAGCCTCTGATCTCTATGGCCTGGTACTTGAGGAGGTGTTAGGTCTCATGCATATATATTATATGTATATAGAGATTGTCGTCAAACCCGTCGTTAAAATTCGCTGCAAAAATCTAGACTCGTAAATTCCGTCTGCATTACGAAAAAAATCTTGTGACCGCAACACTAGCATATTACACGTACCTACTTCCAAAGACGTTTAAATATTAGCAAATCATTAAGGGTCTTTGCACTTCACACGTATGACTTGTTACATGACATAAGTTATAATGTACTTTTTAAACACAGTGTACCATTACTTTTTTATCTAAAAGAAAGAGTTCAAATATAAAAAACGATTTCTCCAAGAAGTCTAGACTTTTAAGACACCCTGTGTAAGTAGCTGAGCAAATGCAAATACGTGTCAGATACATAACGCGCGGTTACAGTTAAGTTTTGCTTTTTATGCGTGGGCCTTTCTCTCCTCCATCCCTCGCGTATTGCCTCTTCACACATACGCCAGAAGACAATTGCGTTTGCGGGACGCAAAGGTATCTGCATACGACAGTATAATACAATTTACAATGTCTTGTCTTGCCCCGCCACACGTCTTGGCTACTGCATTGCGGTTCGCCACTTGATGGAAACTGCATCTTTTATCTTACTCCCCCCAGCTTCACCCTATTTACTCTTAAGTCCCTGACAAGAAATAAACGAGTTGTGAATCTACTTGTCCTACTGGTGCTGTATGTAATGCTAGATTTTAATGAGATAGCTTCTTCTAATAATTGTATTCTCTTTGTTTATGGATCTGTCCCATTCTACTGCTATTCTACTTCAAATTTTTAAAATAGAATCTTCCTTGCAAGGGCTCCGATCTGAAATCTCGTCTTCATTTTATGGATTCTATTAATTCATCATACAGCATATGAAGACACTATTTTTCAAGATCGCTTTGTTTTACGAGAGACAATCATGACATTTAAAATTTACAGTAACTAAAAGTGAAAGCGAAATGAGTAGTTTGAATATAAACATACTGAGGTTTGAAATATAGTTATGTTACCTGCATACCTTTAAGCGTTCATGACAATAGTCGTTAACGATAGACGTTCGGATAAATCATACTTGAAGGTCAAATAAACGTCTTGAAATACGAGATGTTTGTAAGATATACTAATAAAACATGAAGAAATATTTTCACTCAAACGAGTAAAATCAGTTTTTAGCGTAACTGCCTTATTTTTTTCTAAATCTTAAATTCAGAAAAATATTTTTAAATGTGAAATATCCCTCTTTTTGCTATAAATTTTAGTAGGGCAGTTTTTTAAAAGAACCCACGAGAGTTTTTCTAAAATGGAATCGATTGAGGAAAATCTTTCAAGTCGGTTCCTAAAAGTTTTCTTATGGTGTTCTTTTCGGGATGAAAATTCCAAGAATCTACAGTATGGATAACTGTTATCGGAAGTCACAACTTTTCAGTAAATCTTCACGGAAAACGAGGCGTGCAAATGTAGATATAAAATTGCGAAGGACGTGCCTTTGGTGTGTGCTGTCTAACACCGGATGGCATTAATCAGAGTGGGCATTAAGAGAATCTTGTATTAATTAAGATAGCCTCGGCAATAAGGGACAGTGCGCGGACATTGCACGATCACCAGGTTTCTCTCTTTGCCTCCTGGAGGTGGCAGAGTGGCAGAAATGGTAGAGAGGGTGTCTTTGAGATACAAGACAGTACAAAGGTAGTCATAATGGCGTAATTATCCATGGAGGAGACAAATTGTATACATGCCAGGGTTCGCATGCGTACCGGGGACTTCCATGTCGTGCGTGGGTGTATGAGGCGCGACCACGGACGCGCGATTGTCTCGTTAATTCGCGACGGGACGCCCGCGAAGGGATCAGGCCTTCCCTCGGGTCTCGTTCCTTCAACTAAGAGCGATCGTTCCGGTTCGCACCACAGGAACAAATGTCGCTGCTGGAGTAGTGCACTTGCTCGTACAGCACGCGACATTACTTATTATAATTATTGCACATGCACCTCGTGCTTTGCTTGATTCGAGCTTCGCAGGTGTGCCGAGTATGATTTACTTGCGAGGGTTTCTAACATCTATATGTCTTAAAAACAAGGGATCATTTATGTTTTATTAATTAATCGCACCTCAAAAAATTACTATTTGTGAAAAAGTTCAAAAGAAAATTGTATCAATTTCGCAGTTGATTTGACAGATATCGCTCAAGACCTACAATCATAATCAGAGCCTACAATTAGCCTTTGCCACCTATCAATGGAATTATCCAACCCTTGTCCAACGACCCGTAGCCGAGCATAGCAATCTGGGATTTATGCCCTTTCACGTATGTACCAACACCTGGAGAACGTAAATCCAGCCCGCGTGTAGAATCAGTTTCAAATTTCAAGAGATAAGAAGAAATCATAAAACAAGCAGACAAAATAATTACTGTGCAACTTTACTGTTTTATTTTCCAATCGTTTCTAAGTAAAAATTGCGAGACCTTCAATTATAGATTTATAGTTGTATTTCGGGATAAATAATGAATAAATTTATAGAGTATATTGAGGTCATTGAACTAATCATCTATAGAAGGTGGTGGTGATCCATTTTCAAGGACCACACCTGATATAAAAATTTCGACGGGTTAATATGGATGAGTTCAATCATCTCTCTGCCTTTTTGCTTTCTTTCTTCTTCCACTTTCTCGGATGAAACCTCCTTCCAATAGTGAGGTGGTCCCAGCACAAAATAAATTCACCGATCGACTTCGGTGTAAAAGAGAGAGAGAGAGAGAGGACAGCAGTAAGGCCCAAATTGGAACACCCACGCTGCTCATGTCGTTTACAAGCTTTTACAAGGCATGAATTTATACGCGGCGTTGTTTCTGAACAATGACTACTCGTTTCCCTACACGTCAAAACTCCCTGTTGCATTAAACATTTTGGAACTATATTTAAAAGCGAAAAATGAGGATTGCATTTTAAATTTAGTTTCTAATTTTAATACAACACCAATATTACTTATGAATAATGAATGTGCACAAAGCATACGAGATAATTCAGAACACAGTCATTAAAGCTTCTTAACCAATTATATGAGATCTACTCAAATGATTTTTATGTCTGACATGCAAAACTCTCGAACGCAGGAGCATTTGAATTTGACGACGACAGTTAAAGTCTGATCGAAGGAAGCCTTCGTCAGGCTTGATCGTTAACACGTTGTTATTTTCGCCACAACCAATCACATGAGACACGTAGGTTGATATGAGGTTTGACAGCCAATTGAAGGCGCTGATGTAAAATTATATACATTTTGCAAGCCTTTTAGCGAATAGTCATAACGATAATAACGATCCATTGTAATTGACAATTAGTATAAACGATTGAAAAAATAAGCTATATTTTTTCCACTTTTGGTGTCTTCGGATGCTACCTAAGTCTTTCTTCAAGTAATTTATTGGAACCTCTATCATTTAATACATCACTATAAAAATCGTATGTATATAAAATTAGAGATGTTGGAGAACTGCTTTTAACGCGTTTTCAGTAGATTTCTTGTGTGTGTAGAAGTTCTCGAGAAGCGAAACATTTCTTACGTCAGGATCCGACCTCAGAACCTAATAAGGGGCCAGAGTGAGGGTGAGGTCTCTTGAATAAGGAAACCCTCTACTGGAATTCATTGGAACAGGCGCCAACAATGTCAGAGAACTGCCACCATGAACTGTCGACCACGCGTTAACGACTCGTTTCCAAGTAAGGAAATACTATGGAGTCTTCTTTTGAGAAAAGAAAACAATCATTTCTACCTTTTAAATTCCAATGTGGAATAAGATCATCTTTGCTAAATAAGGACATAGCATACAATAATTATCAATTATAAGATCACATTACTGAAAGTTAGCTGCAGTAACTTTTTAGCTAGAAACTCTAACTTTTAAATTCTCTGGCAGGGAAAGATAAGTTGATAAGGAACTCAAGCTGTTAAACGAGGTAGATTCAGGAGCGATCTCTCGCACACATTATCATTATAACTCGTTTGGAAAAAAATCCTCTGCGGAGGAATACAGGATGCATTAAAGTTAAAGTGGTTATGGTAGTAGAATAACATAAGGTGATCCATGAAGGTGGCGTCGTAGGTGCGAGTAATAAGGCATCTCTATGCCTGCTTCGGCTATCGGTTCCAATTTAATTAACGGCCTTCCGTACGTCGTAACTCGCTAATTGCGAGGCGCGAAAGTAACCAGCAGCACCACCACTATTATCTGAACCATCGCTGGACTTCTTGTCAAGGCGGAAAGAGCGGGTCCAACAAAGATGAGTATGTGTCAGACCTGAGAGTGCTCTTTTTTCAAAACTGGTAAATTGTTCGTAAACGTGTTTTCTTTTTTTTTTTTTTTGAAGGGACGCACGACAGAAATTTAAGTTGAGGATTATAATAATCTTATAGTTTGTTTCGCTATCTGGCTTTCACAATGTCTATAGACGTATTTATAGATACGTCTGTTATTGTCCATTTGTTAACGAAAATAGTCAGGACACTGCATTGAATGACGTAAATCATTCCCAATCGTTTCCTAGAGAGTGTAGGAGACCAGAGAATGTCGGGTGAAAGTGCATTGAAGTACTCGACGTTGGCAGATATTGTAATCCCACACATCGCAGAGGACTTAGTGATTATCGGTGAAAATTCTTCACCTATACTCAATCGAAAAGGAATTCCGGCAGGAAGGCTTCATAGACGACAGAATGAGCAATTGTTCGTTGGTTTCAATCAACTGATTACAGTGCCTAGTAGCCAATTAGCACCGTTGTTACACGAGAGTCTTATGTCAGTAAGATAAAAGAACGTATGTCACAACTTGTCATCTATGGGACATGAATCAAAGAACTTTTTAACATTGGGCGTTAAGTGGCTAAATTATTATACCATGTCTCATTATCTCCTCATACTTCAAACCTCTGTTTTATTCAAATTACCAGCTTGTAACTGAGAGTTAAAAATGAAATGAATTAAAAATGAAATGAGTTACAAAATGAACTGAGAGTTAATTTTGCTCTGGCTTTTCCGAATCCTGCTCGGTTTCCTTCATCTGGTCTTAATTGAAAAACAAGAATTTTAACGTAGTCTCTTGGAAGATAAGCAAGAGCAATGAATTCTACTCCAGGTGCCCCACGAAGCATATAAAGCAGATGATTTAACCAGCGGCGTAATTAGCGAAGTACAAGTAATTATGAACAACATAACTTAGTATCGTGAAGGGATATTTAAATAAATGATAATCCGAATAATTCATATTAAATATACTAACGTGACATTGCACTTTGCGCACCGGAAAGTATAAAGCTTTGCAACTTATAGGATTATGCAAGGATATCGTAATAAAGTAGCCAATTCAATAATCGATAGCACGCGGCAAGGTAATAACTAACACACCAGCTTTATTTATTAAAACACTTTCATACCCACTTACACACACGCATACACACATGCACACAACCCTTTGTATAAAAGCGAGGTTCTCTATGATAGTCTTCGGTCTCTGAATTCTTAATTAATATGTAAGACTTTCTGCTCGAGCACGCGTGCTCACCGACATCGTCATGGCGTGCTACTATAAATAGTCGTTTGGTTGTAGGTGCAACAAAGGGATGCCAGAAACGCAGCCGTGCCCACACGGGCGACTAGCGTGTTGTTTAGTTGTTTGGTTTGCACAGGGAAGCTGGCTAGGCGGCGGCGCACACGCCTGCGATTATCTCCTTTGCACGGTTCTCACTTCCAGGCATAGAGTACGTAGGCTGCAGCCAAGGTGGGCAGGGTCAGAAATTCCTAGGTGTGCGAGAGTGTGTCTGGCACACATCGCCTTGCCATGCCGCCAGCCCGGAAACCAGGGAGAGTTCTCTCGAGGCCGTTCGCCAAGCCAGCAAGGACGCCAGGACGTTGATATGTATGGTGCATACTGCATGCACTTTATACGAGAAAGGACACGAATATGGGATGAAAATCTCATTCTTTCCGAGAAGAGTCGGCTAAGTTCTTAGAACGGATTTCCTGCTGATCGACTATTATTTCAACAGATGTCTCATATCTCATATGCATACAATACAGGGAAGTGCTCTTACTTCTTCCTAATAGGAACCTTGTCTGATTTGCTTTCCTCTTTTATGCTCTCGTATCATTACTTGCATTTCTGCTTTCCCCTTTCTTCATCTCTGGAATGCTGCGCACATAACTACATTTAATACCAAATTACGCATCTTCTAAATAATTTATCTCCATTATCAAAACTATGAAAGTACACATGCCTACCACATCCTCAATTGCGCCATATACTCTTCACGTTATACTCCCATGAACCCATCAGTGCAACAATTTCCTTCAACTGCTTTTAAAATCTTTTTAAATTTTATCCGCGCCATTAATTTTCTTAATGTTTCAACATCACTGCGTGACATTCATATTAATTGAGACTTTCAAAAACTAGAATTATAGAAATAAAACACCATTCGGATGAGATACATTATACCCCCCGAGGGTGATAAGATAGCGGGCCATTCTTTTCCACACTAGGTAGTACAATTTAATGTGAGGACGTACACTTGCTAACTTCAGAAGGAGTCCTGTTCTTCTGCTTGGGACAGGAGTCTTTCTATATACATATATGTATCTATAGATGTCTATGTGCACACTGCACAACCACTTGCCTGTAGATGGTTGAACGTGATTGCAATTAGTAACTCGGCGGGAGCCATTCCTCCTTGCATAGAGGCTGTGTGTCTCAAGGAATACGCGTCTTTGGACTAATGTCGTCCAGCTTCCTCCCACCCCCTTAAAGATTAAGACAGGAATGCTGAAATACTTCGAATGTGCCCTGCACTTTTACATTCTGCTTGGCCAAATTTTCATTAGTCTAGGTCTTCAAAAATGTTCAAAAGTCTAATTCCAGAGAAACTGCTTTAAGCACGAAAGGCTCTTCGAAACTAGAACATACATTTTAAAACCCAACAATCTAAGAGGGATTGTTTCGGAGGATTAATGAATACTACGAAAATATACAATTTTATCTTCACAGTAATAGATCAATGTAGGCTCTTATGTCCGCGAATCAGATATTGAAGACGACTGTGAAGAATGCAATTACATATAGTCGTAAAAAAATTAATACCAAGGATCCTGAAGATCGTTAGACGGACCTGATGCGAGTCCCTTGGGCCCTTCTTTGTGGCGTGCGACGACGACCGTAATGGACATTTGTTGCGGGACCACCGATCGGCTTTATACAGTCCACTTCCAGCCTACCAGATCTCCAATCTATTTCGCGTAATTACCTGGTATCCACTCAATGTATTCGCTATCATTGTTCACTTCCCGTGAAGGGAATCCAACTTTTAATCGGTAACTTTCGGACTTCTATAACTTTAATCCTGCGGATTTTATCCTCTTATCACAATTTTTTGCAATATTATGTTTATATATTATTGCAATATATTGTTTATATAATTTCTTAATAATTATTAGGAATTTAAAGTAACGATGTTTCTGCCCATTATATTTTTCTCACATTGACTGACACGTTAGTGATAACGTTCTTTCATAGTTTCATAGTGTGGAAGGCCTTATGGCTGACTCGAATGGCCATTACTACTTGCAAAGAATTTTTTTTCCTGTGAAGACAGCGCAAGAATTACATTCGTAGACTAAAGCCGAATGATTTTGTCAGTTGATTGAATCTTTATTGAATAAGATTCTCTATGAATGACAAGATTAATTTCACGTTAATATGAAATTAATATGAAAATATGGCAACTATTTAATGTGATTCTTGCCACATAATAGTTTTAGTTTTGGCAATCACAAATTGTAGTTGTACCATATTTTACTATTTTCGTGGTTGTCACAGCCATAGCAGTTTTTTCCGTATAAATTTTCTAAATTATAGTAAACTTTGCAGTCCTAAACGTGGATTTTCGAAATACCTAAGTGTATCGTGGAATATTCAAAGTGAATTTTTATAAAAATTTATAGGGTTTAGCGATAGCATACCGTATTTAGCCTTGCAGGGTTGGCACAAATGAAATATTGGCACGGTTGTATATATGCTTCGGTACTGTAGTTAAGGTGCAGAGAAACAACTTAAGGTGTATGCGTATGCGGGGGTATTAAAAGGATGCTATGATACACGCATGGGTAACGAACAATCAGCGGCGCCCGTTACAAACGTGATTTTATGTTCCAATTTGCAAACGCGACGTTAAAAGCCCTCACATAGTTGCATGTGGTTGCAGTGTCGCCGCCGCTGTAGACGCCGAACCCGATTTAGGTAAGCCTTACTCAAAGAAAAAGGAACAAACAATAACTTTCCTTATAAAATGTCGAAAGGTTAGAGGAAACTTTTTTCCGAATTTTAATGAATTCGAATTTTAATGAAACAGTAAACACTGAATTATTACTATCAATTAGTATGATTAAATGACTAAATGAATTCGTATGATGTTATTAAATTAATATTAGTCCTTATGAAAATGATGCTATCATTCCTCCGAAAAATCATCGTTTTCATTAAGCAAATAATATAATCATTTCGCATCGGAATAATAATGGTGGAAACAGAAAGAAATCTGTGGCGAGAAAGAAGAAGAGAAGACAAGTAGGTACCCCATTACGGAATATAATTTACATAAACCATAAACATCACGATCGGACAATAAAGGTAAATAATTACCTATATTCTTAAACTGTCGTAATAAATTTCGTGCATCGACCGGCCTTTCAACTTTAAATAATTTTTTTTTCCATTCTCATCGACCTACGCAGAAAATTATTATCGATACTATTAATAAAGAGAATTTCCCCCGAAGTTATTCCTCCGAATTGTCTCCAAATGTAAATGTAAGGAACTAGTTGATCCTATAGAAGTAAAATACTGAATATGCAATTGTCTAATGTAATGAAGAATAAAGTTATATCTTCTGTATCTAATCAACGAAAAAGGGTTTTTGGTTACATGGGAATAGATGGTATAATGAGAAAAGTTATTCGATTTTCATCGACTGTGTTCGAAACGTTGAGACTTTCCTGCGGATTTTCTGCTCGTCTCGTTTACAGAAACCAGTTCGTCTTTTTGACCAGGTCGACCTGAAATTGCCATGTAACTCGATGTACACGTGTAAGCAACTGTTAAACTAGTTTCAAGCTTCTTCCTCTTTATGGGCAGGGACCGGAATGTAATTAAACTGTTGGTCCGGATCCGCGGAAACCGAGATGCATACAGGTGTGTCAACTTTACTGTCCAACAGTGAATACAAACTCGAGGATAAAGGTAGTCCGTAGAACGAAATTCACGAGGGATTTACAACGACGCCGAGTGTGTCCGACAGGCTCGTCCTGTTCAATAATTACTGTGGCTTTAAACTTCCTTTGCATACTTGCCTTGCCGTCCCTACATACTAAACTATATAGTTGATTAGTATTTAAGTTCACGATAATCCATTTATACTATTAAAATTTTAGTACCATTTCCCTATTGATTTCGAATCACTTATTATGAAATTCGAGATGAAATTAATTTTTTAATACTCTTTAAATCTTAAAAGTCAGTCACTGATCAAATTACTTAGAATTTAGCTAATTATTAGTCAAATTAGACAAATTTTAAGTCAAAAATAGTTATTTTTCTGCTTTATTGTTTTATTAATACTAATAATAATTAGTAAACGTAACGATAATTCAACTTTCAAATAATAACATTATTTAAACCTAATTCTCTGACCAATCTCACTAAGGGACTATAAGTTTACAATGTTGCAATCAAAACAACTGAAATGAGTTTAGTTTCTATGCTAATTACACCTGTGACTGACAATCTCATCCCATTTTTCTTCCTTTGCTTTTCTATATTCTGAATGTAGATTCAGTTGGATGTATTAGTTACTTTTTCATATTCTCATCATTAATGAGATAACTTTTGTATAAAATTGAACCGTCCCGTTTTTCATCAAAACTTTTAGTTTTTTATCTCTAAAAAAATATCTATAAGAACGTTTCACTTCCATAGGAACCTTATCTCCTATTCTATCTTATAATTTATACATTATATATATAATATACTTTAAAAGCTTAGTTAATTTTACATCTCGGATTAATCAGGCTATTAAACTCAAGATTTAATTAAGAGGATTCAGTCATAACCAATCAGTTGCGCTTCAAGAATTCTGAAAGAGATATAGAAAAATCTCTTCTTCCCGTAGGCGCCTTGATGAGTTAATAAAGTTAATTAATTGTCATCTATTTCATTTAACTGATTACAATGACTTCTCAAGCTCGATTCACTAAGTTTATTTTTAAACTTATTATCCCTGATAATAGAAAATTTAGGAGCAAATTTACTTCGCATTCCAGTTTAACACAAGATTTTCTTTAATTTTGCCGAAATTGAAGTTCCCGTGTAGAAATTTTGCTGTGGCCCCTGTCGGGCCCAGATCGGATGATTTCAGATCGGTGATGGAACGCTGAACCAGACCGGGCCCAGATCTGGCTCGATCGTGCTAGGTCTGGGCCCGATCGGGCCAGATCTGGGCCCGATCAGGTTCTGCGTTCCATCACCGATCTGGGCCAGGTTTGGGAATTTCTGCACGGGTTCTAGTAACGGGGGCGCGCGTTCTCGTAATTACTGAACAGTTTCAAATTGGCGAGTTATTTCTTCTTTGAGCCCACGCGCTGAAATGGCATTGCGAACCGCCCAAACTCAGGCAAGAGAAGCCGAACCTTTTGGCCATGGAGTTGCGGCTGGAATTTTGACAACGAAAGTGGAATGAAATAATAGTTATATTTTGTGAAATAGTTGGCCTGAGCGGACGAGCACGTTGTTAAATTGGCTAAAAAAAGTTCTAATTGAAGCCTATTTTTGGCATGAAGCATACATAGAAAAAAAACTGCCGTACAGAATACGAGAAGCATCGTTTTTCCGTAAATTACACAAAAAAATTTACAGAACATCCCAATAAAGTCAAAAGAAAAATACAGTAAAACTAGCGTCTTTTTTCTCCATTATCTTTCTGAGTGGATTGCATCTATTCGGAACTCTATTTTATGTACCAAAATTATAGAAAATATTGTATCAGCCTTCGAAACAGGTTTCTTTTAGAGAGAGGTTCGTTTCCGTTGCACATCTCTTGGACGCCGAAAATCAGTTCTAAATGATATTTCAGTTTTTACAGTTTGCGGGTCCACTTTTGGTGCCTAGAGGCCAGTAATTTCCGACGAAATGTCAGACATTACTTGTGGTAAGCTTTGTGCCCAGGGCGCGTGCCGTCTCGAGGTATATAGGCGGTATTTGTAATTCTAATAGCGAAAAGAGCGACTGCGCCTCCTCGGTCCTATAATAGTCTATAAGAATTCGAGCCCCTCCGGCCCCCCTATACATATGTATAATAATGACTCCGTTGAAAAAGTAACAGAAAATGCACCCAACACCGCCGGCACATTTTCTGATCATTATTGATGGTTTCGTCTCCAATCTTTGTAGGTCAACGACTGACTCGAAATTACGGAGGTTTAAAAAATAGCCTGAATCCCAAAATTACTATTCTATTATATTCCCAAAAATTTATCGAAAAAAATCGCCTTCCCCGATGTAAAATTTTATTATACAGGGTGACCACAAGATTCAATTTTTTCATTTCCCTGACATTTCCCTGACTTTTCCTTGACTTTCAGAAAAATTTCTTTAACAGAAAAGTATTAAAAACGCGATCAAATTTCAGTACAAATACTATTGAAATTTTAAAAAAATTTCGTATAATGTCAGTTTAAATATTTTGAAATTTAAAATCACTTCACAACACTTAAAATTCGTAAAAATATCTCAAATTTACGACAACCTTAGAAATCTCTTAAAATTCATTGAAATTTCTTGAAATTCTTAGAAATATCTTTAAATTCGACAAAATCTCTTCAAATTTGTTAATATAATTCATAAAAACCCTTAACTTTTCACTAATTGTTTTAAAATTCCTTAAAATCAATTCAAATCCTTTAAATTCCACAAAAAACTTCAAAATATTTTTAAATTCATAAAAACCTCTTAAAATTTCCTACAATCCTTCAAAATTCCACAAGGAACTTTAATATCTCTTAAAATACGTCAAAATTTCTTAAAATTATTGCAAACTTATTGAAACCTCTTAAAATTCAATAAGAAACTTTGAAATTCCCTAAAATACATCAAAATCTCTAAATAAAAATTTTTGGAAGCAAAAGCCTCACAAAATCCTTTAAAAATCAAAAATAATTTTTGAAAATTTTTTTAATTCCACGAGGAATATTTAAATTTCTTAAAATCATTTTAAAAATGTCAAAATTTCTTTAAATTTTTACAAGCTTCTTAAAATTCCATAAAATTCTACAAAATCTTTTATAAAACATAAAAATATTGTGAAATTCCTTCAAATTTCAATCAAATCCCTTAAAATCACTTTAAAAAAATCAAAATTTTTTAATATTCTTACAAGTCTTTTAAAGTCATTTAAAATTCCACAAGGAACTTTAAAATTCCTTAAAACTCTTTAAATTCCACTAAATCTTTTAAATATTATACAAATCTCTTGTAATCCCTTTAAATTCATAGAATCTTCTTAAAATTTTTTAAAATTATTGAAAATCTCTTGAAATCATTAGAAACCCAAAGAATTTCAAAGAATACCTGGAAATTCTATACAATCCTTCGAAATATGTACTTGGAAAGTTTCTAAAATCTGTTAAATCCTATTATTAAAAGGACATACCTGGGCCACCCTGTTATATCAATATAGGAATTAATGTTAAACTTTTTTTTCTATTGTCACGATTTTCACATCATCTCGAAATAAATTTAAAATCGTAAAAAGCGCTTGCCGACCGATTATTACCTTTGACCTTTCCAGCTAATATATATTTTCGGGATGTATGCATATGTTTGAATTTTGAATTTCAGTATAGGAAATCGCAATTCAAGTCAACGATAAATTAAAGGTTATTGCATTCCATTCACCGCTTCAAGGGAACTTGGCAAAGTGGGAGAGTTTAACGCAAGTTTTTACAACCTGGCATTGTCATGATGTCCCATCAAGTGAGGCGGTCATGGAACAAACCATCTCAAGACCCGCACGTTATTGATATACGCCGCCGTAAAAGTACGATTGCTCGATAATAAGAAGAGAAAAAAGTGCCGAAAGGAAAAGAAAAGTGGCTTCATAAATAAGTCTTGTTCATCGTTCGTAACTGTTTTAAGGCATCGTCTTTGTGGTTTTCATATCTAACCTTTGGTGTATTTTTTATGTGCTATTTTAAATAGTTTATCAATATTTTAACATCATTATTCAAGTACATTATTTTATTCGTTTATTTAAATGAATAATTGTATAACCCCTTCCAGTATGCAACAATATTTGTCCAACGACTTATGTGTAAACCCGGTTGCCTACCAATAGGGTCCGAAGAACGTCAACTGTGATATAAACAGAACGATCTCCGAAAACAAAATGAAATAGTTTTTCTTTGCTTATTAAAAGTGCAGTGAATTTAAAACCTCTTTTTACCATAGACTAATTGTTATTAAAACCACCATGTTATTAAAACTTTGTAAACAATCGTCATTCAGCATTCTGAAAAATATCCACCACGGCACGTCGCAACCTAACCTAAACGGCATGTTATCGAGAATTTCCCAGCAAGAAACCAACATTATTTTATCATTTTTAAGAAGCTTCCGGACTTCTAAACATGATTCTGCGTTACCACAAAATAGTGTAATGTACGTATTCGATAGACAAGCAAAATTACTTCAAAGGGAGCGTGCGGCTAAAATGCCGAAACCAGAAACTTACGACTATCTTAAAGACGAAATAGGTTATAGATTGGCTGATAAAATATTTGATGTGAAAAAAAAATTTAAAAAAGCTCTTGATTTAGGATGTGGAAGAGGACATGTTGCGAAACATATTGCCAGCGATTCTATAGAGGAATTAATATTATCTGACATGAGCCCGAGTTTTTTGGAGCAAGCTAAGACAACAGATGAAGGAATTAAAGTGCACAAGCAAGTTATGGATGAAGAAACATTTTCACTTGAAGCAAATAGTATGGACTTAGTTTACAGTTGTTTGAGTCTACACTGGGTTAATGATCTGCCAGGGTGTTTCAGTCGTATAATTAATTGTTTAAAACCAGATGGAGTTTTTCTAGCAGCAATGTTTGGAGGCGATACACTTTACGAATTAAGGTATAATGTATATAAATGAATCATATCTTTAAAAGTAGATATTCATTTTCAACTTTAGGAATTATCAATTTACTTTAAAATATTCAATTTAATTAACAGAGGGTCTCTACAACTAGCAGAAATGGAAAGAGAAGGGGGAGTGGCTGCTCACATATCTCCTTTTGTAGAAATTAGAGACGTAGGAAGTTTATTAAACGGAGCCGGATTTACTTTGTTAACAATAGACACCGATGAAGTAGTCGTTGGTTATCCAACCATGTTTGAACTTATGTGGGATTTAAAAGGTATAGATATAGTAAAAAGTTGTAAAACCTAAAACTTGTCTTCAATTTTAAAGAGTGTATTGATTATTATATATTATTTTTTGTTCTAAGGAATGGCAGAAAATAACGCTGCAAGAAACCGAAAGGGACATCTAAAACGAGATACGATGCTAGCAGCAGCAGCAATTTACAACCAATTGTATGGTAAAACCAAAGAAGATGGCTCTAAATATATTCCTGCCACTTTTCAAATAATTTATATGATAGGCTGGAAGCCAGATCCATCGCAGCCAAAACCACTACAAAGAGGAACTGGCGAAGTATCTCTTAAAGATATTCACAAACTCGACCAAATTATAAAAGAAAAAAAAACAATCAAATTAGATGATGAAAAATAATAGTCGCTTAAGTTATAAATAATTAATGTACATATTGTATAGAATGTAAAATATAATTAATTTCATAGTAAAAAAAAATTGTTACATCTGTGATGACTTTTTAGAAATAAACTATTACAAAGTGTTAACTGAATTTCACCATATTATCTTTGTTTTTAAAGTAGTAAAAAAATGAAAATTTATTTACGTTGTACTTTGAACTAGAAAAAACTATTATTTTTGATCTACTTGTTCTTTGTGACTTATAATTCCCTTTTCAATAAGATCAGGAATTTCGACAGCAAGCCATGGCCCAAGCTAAAACATTAATTTGAATTCATGGATTTATTTCCAGTTTGATATATAAATTAAACTGCAGTTTTGATCATTTTAGATTTAGATACTTACACCTAAGGCCATGGCATGGGCAATTCCAAATTTGGGAACGTTCCTGGCCCACAAAGGTTTGAAATGGTCGGTAAGACAAATTTTGCCTCCTCTATACATTTTAGCAGTTTTTCCATCTAATTCAGGTAATGCTATCTCTGGGGCAGTGGTTGGATACGTAACTGGGATCTGTAAAATTGTTATGTACTGAAGTGTCATCTCTTAAACTACGACCTATTTGGAATTACAGTTGTAGGAAAGAGAACACAAAATCTACTCGTTTGTGTAACACTACCAAACAAGCAAAAATTTCGGAAGCTAAACTCTAATACGAAAAAGTAACTACTTACATCAAATTCGACCTCAAACTCGTATTTGAGCAAATTATGAATATACCAGCATTTTCCAAACCACTTAGTGCCCTCCTTATTGGATTCTAACCGAAACCAATCGTTATCTGCAGATTTGTTGTTTTGTACATACTGCAAGTGAATATTGAAAACGAAAACTATGAATAAAAATATCTTCTTTTCGATGAACGAAAGAGCTTATTCAAATATATATTAAATATATAAATATATATATTAAATTAAAAGAGAGTGAACTTTAAGGTTAGAAACATTCCTACCATATGGAGACTTGCTCTTTTAGCATTACCTTTATTAAAGCTTGATATTCCTCCTTTAGCCTTTGTACCCATAAGTCTTTTTCTCTAGGCCCAGCTTTTGTTTTCAATAAGGGAATACTATTTAGCGATTTCTTTGTAGATTCGTCTACCATTTTTATATTGACAACACTCAACACGGGGCAAAGTGATCTGTCAAATGTATGTAAAAGCAAATGACGTCATATCACGTGGTTTCTGAGGAACTCAACGAAAACAGCTGATTATGATTTTCGACCAATCCTAGACTTTCTTTCTCCCTGCAGACACAGAACCTGAATTGGTCCGTATACGGGGTATAAGGGAATTAAAAAAATGAAAGCGCCATTGGTATTTTGTAACTATGTACCAAGTGATTTAAGAGAGAGCAAAATTTAATACTATATTACTTATATTCGGTTTAACTTTCATCAGATTTTATCTACCTATTTCATCAAACAAATTTTTATTCGTAAAAGTGATTAAAATAGTCTCTTGTAACCAAGAGTTTCTAACGTTAAAGTACATATAACCTTGGCCATCGCCGCACCGGTCACGTCGTTACGTCAAAAAAAAATTGTTTTCCGTTATCAGTTCTTACCGGCGTGGCTAGATAATTTGAACGGCTCGAAGAAATTATTGTATTATTTTGTATTCGAGGAGAAGCATTCAATAAAAAATGGGACAACATGTATCGAGAACTGATTTCGAGTGGGTTTACACAGAGGAACCACATGCCAGTCGTCGAAAACTAATTTTGGGTAAGTGGAAATTATATCTTTAGGCGACATTAAAATTTTTTCATCTGAGAAATGCCATTGATTAAAAAAAATGTATCTTAAAGCTACATAAGGTTCTACAATAGACAACTTTCTGTTTTATAGAGATAATTTTAAAGAAATTCTTTCGAACGTTGCTTAAAATTTTTAATCTACTTTTTACTTTTATCAGCATTTATCTATTATAAAGCATTCAAGTATTAAGCTCCCGTGACATATATTATAGCATAATTACTCTTTAGCGATAAAACTTTTCCCGGAAAATCTAAAACTTTCTCTTTGTTCCAGAAAAATATCCCCAGATAAAAAAATTATTTGGATACGATCCTAATTTCAAGTGGGTTGTAACAGGAATGGTTTTAGTTCAATTTTTGTCAATGTTCATAGTAAAAGATTTGAGTTATCCCATACTGTTTTTATTGGCATACTGCTTTGGCGGAGTTATAAATCACTCGTTAATGCTGGGTAAGTTAATTACGTCTAACCACTTGTGATAACGTGAGACGGCTAATCGATCACAATTTAAGTATACAAATTTTCTAGCTATTCATGAGATCTCTCACAATCTTGCTTTTGGTCATGCAAGGCCTATGGCTAATAGAATATTCGGTTTTTTCGCAAACTTGCCAATCGGAATCCCCATCTCTATCAGTTTTAAAAAGTATCATCTTGAGCATCATCGAGTATGTATTCCTCTATTTCTAAGTAAATTAAATTTCACTACTCTTATAATTCAATTGTTTAAGTGCTGTTGTATTTTTTTTGCAGTACCAAGGAGATGAAAAATTAGATACGGATCTTCCAACCCTATTGGAGGCGAAATTATTTGCCACTACTTTTGGAAAATTTTGCTGGATCTGCTTACAGCCCTTTTTCTACTCTTTTCGCCCTTTAATCACGTATCCTAAGGTGCCAACGAATTTAGAATATTGCAATTTAGTTATTCAACTTATTTTTGATGGACTCATATGGTATTTCTTAGGTAAATCTTAACTCTCGAAGATTTTGATTTACTTAACTTTTAATTTAGTAGTAACTTGTAATAAGGTAAAAATAATGTTTATTTTTTTCAGGCGGTAAAGTTTTAGTCTACCTTATTTTTGGATCAATTATGGCAATGGGTATGCACCCAGTAGCAGGACACTTTATATCTGAACATTACATGTACAAGAAAGGTTTTGAGACTTATAGTTATTACGGACCTTTAAATTTTATAACATTTAATGTTGGATATCACAACGAACATCATGATTTTCCTGCCGTACCTGGTTCAAGATTGCCAGAGGTAAGGCTTAAGATTTCTATAAAACTTATATTTGGAATTTAGAAATGGAAATTTAGCATGAAGTTAAAACAACCAATTTTTTACTTTAGGTGAGGCGCATAGCACCAGAATTCTACGAAAATTTACCACATCATGACTCCTGGGTTTCAGTTTTATACGATTTTGTGATGGACCCAGAGATAGGACCTTATGCCCGAATTAAACGAAAGCATAGAGGCTTGGACTCATAAGTCCCTAAGTGAAAACTCTTGGCCGACTTACTCTACTATATTAAATTCAAGTCACTGAGTCAGCCACAGAGTTCTATTTAATATAGTTATTTTTCTACTATTGTGCCTACAATTTGACTGCTAATGCATTTAGAGCATATAGCAAAATACGAGTCACTGGAGCTCCATATGTGTGAATTAGAATTGCATTTATTTTCATAGGTAAACAAAGATCAACAGAAGTATATAATTATCCAAGTACTTAGCCTAAATTTATAAAAGTAAACTTATTTCAAAGTATCATTACTTTACGTAAGTGAATACTAAGAGATATACTAAATGTAAACTTTCCTCATAAAGCTTTCATGTAAATAACCATATACAGTACAATTTTCACAAAAAGAGATCAAGTTTGAAATAAGTTTACAAATTATTTGAAAAAATTTAGTGTACTACTCTTTGTACTACTCTTTATTCTAAGTCCCAATATTGAAGAATAATCTACAATTTTTCCAGTAATATTAGATAATCTATTGTCTAGTATAAAGTTGACTATTTTTTTCACTTAGAAAGATAAAGACAGTGTAACCAATTTTACAGTCAAATTTCATAAATGAAGTCCCTAAGCTCAAAAAGTATACGAATATATCTTGAAAAAGACACTTTATTAATCTACGCATTTTTAGTTCTACTTAACTTTTAAAACAATAGGCTATGATTCATTTAGCATCAGTTATTTATAAATGTTATAATCACTCAATTAAATTCTATTTATAATTCCCATTTTTTTTTCTCTATCCGCAGAATCTAGTCAATATAATGTTTTGCGATGTTATTCATTTTCTGAATTTTTACTTTTGCAAAGTATATGTATGTTTAACTTAATCTTTAAATGATGCCAAGATCAAAAGATATGTTATTTAACTTTTAATGAGTATTATATATTCCTCGTCTAGGTATAATAATTAATATTTTTCAGGGCTTTACATATATGTATGTAAATATAAATAAGAATTCTTTTAATTAAGCTTATTTAAAAGCATCTGTATACACTTTTCTATAACCGTTGTTAGCTGCTATTTCTTGCATTTTTCAGTTGTATTTTACAATTAATTCAGTAAATAAAACAAGTAGCATTACTAAAAATTTATATGTATGAAAATATATACTTGTAATAAAGTTTATTATGAATAAATATTACAATGATTTTTAAATTTAACCTTTCTTTTAAAAACATCAATTTATTATAAATACGAATGTCAAACAAACTGATTTAAAATTGCCGCCATTACTTTTCGCTCAATCGGTATGGTAAAGAATGTTGTGGTCAAGAAGAACAGAGTCAACAGTCAGATACACCTACACACAGTCAAAATTGGTCAAAAGCGTCATAAGGACATAAGACTCATAAGATCAAGTCAAAGCTCAAAGGCAGTGGAGCAAAGTGGAGTAGTGATAGAAAGATTGAGAAAAATTTGGCTCCTAATTAGAATTCAATTTATGTCCAATTTTTAAATCTAAGGTTTTCAAAAATTGATTTAAAAATGACTGAAGAAACTACTGCCACCATGGATGTCAAAAAAAATGAAGTAAGTTTTCCCAAAGTTAAAATTTTTAAAATTAAATCCATTTTCAAGCTATCTAACCTCATATTTTTCCTATATTTTTTCATGGACAATCACATAAAAATTACATTTCTTCTCCTCTTTTTAGATGCCAATTCCTAAAATAAAACATGATTGGTATCAAACAGAGACCCATGTTTTTATAAATATTTTAGTAAAAAACTCGGAACATGTAAAAGTTGACACCACTGAAACTGCGGTAAGCAAAAATGTTATTTGTATTACTACCAACCTAATATTTGCTTTTTAAAAACTAAACGAATCATTTTATTAATCATCACTGAAAGAGACAATCTTTTAGCGTCAGCGTCGGCGTCAGCGTCGGCGTCTGTGGAAGTCTAATCTTCTATAATTCTAACTTTAATTCTAGTTGAGCGTCTCGGCAAAACTATCGAATGGTAGCGACTATAGTTTGGAAATTGATTTGGCCCACCATGTAGTACCAGATCAGAGTTCACATAAAATATTTCCATCTAAAATAGAAGTTAAGCTTAAAAAACGAGACGGTTACAGGTGGACTGAACTCGAAGGCAACGCTTTGTCACAAAATCCTATACAGCCAATTCCTGAAGGTAATTTCTTTATAATGTATTACAAAATACTTTTATAAAACCGTAGTTGTAAAACTTTGCACACTATAAAGTAATAAAATCAATCTTACAGCTATCTTGCAAGCTGGGAATCAACCACCAAAATACCCAAGCTCGAGCAAAAAGGCTCGGGATTGGGATAAAATGGAAAAGGAAATTGAAAAACAGGAAGAAGAAGAAAAGCCTGAAGGTGAAGCAGCTCTCAACGCACTTTTCCAAAAGATTTACGGTAAAGGCTCTGATGAAGTGAGACGAGCAATGAACAAATCCTATGTAAGAATTACATCTTTTTCTTTAGCTTCGTTTGAATATGAAATTTTCCTCTCAAGAAATTTTAAAACATTTGTATTTTTTGTTAACAGCAAGAATCTGGTGGAACCGTCTTAAGCACAAATTGGAACGAAGTAGCCCATGGAAAAGTAGATAGAAAACCACCCGAGGGAATGGAATGGAAAAAGTGGGACTCGTAAAATCTTTATTCTATCCTTCAGTTTTTTAATTATTTTTAATATGCTCATACTTAAAAGTTTTCAATTATTTATGATTGAAAAATTGGCGTTTTCAGCCCAGAATTTAATTAATTTTGCAACTATATTTATAATATGCACTCATATTATTTTTGATTTCTTTATCAGAATTATAATATTTAAATGCAACCTACTAACAAAGAAACCCATTTGAAGATATTAATGGATTCGAATTCGAGAATTCAAAGATTGTCAAAGCATTTTTTGAAACTTTTAAAACGTTACTCTGTTATACACGTATAATTTAAGAAAGTAAAAATAAATAATGTTTTTTAAAATAGTAGCATTATTTAAAAAAAAATATTATCCACATTTGTTGAACTGTGCATGGAGAAATGGAATTCTAAGTCAAATTTTTAAATATATTTATTACAATAATTCTCTTTTCAAAGGTAAATAATTATTTTCACAATCCTACTATAATACAATATTTTACATTGTTCCTTCTACTTGGCAAAAGTACGAATAAAAAAAAATTCTCGAAGCACACCAGTTATCTATACATATGTGCAGTATATCTAGCATTTATCTATCATTTTACTAAGTATTAAAGTCCCTTGGAATATTAAATTCACAATTTTAAATATTTACTGAAGTTATCAAATTTCTGCTCTAATTCAATTCACGTGTTAGTTTCCCTCAACCATACTCAAAAAATCGATCTGTTAAAAACTTAATTACAATATTTAACACAAATTGTTACTATCAGATTGCAAATCTGATATAAATTTAGGGGTTATCACGATGAAGTCAATGACTGAATTAATATAAAATGAAAGATCAAAATACCAGAAAGTAAATACAAAATTTGTACGTTAGTCGTTTTTGTCTCTGGAATTGATTCAACTTTTGTTTCATCAACATTGCCACTCGATTTATTCTCATTCAAAGAAAGAGATTTTGTGCTTTTCAGAGTCTCAATTATTTCTGATAGTTTTTGATTGGAACTTTGCTCCAAGGAATGAAAACTGTCTCTAAAAGTGGCTTCATTTTTGCGCTGAGCTTCAGCTATCACATTTCGAACATCAACTATCCTCCTGTTATTATAAATCATAGAACCGGTTAATGATAGAATAGCTAGAAACGCCGAGGCAAGAATAGACAAGTACTTGTATTTCTGAGCATTCATAGCTTGGCTATCGTGATATTCCTTAATCGCAGTAGCTAATTGAGTAAAATGATCTCTCTCCTCATTTTCTAAAAGATTTAATTGGTTTCTTATTCTCGCTTCTTCTTGAAGACCTTTATTTTCCATAATTGTCAGTTGTACGTATTTCGGATCGTCTCGTTTAGTTTGTACTAATTCGGCGTATATTTCTTTTAATTTGTCGTGTATCAGAGACGACTGTCGATTTAGAGTTCGCCGATCTTCTTGGCACTTAAATAGAGTATCCTGGACTCGAATTACGTGTTGCTTAGATATTTCGACAGTATCTAAACCTGTTAATTGTTGATACCATTTCCACCAATTCACGAGCCGAATCGGTATTGGACTTGATGGTTGTAAAGCGGCTGCGTTAAAATCTTGTATTATAGTTGTACCCGCTCCATTTACGTGCTGAATTAAAAAAATATCATTCGAGAGTTATTTTAGCAATTTATTAAGCTGAATTTATATTCATCTACTCCCATAATTATATATTATAATTTCTAAAGTGAATAATTGAGACTAAGAAATTTATAATTTAAAACATTCAAATTCAACTCAAATAGAAAAAAAGGGTTAATACTGCAAAGTTTTGAAATAGTTAGGAATAATTAACGACTATTGACCGGCAAAATAACAAACAGAAAATCTAAAAACATAACCTATTCATTGTACGTTCTTTAATATGTAATGAAGAAACGAGAAGAATAGGAATGATTTGAAATATAAAAAATTGCACAATACCTTTACAATATTTACGTATTTTTCAGTTGCAACATTTTGCATGTTTGTTAATTTTTCGTGAGCTTTTTCAGAAGCATTGCCAAGTGCGGTACTCGCATTATTCAAAAGCGGTGACTTGTGAAATCGTTCGGTAAATATTTTTAAAAACCGCCGAGAATTATTCGCCATTATTTAATCACTATATTTAATCAAAACTTGATAATATTGTTAGCAAAACATTTTTAATGTCAACCATCAATGAGGTTAAATTGTATTTTATCCCTTACACTTTCTCTTGCTTTCTCTCTCGATTCCGCGCTCCACGGTGTCAAACAGTCCGTTAGGTTAGGTTAGAAAACGAAGGTGGGTTAGGTTATGTCCGTTATGTCTGCAGATTCGGATAAATGACGAGTGTTGTTTTAAAGCTCACATTTTAAGCTTAAGCATCAAAATTAGAACAAGTTAGAAGCTTTCACAGCATATATTGAACAAAACATTACTACTACTTTCATATTTTAATGACTTGTTGAAAATAGAATACTGTGAATAGTGTAAAAACGGTAAAAACTCATGTTACTTTTTTACTCAGAAAAGAAAAACATGCTTCGGCACAAAAGGCGGGAAATTTAATATTGTGAATTTTGCGGTTAAATTTAGATCTTCTGATATTAATTCCAAAAAGAAATAGAAATATTAAGTCAAATTCTAAATTAAAAAACTTGATTAAGAGCATAAGAGACTGATGCAAACTAAAGTATGCTTTTTTGGATTTAATTTTTTCTAATTTTGTCACGTGGGCACGCGTGAACAAGACACGGCCCTGAACTGTCTGAAGTATGTCGATAATCATGGAGAGCGCGAACAATGCGAGATATCAAAAACAAAAGCGAAGCGGAAGCGAAAACGTTATAGTGCGTCTCGTGCGTCTAAATGTGATTCTGAAATCAAGTTTCGGCAATGGCAAATTATTATTACCCGAATTACCCTTATTGCCAGTACAATTACAATGGGTACTATGGTTATGAAGAAAATATTCCTTGTAATAACGAATTCGAAGGTGAGGAAGTTTTTTCTCACGACACAATAGAAGACGAAGACGAATATTACGACGACGACTACGAGGATAACGACGAATACTACGAGGATAACGACGAATACTACGAGGACAACGACGAATACTACGAGGATAGTGAAGACTACTACGAGGATAGCGAAGACTACGAGTATAGTGACGAATACGAGTATAGTGACGACTACGACGATTATGAGGATTACGACGATTATGAGGATTACGACGGCGAAGAATATTATTCTGCTGAGGAAGATGCAGATTATTACGGCAAACACCATGAAAATTACTCAAATAATCCGAAATTGAAAACTCCTCACTCTTTTAAAAAAATGGAAAAAAGAAGAAGCAAAAAGCGAACAAAGGCGGAAACCGATCAAGGCCAGGTAATTATTTCAATAAATGTTTTCTTACATTTTTTATTTAAATTTAAATTTGAAGTTGTAAGCAGTTGTAAGCGTTATCATTTTAGGCTCATACTACTGTCAGGTGTTTTTCTTGTATTCAAAATTTATAATTTAATTTGAGATAATTGTAGACCGGCATTTTTTTTTTACAAAAATGAGATTATTGAGAAAATATATGAGAAACGTCCCATTCCTTATCATTTTTGACACTTTCATTCGCATATAGGTATTATTCTGAAATAAAAAAATTATTTGTGAACAGTAATTATTTTTATTCTAAATTAATTTAGAATATATCAAAATTTATAAGGTTTAGGAATCGTTGTTGAACTCCGATGTTTAAAATTATGTAAAAACTTTCATTGCAGATTGTATTTATATCTGTTATCGAATTCATCCAAAAGTTTAAATACTGAAATTTAACTTGCCGCGTTAAACTTACTTTGACTTGAGAATTTGCGACTTGAAATTTAATATGCACTGTTATCTCGTTTCTCCACCGACATACATAACTGTGTCTGATACTTCAGTGTGTTATTAACGGACGCCAGTAGACGTGTTCCAATCCTTTTGCTATTATAAATCGAGTTTAAAAAATCGACTTCGTATAGTTTATTTCTCTCACTATTATTTTATTCATTAGTGACGCAATTTTCGCTTATTGCTTTTTCTAAATCAACTCTAGTACACCAAGCACAAGTATTTTACTATTGAGGAAATTTCAAAGCCGCTTAGTAAACGTAGATAAGAATTAGCGGCACAGTGAGTGATAGAGTGAATGCTTTGTGCAATACATATCACTGCAATTTAAGTAATGGGTATTTTTTTTTCTTGCAAAAAGGTTCGTTTTATAATTTAGGACAATAATTTTGAAATTCATTTTAATTATTTCTCTTTAAACTCATCAACATTAAATTTATTTAAGAACGAAGATAGGCCGTCCAACGATACTCCTAAAATAAAAACACCAATTCCGTCTAACCAGTCTAACCTCTGGTTACGGAATGATACAAACACATTACAATATCTCAACGTTAATAGAAGTTTGAACCATGTGCCACGTATTGGTGAAAGTCAATCATCAATACTTTATAATAGACCAATAGAATCAACAACATGGATATATGATGATGTTAGTATTATTGTTAAAATTTCAGAGTTTGAATTTCAATTGATACGCAGCTTTCAAAAAACTTAATTATATATTTATTTAAATTTAATTTTGCAATATGGGGACGTTTGTGAATAAATAAATGATCCAATTATAGGTTGAGAGATTTTTAGTCGAAAAAAATAGTCCTAATTAATTTGTTTAGTTTCTATCTATATTATAAAATATTTCCCAATTTTTCTTATTCGTTCTTTCAGATTCTAAATTTCCCTTCTACTTACAGGAAATTTCAAAATAATTATTCTTTTTTTAGGGACCTAGTACTGATGACTCTGAATCATTCGAGGCAGGAGGAAGCGATAGTAATCTATCGGTACGCGGATTACCATGTGTGGAATGGTCCTATGCTGAGTATGTCAGTGAAACCAATAATATCAGCTACTACGTTGCGGAGAATATTATTGAACTCTTCAAAGCAGACAATACCATTCCGTTCATAGCCAGGTACAGAAAGAATGTTACCCGCGGGTTGGAACCAGACCAGTTGAGAATCATCAAAGAAAGTTATGAGCGTGCTAAATTGATCAGAAACCGAGCAAACACAATTCTCACGACTATCGACAAACAAGGAAAATGGACCCCAGATATTTACGCGGTGATCAAGTCGACAAAATCCCTCAACGACTTGGAACATATTTATTCTATATTCAAGCCTCCTTTAAAACGCGCTCTTTGCGAAAGAGCAAGAGAACTAGGTCTAGGATCTGTAACTGAAGCTGTACTTCAGGGTCAAATTGTGCCTGATTTGTCTTCATTTATCGACGCGAAACGAGAGGGATTGCAGACCGTAAAAGAGATTAAAGAAGGCATTATTCATATAATAGCAGACCTAATCAGCAAGCACAAGTCCATGTTCGAGACAATCCGTGAGTTACGCAAGACTACGTACATTCAGATTGAAACCTCTCAGGGTAAAGCTGCAAAAGTAGAAAACGCTAAAGTTTCGAAAACTATGAAAATGGAGAAAGGAATTAAAGTTGAGAAGAAGAACTTTGATTCTAGCAAGTATGAGTCCTACTATGACTTCAAGTCCAATGAAAGCCAGATCAAACCGCACCAAATTCTAGCAATTAACCGAGGCGAATCACAGAAGTTTCTTTCGGTGAAAATAATCATTCCTAACTCTTTCGAGCAATCCTTAAAGAAGCATGTGCTAAATCTTTACGCAAAAGAGATAAAAGCTTCTCAAACTCATGCAACTCTGATTAAAGAGGGATTTGATTACTCTTACAAAAAAAGCATTAAGCCAGCTATAGTTCGCCGATTCAGAAACGAGATGAACGAGAAGGCTGAAACTGCATCAATTGAAGTTTTTTCAATGAACCTTAAGCAATTGATTCTCGCTCCCCCTTTTAGAGGAAAACCAGTGCTAGGAATCGATCCTGGATTTTTTCACGGTTGTAAACTAGCTGTAGTATCAGAAAATGGCGATGTTTTACGAACAAAGACAATATACCCTCACTCCAAGTCAGGATCGTTTAGAGACGCCGCCAATACTCTTGCCTCGTTTGTTTTCGAGTATAATTGCACTTCGATTGCTTTGGGTAATGGAACTGCATGTAGGGAAACTGAGGTATTTCTGACGAATTTGATTAAGAATAGAACTTTTGCTCCTTTGGATGTTTCATACATGATTGTGAATGAAGCGGGAGCCTCTATTTATAGCTGCAGTGAAGAAGCGAAGAAAGAGTTCCGCAATTTGGATCCAAATTTGATTTCGGCAGTTTCGATTGCCAGAAGACTTCAAGATCCAATGGCTGAGTTGGTCAAAGTGGAGCCCAAGCATTTAGGTGTGGGAATGTACCAACATGATCTACCGGAAAAACAATTGGACCAGACTCTAAACGAAGTTAGTATACGAAAAAAAATGTTTAAACAAAGTTAAACTCTGAAGATAAAATAATATGGCTTCCTTTCTAATGTTTCAAATTCGTTAATTCAAAATATTTGAAATCTGTCCTAACTCCAATAATTATTATTTTACTTTCCCTAGGTGGTAACCAATGCTGTAAGTTTCGTCGGAGTGGATGTGAATACTGCTTCTCACTGCCTCCTGAAAAAAGTCGCCGGCTTAAACGAAACCAAAGCCACAAACATCATCGAGTGGCGAAAGAAAAATGGACCTTTCACAAACCGAGAACAATTACTTGAAGTAAAAGGTATCGGGAGTAAAACCTACGAACAATGCGCAGGTTTCATAAGAATTTTACCTGAGACCGCTATAGTTCCTAAAAGTAAGTTAAAATTTAAAAAACCGCTGAATTACCTCGACCAAACTTGGATCCATCCTGAGACTTACGAAATCGCGACAGAGTTCTTAAAATTGTGTAAGTGTAACGTCGAGAATTTAGGGAAAGACTCTTTTATCCAAGCAGTTAATGCTTATGCAAATCAGGGATATTCTTCTCTAGCTAAGCGATTGAAGACTAATGAAGAAACAGTCAAAATAATCGTGACAGGCTTGACAGCGAGTAAAGGGTATGATATCAGGATAAAGGGGGATAAGCATCTTTTCAGGAGAAGTTTAACGGGAATTGATGACCTAAGTCCTGGTGTGACTTTAAGAGGAGTTGTAAGAAACGTAACTCACTTCGGTGTGTTTGCAGATGTAGGAGTTAGCAGGGATGGTTTGATACCTTCCCGGTATACGAAGGGCCAAAGCTTAAGCATAGGCCAAGCAATTGAAGTGAAAGTTCTTAACGTTGATAAAGAGAAAAACAAATTTAGTATCGAGTTAGTTAAAACCCTCTAAAGAAGAGTGCCTTTTATTTGTAAAACGCCAAGATAGCTCCAAGCTTTAAAACTAAGTTCCCTTCAATAATTATTCTTTTATATAAAAAAGCTTAAAATGTAAAAGCTTAAATTATCTTAGTTTGTACGCGACTTTAAGTACCGTAATGTTACTTTTAAACGTTTTTTTTGCTACTTCACTTTAATCTTTATGCGTGATTTTATACGAAGTCTCAGTATTTTAAGTTATAATGAACGCAGTAAAATAAGTTCAAAGACTATAATAATAGTTTCTTTTTCAATGTTAGTGATACATTGATTTTTCAAAATTGTAAGATGATGTAAGTTACGTTTCTAAAAAATTAGTTCTCACAAATTAAGAAAGTGAATCCTTCTATTTTCATAAAAAGTGTTTTAGAGAATAAATTTTGTTCAAAATATGAGTTTTCTTTTCTTTGATGTAAATTAAGCCTGTCTCTAGTTTTAAATGGAGTTAAGGAATTCTTAATTGTTTAAATTTTGTTGAAATAAGTAATTGATCAGATATGATTACCTGATTCTAAATTTTGAAGAAATAATTTGCTTAAATTGATTTTTTTTTCTTAATTTTTCAAATTCTTTAAACATCTGCAGGTAAACTAGACAATTGTAAACGTTTTCTTTCCAGCAGTACTTTAAGATAATATAGACTACGGTTGATGCTGCCATCTTTAAAGTTCGATATCGCAGTAGATATCAAATTTAGTTTCTTCATTATAAATCGTGCTTTCTAAAACAAAACAAAAAAACACTCAATTTTGAAAAAAAATAATAATAATAATAATTCACCGCGTTAATTCCAAATTAGTATACTTAGTTTCTTTATTAAATTCCTTCTCTTCCAAAGTGAAGAAAAAAAAGAGAACATAACTTCAAAAATTGAAATTAAAAAATGTGTTTTTTAACAGTATACGTGTTCATAAATAATAGTTTGTTTTAACTAAAAAATAAATTATACCCGGTGAAATTATTAAAACAAGAATTGAGAATTGAAAAAATTTGTGAAAAGTCATTGAAAATCACTGACTGAAATATTCAATGAATGACTTGAAACTATTATTCAGTGGATATGAATTGATTTCGGCTTAGAGAGCGACACTCTGAATCAATATAGATATATATTTTCATTCGATTTTAGAAAAGTTAGTAATTTGGCTAAATTAGGTATTCAAAACTTAATTTTTTATAATAAAGTCTAATTTAAAGAAATAATGTTGTAATGTTTTATAATCTAATTTTCTTGTTTCTAGAATTCTGCTATGTTAAATGAATATAAAGTGGCTTCTTTCGCAATACCAGGTACTCAAGAAAAAGTGAGTCATAAGAAGAAATCGATATAATTCATTCACTATGAAAATAATTTACGTATGTTCGTAAGTTTTACGGAAAATATCCTTAAATCTTTTAAATTATTGAAAATTTTGTGAATTCTTTATAATCTCCATTATTAAGATTTTTATTAATTCAAATAATCTAATTGGGTTCTTTTGTTTCAGTGATTAGCATTTTAATAATCAGTAATCGTCAATAAAACAAGTCATCTATATTTAATTCAAAATTCGTTGCATTACGATTTCACATTGAATCATTTGAATCTTCAATTACTTCAATATGACTTTTCATCGCTTTTGTGGAATAATGAAATTCTAACGATATCGTCGACATGGCGTCACAGCGACGCGACGCTTCCATCTCTCTCGGCGACGGCGGACGTCCCGACGAGTGTCAATTATATAGGAAGAATAAAATATAATTTTATTCGTTGTTCGGTCTAGAAACCATCTACAACGGTTCAACATTCAACTTTTTAAATTACCAAGCGTTTTAAATAATTTTGTGACTAATTATTTTTAATGGAATCCTTGACAATTTGTTTTAGATTGGAAACCTTAAGAGTGAACTTTCTGCATTTGAATCCAGAGAAAGTTAGTTAACTACTATTTGGTTTTCTAAAAATGTAGGTACTTTAGAAATGAAATGAAGTAGTAAAGCAAGAAAGTAACGAGATAAAGCAGAGATGGCAGTGACAACTTTAATTTTCAGACTGCGCGTGGTCCTCCATAAAAATTTCACCCTGTTCGCAGTTTTCTGTGGGGGCAAGATAGAGATCCTCTTAAGTTAGAGAACAACGGAAATGGTTGAAAGGAAAGTTCTGAAGATATATCCGTCAGTTTTACGTTGGCGAATAGATTGGCTTCCTACAGTGGATCGTTGAACCTCACTAGACCCCTAGAGAGACGAGCCCAAGATTGCTGGCGAGAATTCAAAATGACGATGGAATTGAGAAACACAGTAATAAGTCGAATCCCAGTAGATACCTTCTTTTGATATTTCTTCATCCCTCGAATGGAATTCTCAATTTAAACATTTTTTTTCATACTTAAAATATAAGATTCGACCCTTAGAGACACTGAATTCTCTTCAGTATGCATTTTTCCAGAAGAGACAATCCATTTTTAATGAACTTTAAGTGGCATTCGAAATAAAAAAGCCGCTCAAATTCGTCTTTTATTTTAGAAAGAATACAAGTCCCTTAACTTTCTAAGATATAATTTCTTAGCCTTTGTAAATATTTCAAGATGTTGACGTATTCTAGATCTGAAATCCGTAACGAGGAACCGTGAAGAGTGAACTTCATATCAAGTGAAAACTCTGGGCACGTGCTGCAATGTTTCCTTGCTCGAAGGAAAACTCACACCTTCTTCTCTAACTTTCTGCATCGGATAGGATGACAAGCGAGGTACGAAATCTCCGCTTAAAGAAGGGTATGAAATTCCTTTACTATTTTGTTGAATAAATGATTATTTTACCTTCTTTCACAACCAACGGCAAAAACGATTTCCTTTCTCTACTATTCCAGTAATTTATAATTATATTAATAATTACAACTCTTTTCATTGATCTTTTCAGGATTACAGTGAATCATCAGAACACTTTATAAAAAAGATTGCATTGTAGAAAAACATGCTAAGATAATATTTTCGGGTAAGTGTTCGACACATCGACTGAGGGTGAGGGTTTAAACTATAAAACATATACGAATCGTTGGTCTGGAGTACAAAGAAGCTTTCTATCGTTACTCTGTTGCAGAGAATACTACTGTAATAGAAAATACACTGTTATAATGACGGGGTAGGCACGCCTACTGCAATAACATACAAATGGAGCCTCAGGTGAAAAGTAGTTTCAAAGCGTCTAGTCTCTAACAATAGCGACTCGTGAAAGGGACGGAAAATGCAAGGGGTATGAAAAGCGAACCGGAAAATAAAGAGAAAATATGAAAAGAGGGTTGGTGTGCACTGTAGCTTCATTGCCAAGGTTCGGACTCAACTGGGTTGATCATATATGTGTTCGACTCGATACTATTGGATTGATGTCTGCCAAATCCCAAACTTGGAAAATTTTTCAAATTCTCATTGTTATTTTTAATAAAAGAAAAAACATTTATAGAAATTAATTTCAAGACGTTAAACTCAAACATAACACGACCTTATTAATTAAAACGGTCTACGTCTTTGTAAGGAGTTACGTAACTGAAGTTGGTGAAAATCCGCGTACAAATATTGTATAAGCTCCTGTTATGAAAGAGCCAACAGCTTTCAATAGAATTGCTGAATAAAGCAGATGAAACAAGATAGAGTAAGCGACACAATGTAAGCTTCTTGGAAAACAACTCTTTGTTGCGTAACGGAAAGTTTAATATATTGAATACATTATCACTTAAGAGTCTTAATTTTAAAGTTTAATCATTATTAATGTTTAAAAGTGCTAATTTAAGAATAGTTTAGTAAGTATTATTTGTTCAAATATCTATTTTACAATCTAACAATTCTACTTCAATTTTAGTTACGTATTTTTAATATAAATAATATTTTACTGAAGATATTTCAATTGCTTTTGAAGATAGTACTTGAAAAATTGTAAGGACTAGTGATTTCAATATGTACATGCTACTTCTCTTTAAAATCGATTCTAGGACATTGTCGTTGGACTGTGAATGCCCAAGTGTATACCAAAGCTCTAATACCTATCTTCACATACATATTTTACTTTTCTGGGGATCCGGATCAATTGAAACGAATAATCTGAAGGAATTTTATCTTCCTCTAGACTGAAACGTCACTTAGGACTTAGGCAATTTTTGAATTTAAAATATTTGAATGAAAAATAATAAATTTTGTTTATTTAATAGTCGACAGTGCGGTTGAAACCTCGACTTCCTCACAAAGCAATCAAGTAGAAAAAGTAGTCAATGCTCAGACTTGGACTTTCTTTGAGAATATTGCCTTTTATCAAGGCAAGTCGGCAGAAGTAAATAGAATCAACTTAAATGTATGTAATTTAAAAGTAACAGATTAATTATGCATCGCTAACTAATTGATAATTTATAATCACGATCGGTGCTTTACCTAATTTAGTAATTTGGAAATTGAGATTAATATATATGTAGTTGAAATCTCAAGAGGATGAGGCACTTGTGATAATTAATTAAGGAATAAGGTTGAACAGAATATGTTGATGGCCGGAGGGTATTGGGAAATGTCGGATTGAATTATCCATATAAACAACAATTATGACGCGACGGTTTCTCATCATCCGTCAAAATCAAAGCATTTATAGCAAGTGAACTAAGGGAATGAAATGTGATACCAAATGGCAATCATCAATAACAAGTTTCATTACGTTAAGTGCCTTGTTTCCACTATAGAAGATATGTGAGAACGCCGATGATTTAAATCCTCTAGATATTATTGCTAGACCAGAAGTTCACTCTTCCTACTTTCTAATTACAATTATAATTCAAAATCGAATTTTATACCCTTAACAACTAAATTTATTATATCTGCTGCACCTAGAGGATTATTAGGCATAAAGGGATTTGTTAAAATAAATTCTAAAATCTCTCTCCGTCAAACGTAATTGTTCCCTTTTGCTTCCCGTGAATAATTGAATTTTTTCAGAACAGAAATTACGTAAATTGGTTGACCCAGTGCTTTAATAAATAATAAGCTTCATTTGACTATCGACTCGTTCATTGAACAGTTACCATAACGTGTTTCGATCCAACATTAGTTCACTAATAACACAACAAAATCGAATTACAATCAGGGAAGTTGAAAGGAAGGATACAAAGGAAATTAAGCAGACCAATGCAATCAACCAGGAGCAGTTCTAACTATGCAAAAAATTTTAGAACTCAATTGATAGAATCTATATGGATTTGACAACAGAATCCTGTTATGCTAGGCAAAGACCACTAAATTAAGCTTCAAGAATGACAATCGAGGCCAGATATTCATACATTATTGGATCTATTTTCAAAAAGTTCGTATATAATTACAAGAATTATTCACAAAACGATAAAGAATCCAACTTTAACATTTTAAATAGATTCATTTTTCTAGAAAAAAATTTTAAATCAATATGGGGAACATTAATAATTCAAAGGGCTTTGAGAATAAATATAAAATAATCAATTTTCAGATTGAACACACACCTTTGTACCTAATAGGAAGATTCCTCCAAATATATGCTCAAGACTTTCCAAAATGTGTTACTGCGAATCTGAGAAAATAGTAAACGTGAATTGTCATTAAAAAGTCAATAATGCGGTCAAACAAACAATTTTTGAAAAATTATATACAAAATTGTATATAAACAATAATTATGTACCTGCAAAAGAAAACATGTATGCAAAAATACGATAAGAATCTGCATAGTGACTAGCGTGGATAAAAATGAAATGAAAGGTACATTTATTTAAGAATAAATTCATTGAATAAATTTATTTCTAAATAAATGTCTTCAAATAAGAGTTCTCCTCTTAATTATCGGGTAACTACCCTGAATTTTGGGCTGAAGTTCTCCGAATCGCTTGATGCAAAACGAGCATGTATCGGAGATAGTTTTTCGACTTGTCGCGTTTTATTAAAAATGATAATTGACACCATATTCGCATTCGTGTCAAAAATCTAGGCAAAAATATCTTTCCAAAAACTAAAAGATATTTAAACCCAATTCTACCTACTTAAAATTATAAGCATCCACACCAGAATAAATTACCTGCCTGCCTATACACCTATATTTAAAAATTGAAAAAAATCAGACACACCAACACATTCACTCCACGGTTCTCACACATACTGCCCCGGTGCGAAAAAACCTAATCTAGGGATGAGTCCCGGGACTCATCCTACACCTGAGCTTCAGGGCCACGTTAGGGCTTCATTCATACAAATTTGAAGAGATCATCTGAAATCGTACACCGTTTGCTTACATAGAATGATACTTCAAATTAAGATTGTAGAGATTGTAAGGGAGCCAAATTAATTGAAAAGGAATAAAAATATTTAGAAATGAACGAATAATTTAGATCAAAACAATAAAAATCTGGCACAAATCTAGAAAACAAGTTCACATTCACACAGATTTTGTGCCAGATTATTTAAAACGGTGTACGCTGAACACAATACATTATAACATCCTACATATCTAAGTTAAATTGCTGCAATAGGCCAAGTTTGAAATTTATTTCTTTAATCTTCAATATCTTATCTTTATCTAATTTAAAATTTACTTTAATTTTACTTTAATTCATTTGCAAAAAAAATCAGAAATTGATTAAAATTAATTTGTTTTGCAAGCCAGAAAGGGAAATTTGAATTAAAACTGTTTGTAACTAAAAATAAAACAAGTTGAAAATAGAACTTAAAAAAAATTGTTTTGGCCTTCGGTTATTCTTCGCGTCGAAGGAAAAATGACGACTCTATTGAAAACATACACCGCGTACCCTTCGATACGCAGCTTCACCGTGCTAAACCTTTTCTCGGCATTAAATGTAATTTAAAAAGTATCATATAAAAAATAATTTCAGTATTTTTAAGTTCGACGTGTTAATTTGGAGCAAAATAAATTTATGAACATGTTTTACGATCAATTAGTCTCCCGCGTACCGAGAAAAGGACCCTAAGCTAAAAAATTGAAAAAATGGCAATCCACTCGCTAACTTATTAGCGGTCACTACGAGATTCGGTTATATATATACAATACAACCTTCATCCGTGTCAGTATTATGGATCAATTGTGACTGACATGATGGATTTAGGAGGAACTTTAGATTGGACTTACATTCTCTGCTCTACAGAAATTCTGAAAAATATAATATAATTTATATGAATCCAAATTAATAAGAATTACAGCAGAATTGATTTTTTAAAAGAGAATACATATTTTTACCTGCAGGCAGAGGCGACGATGTGTCCGTAGTCGGTTGTTCCATGTAATCCAGTAGTATTCCAAATATGTAATCCTAATCCAATCCAAATTTCAAATGGTTGAGTGGTAGAATGCTAGAGACTGCATATGTTCACAACTGCACATCTGAAAAGAAAAATAAAAATGGAATAATGTTACTCATTACAATTAAAAATCTATTTAAAAATATTATTTTCTTAAGCTTACAGGGAAATTAATATTTTATTGCTAGAGCAATTATAAGTTTAATATGTAAATATATTAAATTCATATTAATATTTAAAGCTATATATTTTTTTCTACGTCTAAAAAAAATTTATACAAAAACTTCTTGTAATTTCTATTAAAATTGATACTCCAGAAACTACGAAGAAACAGAAATTAGGATTGACAATAGTAAATACTCCAATTCAAAGTCAGAAATATTCAAAACAAAATGAGATAAGGAAAAGAGGAAGGTCTTCAAATTCCAAGGTCTTAACATTCTATTGAAATAGCGTTCCTTTATCTTCCTTTTATTTTCGTTTTGAATTTCTTTTGTTCTAAATTGGAATGTTTACATCTTTCTTACTGAACTACATTAGATTGTTTTTCTTTTATTTCTGGAATTTAAGGTAATCTATATTCTACAAAGCTTTTGTTTCAATTTATTATTGAAGCATTTGAAGCCGTAAATAAAATAAATAAATTTATAAATTAATTAATTTTTAGCCAACTTTTACATTAGGTGATTTTACAAATCTAGCCCATAAATCATTTTACAAAAATAATTAAGACCCTTTTTAGAACATCAACTTACCACTTTTAGCGACTTTAAGCACCAAATTCTAGTGATCCGAACGAAGAAAAATTCGCACAAACACTTTCCCGCACGAAACGCGAAAATTTCGATAATCGCAAACCTTTTAATGTCCGACAAATATAGATAAAACGCGACCAAAACTGAAAACCCGTCAAATTGTTTGTCTAATAAACTTTTTTTGGTGGTAGCAAAGCTCAACCAGCACATCTTGCAAAATTCAGGTTATGTTTTTTGCATCACTTGCGTTTTGCACTATATTGCTATCACTATAGTGTTAGTGCATATATGTGCATATATTGTGCATGTATTATACATATATGCACAATGCTCCGAAATAAGACATAATTCACGTGGAGGATTCGAATTTATTAGATATTTTGTATCACTATCAACTCCCGATTAAGAATAGAACACAATTTTTGAGAAAAACGATGAAAACCGAGGACCTTACATCTGAAAAGCTGCGGAACTAAACACGACACGGTGAATCTTCTGCGCGAAATTTTATGCATAATACGACTTCAGTTCACGTTCAGAATCAGAAATTATTAGATATTTTTATCGCTATACACTCCCGATCAAGAATACAACACAATTTTTAAAAGAAACGGTGAAAATTGAAGACTTTTCCGGATGAGAAAACGCGCTGAACTGGTGAACTGCAGAACTGAAGGCGCGAATTTCCAGATTCGGGAAAATTCACTTTTGGAGTGGGGGTTTTTCAGGGTAACCAACTTAACAAATTCAAAATTCTCTAGTGCAGTCGTTGCAATATAAATAATCCTCCTTCGATTCATTTAACATTAAAACGGTTCAAACATAATTTTTAAGGTTAAATTATAAAATATATACTTTAAACTTTTTATTTAATCAAATATCTTCGACTTAAAAAAAGAAATAATTGCATGTTGCAAAATTGAAGTTCTATGTAAGTTTGAATTTTTAATTGTAAAGTTGTTAAGTTGGCTGCCCAAAAAAACCACCAAAGATGACTTGGCAGATTCATAATGTGCTTGGTACGAGAGCCATTTTTCAGGATAGTGCTTTCGAAAAAAGTTCTCAAGGAATACTAATGTAATTTTCGAAACGCACGTTCTTTTATAGCACTGTCCTTGGGTTCTTGAGAAGGGAGGAACATCTGCTTACTGGCTGACGCTCATAAAGAGGGGAAAGTCGATTGCTGATTCGTCGATGACTTGTTCCTCCCTTCTCAAGAACCCAAGGACAGTGCCATGACAGTGCTATAAAAGAACGTGCGTTTCAAGAATTACATTAGTATTCCTTGAGAACTTTTCTCGAAAGGACTAACCTGAAAAATGGGTCGTACCAAGCAAACCGCTGGTAACTCTACTGGAGGAAAGGCACCGAGGAAGCAGTTGGCCACCAAAGCCGCTCGTAAAAGTGCGCCTGCAACTGGTGGAGTGAAGAATAAGCACTCGCAAACCCGAAAACTTGCAATTATTATCGCATGAACTGGCTCCAAAATGTCACGACAATGGTCAACTTGCACATAAAAGAAAAAACGTCGAGTCGTTATTGATCACATACGACTTGGCTAAAATTTTACATGTTCTGCTCAGCACTCATATGCTTTCATATTTATATGAAATTTAGAGTTTTTTTATCCACCGAATGCACTCGCGAATTACCAAGCCCGCCATTCGACGTCTGGCACGTCGTGGTGGAATCAAGCGAATGGTCAGTATGTACATTTTATACGATATTCAGTTTTACTAATGAGAATTAAAAGAGCTATATATCTAATTTTAATCCAGAATCTGAACGAAATCTTCCCAACCTCAAATATAAGCTTTAAAAATACTTTTAGTAAAAACTTTAGCCAGAAATACAGTTTGAATTCAAATGATTTGATTTTTATTATGCGATTCATGTATTTTAAATTTTTCTATTAGAAAAATCTTTGCTTATAGGCTGGTATTTCATGTTGACCTCTGCCCTTTAAAGAACTTGACCCGATATAAACCTACGTTGACACTTCTCTTTTCCAACTTGAAAGAAAAGTCCACGATTTAAAGAGATTTCAAAAGTTTTTATTGGGTTTTTAAAATTTCGAATTTTTTAAAGACTTCAAAGAATTTAGAAAGTTTTTCGCTTGAGAATTCAACTATGTATTTGTGGTTGAAATTCATTTTTTTTAATTCAACTATTTCGTTGAAAATTAATTATTTGTTTTAAAATTTAATTGCTTAATTGAAAATCCACCTGTTTTCATTTTATTCAAAAGAATTTACTCCCCTATTTTCGTGAAAAACTCACCCTATTTCCTCTGTTTTGAAAGTGTTTTGTGCTGTGAAGTCTAATTTAAAATTTACTGTAATGGTTCGTTAAAATACCAGTTATTTTTATATTTAAAAACTAAAGTTCTTTTTTTGTAGATATTTAATTTCTTTTCAACTTTGATATAAAAACAATTACGCCTATTTTTTCTGTGACTACCTTTCTTATTGGAATTAATATAATTTATTCCAAGCTTTTTATCAACAGGTGGCTGGGCATTGGTTTTTGCCGTGGAAGATGTGAATACAGGAAAAGAGTATGCCTTAAAAGTAAGTAACGACATAGTATATCTTATATTTTTGATATGTTATAAGTAGTTATTTAAATTTAATTTTTTGACGTTTGGTGTCTTGTTAAGTGACTTTCAACAATTTGGTAACATAATGAATGTTTTCAGAAACTCGTTGCCGTGGATGAGGAATCAAACAGAACGATTCTTCAGGAAATAGAATATTTAAAAGCCTTATCTGGTCACTCCAACATAATTCAGTTTTTATGCGTTCACCGAGTAGAACGTGAAGATCGGAAAAGTTACGTGTACCTTTTAGTCACCAAGTACTGCCCTGGAGGCACGATCGCTGATATTCTTCGAAATGTACCAGTGAATATATTGACAGTCGCTCAAATATGTAGAATAGCCTATCAAGCAATAAAAGCTGTGCATCACATGCACAACTATCAACCTCAGTCTATCGTGCATCGTGATATCAAACTAGAAAATTTCCTAATCGGAAGCGATGGATTGGTCAAACTATGCGACTTCGGAAGTGCAACCACTCAACAAATTTTGCCAGATTCATCTTGGAATGCTCAAAAAAGAGCTACATTGGAAGATCAAATGGCTAAGTACACAACACCAATGTATCGAGCTCCAGAAATGACCGATACTTGGAATAACGAGCCAATTGGACCGCCTGTTGACTGTTGGGCCCTTGGATGTATCCTCTACGCTTTGGTTACTCTTCGCCATCCCTTTCCTGAAGGTATTAAGAATTTAATTTTTACTTAAGAGTGTTGGATCCAAGTTCTTACTTCAAAGTTCAATTTCTTCATTTTAAGCAAAAAGTATTCAAATTAGATATTTTTTCACTCTATTCATATAAATGAGCACACATATCTAGATATAAATACAATTAAATGAAACACCCGAGATCGAATTCACAGCTAGTTTTCCAATATCCTCTTTGTATTTTCAGGTAACAAATTAGCAGTTCTCAACGCAAAGTATGCACCTCTGCCTCCCAATCCTCGCTTAGCTTGCTTCCACGACTTGATAAATGGATGTTTACAAATTTCTCCCGTACAACGACTCACAACCTCTGCTCTGCTCGAGCGTTTGGCCGCGATAGCAGAATCTAACAATTTCGATCCCAAAGAACCTGCAAAAATAGATGTCGTGATAAAACCTCCAGCTCCTCCGAGACCTTCGCCTCTACCACCAGCGGCTGCTACACCGCCTCCACGACCTCCTCCAGTTGCTGCAGCACCACCAAGACCGGCATCAGTGGCTACCCCTGCTGGACCAAAAGTCCCCATGGCTCAATCTACTGGCTTGTTTAGTTCGTTGAAAGGTGGAGCGGCTAATATTCTACGCAATTTGAAGGATACGTCTATTAAAGTAATGCACACTGTGCAGCAAAGTATGGCAAGAACGGAATTGGATGCGAGCTACTTGACTTCTCGAATTCTTGTGATCCCGTATCGAGCTGATAGAATCGAATCTGCCTATCGAGCAAATCATGTTGAGGATGTGAGGGCCTTTCTCCAGACGAGACATCCACCTCCAGCTAAAATTCAATTGTATAACTTATCACGTGGCCTACCCAACGTTTCTAGGCTTCCTGGGAGGCACATTGATTGTTCATTTGCTTATGCTTCTGTGGATTCTAATGCTCCTCTGCTGTCCGCGATATACCAAATTTGCCAGGATATTTACCGATATCTGGATGCTGATTTCAACCACGTTGTGATATTGTACTGTACAGTAAGTTACTTGTTTATTTTACAATTTTACATGTTCTGCTCAGCACTCTTATGCTTTCATATTTATATGAAATTTACAGTTTTTTTATCCACCGAATGCATTCTCGAATTACCAAGCCCGCCATTCGACGTCTGGCACGTCGTGGTGGAGTCAAGCAAATCTCTGGCTTGATCTACGAGGATCACTTGGATCACTTGGACAATTGTCACATCCTTCCAACACGTCATGCCTTCCAACACCTTTTGCCTTCAATCTACAATCCTCTACGTGAATTATGACTTATTTCAGAGCATTATTCAAGTATGTATAAAACATGCACAATATATATAAATATATGCACTATATGACTATACCACTATAGTAGTGGTGGTGCCAAACACATAGATAAAATTTGAAAGTGGAATTTGAATAGGAAAATTAATTAATTAATAACAAATATAATTAAAAAGAATAATCACACTATTAGCACTAATTAAATTTTCAATTACTTTCAAAGATAACAAAATAATTTTTTTAAAATATCAAAGCCTTTCGAATTTAAGTTTATTTTCAAATTTTAAGCTCTAATTCCATTTTCGATGAAATTTTATACCAACTATAAGCAAACTTGAATTATGAAGGAAAATTTCTAAACCAATTAAAATTTCTAAAAAATTGAATTTAGTTCCAAGAAGTCTCTTAGAGATTTTTATGACTTTCTAGACAGTAGACACGAACAACACACCCTATTGTATAATATTATGTAATAGGTTTTGCAACATAGATTTCTCCATCAGATGGAAATTGTATATTTGTGGGAGATGAGCGTTTGTTCCACGAGCATCCCCGAAATTTTGTCCTTTGTCTGGTATTTGCAAACAAAACTCATAGATACGGCATTGTCATTCTGTTTCAATTCTAACATTCCCTTCAACTGCAAAGTTAGGACAATAAATGGTTCTGTTCCGCTTCGGCAGATCCTCGGGTTGCCCACGACCACGTACTCCCAGATAATCGTTTGGCACGAGTTTCATTCCGGACTCCGCAGAAGAATTTTTCTCATTCGCGATATATACTGGGGAACGATGGCGTGTGCCTTTACATATTCATGGGGGATGCTTTGTATGAGATTTCTACCCCCAGCAGATCGCTAGGCAGTGCGATGCATACCCTTTCTCTAGGCGTCACTGTTTTGAAAAATTGTCGTGAATTTTTATTTTGAGTTTTTATTTTGGACTAGACATTCAGTTCCTGGGCGTACAGGTATTAGCTCCCTCGTCTCGACTCTCAAGCATCCTTTTTTTCGCCAATTTCAGATTGGCATTGGAAACGTCAGGGTGGAAAAGATATATGATAGTCTACTGAATGAATCAGGGTGCGAATTGTTTAATTAATAATTGATGAATGGATTCATGTTCAGACAATGTACCTACTATTCAGAGTTTTGAACTGTTGGTATCTATATATAGGTATAGGTAGAATAAAAAATAAAATAATAAATAAATAAAAATAAATAAATAAATAAATAAATAAAACAATAGTTTCTACCTATAGAAACACTGATGGAAACTTATTGGTAGAATTTGTAAGTTCTACCAATTATTTCATTCAACGTTCACTCAAAAAAATAGTAATCTCTGAAGTTACTAACGAGCCCATCCAATAAATTGAACTGTAATCTAGAATGATGAAACTTTATTTACAAGTCATGTTTAGAACTTTAGAAGTAATTTGATACTTCCTCTTACGTAAAAAGACATAGTTTTCTCTTTCTTTGAAAGTTTTAGCATAATTATCGGTTTTTAACACGTGTTCAACCAGCTGATGCAGGGTTGATTTAGCGTGAGAAGCAGCAAGTATAATGTGTGATAAGGGAAGGTACACCTTTTCACGCTACGCCACTGGATGGCATATTGATCGAGGGGTACAGAGGCCCTTACACTCGACGCCAGCCGTGAGCCCGACCCTTATACGTTCTCTTATACTGGTGACATCACGCGGGAATGTTAATTTTTTGGAATTTCACGCCACGTTAGCAACATTGACGGATAACTTGAACTGCAATCCCCTCACATGAAGCCCAAATAAAATCTCATTCCCGTACTCCGGATTATACGAGAGTTACAAAAATATTCAAGTTTTTGCAAATCATAAAATTTACTAGTATAATTAATTGCGTTCGAATATATTTAAAAATATTTTAAAAGATTTTATGGGCTTTCCAGGAATTTGTAAAACAGATACCAAGTATTTCGAAGTATCTTAAATGAAATTCTTGGAAGCCACTTACAATCTTTGGAAACTTCTTGAATTCCTTTAAAATATTAAAATTCTTGAAATTTCTTTATAAGCCCTCGAAATCGTTAGAAATTGTTAGAAATCCTTATAAAAATCTCATAGAATCCATTACAATACACCGAAAGTTTTTTCAAATTCCATTGAAATTTTTGTTTGTTTAAATAGTAAAAGATAGACAAGGCACTTCTGAAGAAAAAAGTTTCTTATATATATTTGGATCTTACACAAAGTTCACCTAACACTCAGAGCTTTTGTATTTTCTGACAAAGGTAACGTGACTTTTTAATGCCAGTTACACCACAGACACAGGAAAAGCGACCGACCGCGGGCACTTTTCCAAATTAAAAATGCAAAGAGTTGTAAAATCCAGACGACCTTTCATATTATATATGCACACAGGAAAAGAAAAGAATATCGCGAAATTCAAACATCTTTATATCAGCACGTGCTACGTATTTAAATGTATAGGATATAAGTTTCATTCGCAAAAATTTATACGATATTCGTTCGATGAAAGGTGTAGTATGCCTTTTATAGAAAATATCACACGGAATTTATAATCCTATATACAGATTGCAGATATTTTAAAATAAATTTTTCATTCACTGGATAAAATATTTAAAATTTTTTAAAAGTCAATTAATTTTAATTTCATCTATAAAAAAAACTGATATTAAACATAATAATAGTTTTTTTTTGCGCGGGGAATTAAATAATAATTGTAGGACCTGCGAAAGCAATTAAAATTTAGAAAAATTGCAAAACCTTCGGTATATTTGAAAAAAGAAAAAGGCAGCGTCTCGTTCATTAAATCAGAACTCGTGATTGCACTCGTTTTCAATTAGACGGAAAGGCATTTCCACCGTCCCGGATAAACTCGGTAACGCAATAACGACTTTATTGGGGCTATCGGTATACACATGTCTCATCCCCTGAAATTTCAACCCTTTCCATTACAACTGTCCAGCCATTCCAACACCAAAAACCCTTTCTGTCCATCTATATGCGAGCATAGTGCAAACAACCTTTAATTGCTAATTATCGCTTAACTCAAACCTGTTAACAATTCGAATTGATATTCCAACATTTAGAAGAATGGATAAAGTCCATTTAATTTTCAAATTAATTAATAACATAAAATAACATTTTCATCTCAAAAAAGTTTTTAAAGCGCGAAGTATAAGCAATAAATAATATGCAGCACCCGAAGAAAAAAATTTTGTAAATATATAGGAAAGCGTTAATAGAGATATTCGGGGAAGTAAATTTTTTCATTAAAACTCTTCGGTTCGATCTGAAATCCAATATAGCTGCATTCTAGTGGTATCACATATTCAATTAAAATTCCTTCAATGAATTTGCTCTAATTTCATAGCGAATCAGTAAAACTAGGTTGCACTTATTAGACGTCGTTCGTTGAATCCACACAAACACACACTAGCCTAAGAGAAAAGTTTTCGTTTTATATTGCATAAATTTGATCTTATATTCATTAGGTTTGGTTTTATAGTCTAAACTAAATCCATTTCTACAAATATTTTTCACAATATGTATATTTTTATCAAACTTTTATAAATGCACGAATATAACATTTTATATAATCATCCGATATGGTCTATTGTAGGACCCAATCATATGTAAAATGTATTGCTTAGACAGAGTGGATCGATTTTTAATTTCAGTGAAAGACTCATGGGAATGCGTATTGCAATTTTGAGCACGCATATTGAAAGTTTTGATTTGAAGCGTACATTTTACATCAAGTATGGAAATTTCGTTTCCTTTCAGGAAACTTTCATTTTAATAAATAACAAAATTGTTGGTCTTGATGTTCTTTTTAACATATATAAAAGAAGAAAAGATTATCATCCTTATCTTCTAGTTTTAAGTGTCCATTTTCGTGAAATCTCGCAAGAATTTTGTAGAAAAACAATTCCCCTAGGAATTTCGCGTAAATTAAACGACATAAAACTTTCAGAGCCGTAATAAAATGTTTTCCTTCCTTCGTGAAACACATCTGATTTCTCTTAGAATAGCTAAATTAATCCGAGCTTTGCCTCTTTACTTTTACATTTGTGTGCTTCAGTTAAATTGTAAAATATAGATACTTATTGGGTTCCTATGGGTATGGTCGATAGTATTCTTATATAGGCTATGCATCAGTTGTTTATTTCAATTTAACCCTGAAGTAACTCATTTAATCTCCTGGACGGAGAAAAGAGTGGGTTGTGCCCAGTGAAGTACCGTAATTCTCATTCGAGAACACAATCTCTGCTAAGCTCCCTGTTCGCCACCGTAAAACACACAATTTTCTTCTTACGGGGTGCACTAAAGTTAAATCTGTTGACCGCGAATTGGTAACGTGTCCTATCTTTGCTAGACCTTGTTATATTACCTTCTACACACTTAATTTTTCTTAATTAAGTGCAAGTGTAAAAGGACAAAAGTTATAGAAGAAAAATCAAGTTCTCCAGGGCGTTTCTTATGGTAATTTTCAAAAAGACACACCCTCAACAGATTAGAAAGATGGCCATATTATGCAGGTGATCAAATTATCTTGAGAAAGCACTTATTGCTACATTATACTTATTATATAATGTATATTGTATAATGTATACATGCACCACACAATTTGTGTCTGCTAATGACTCAAGTTCGTACCATTCAGTATTCGACGAATGTTTGCAGAATTGTGAGTTAACTGTCGACAGAAGCGAAGCACGCTTTGGGTTGGTGCCAAGAGTTAGCTGTCGAAAAGCATCTAAATCGTTCTCTGGAAATATTCCGATTTTACTTTTCAATTTTCGAAGCCACTAGACATCGGAACGACCCATACTCGGGAATGGGTTCCCTCGAGATTCGGCATGATATATAAAATCGCGTATAAAGTCGCTCCAGACCCCACTACATAAATAAGAGCGTCTCACGTGTGTCTATGCCACACTCTGATAATATTCTGCGGTTCAGAAACTGGAGTCACGCATCTTTAGATGCACTATCTATATTCTATATTGTCATTCTCAGCTTCGACACCTGCACCTCCTTTTTATCAAAGATAAAATCGTCTTCTTTCAATATTTATATTCCTTTCTCGCGTTTTACTTTCTCGAAAGAATCGAAAGATGTAACTGTGAGATCTCATATTGCGAAGCATTTTCTACATTTTCTCCATCATCTTCCCCTTTTGTCTCGGTTGTCGCTTAGTCGCTACATCATTAAACTCACGAGATGCTAAAGTATCGTTGTGCTATGTCATATGTATATTGTGCAATATATAAGCACCTTCTATATATATAGTATTCAAGAGTGAATTCTCACGCAGCTCTGCCGATTCACCCCTCTTTCTTATAATAGACTACATACGCATACTTGTTCATAAATGTAGAGCATACACACACGTCTTTCCCATTTCTACGACCTTTCAACCCTTCTCCACTTTAAATTCTCAGCTCGGGTAGCAACCACGCTAGCCAAGGAGTTTTCCTGTTATCTAATAAAAACTTCGCGCTATATATCATATATTTACTCATAACTGGGCTTTTTTTAAAGGTATATTATAGTTGATCAATAAATTTCATTTAAAATTAATTATAAGCTTCAAGTTTTAAATTCCAGTTGTTCAAATTTTTAAAATATGTATCTTTAAAGATGGGTTTAAAGTTTAATAACTTTGACAACTAAACTTCGGAACTTTTTTCGTTGGGTTGATATAAAATTCAAATACTCAAAAGTTTTCAAAATCTCTGTGTTTCAAACTTCAAACATTGAAAACACTCAGTCTGTAGAGTTTGAATGGTAAAAAGTTTTGAATGGTAAAAGTTTTGAAACGTTTCACAGTTTCTATCGCTTAAAGTTTTAAATAATTTTTATTTCAAGGATGAAGAATTTATTTTATAAGCTCATTTAACTTTTGTTTATATAACTGTTACTTATAATTTCTACACCTTATCAGGTATAGAAAACTCAATACAATTTTTACATCTTTAATGATCACCAAGCGTTTTTTGAATATTGAAAAATTAATCATTCAATAGCATGAATTTTAGGACATTAATTTTTAAACAAATTCAGTACTTATTTGTTTTTGCTAATATTAATACTGAATTAAATATGTATAATCTTTCCTCTTACTACCACTCGTTCAGTCAGTTGAGGATTAAGTAGACAAAGTCGGTTATGGTCAGCCACAGACATAAAGCCAGTATGTTTTAGTATCTTTATTTATTTCAAGTAAAAGTTGAATGATTATAAGTATTATAACGGATTGACACTGTTTTGACTCTTCAATTTATTTAATAAAACGTTTTTAATGTTTTCTAATATTATTATTTACATTTTTTTTTATTATGGAGAAGTGTCTATAAAGAATAAAGTTGTTTTCTACTGATGACCTGTAAAAAATAACTGATTTATAGTTAGAATTGAGTCACTACTCGAAATTAGTAAAAATTATAACTGATTCAAAACAGAGATCGTGTACCGTGGAGAATTTCTTGATACTTTTTCTACTTACTCTGAATGTAAGCCAGACAACTTATACATACTTGCTTCACAATTATCCTGTGAAGAGGATGGTTCTTTAACGTTGGTATACATCATACCCCTGAGAGAGAATTAAGCAGCTCGCGATTTTCAATACTAAGAAAGAAAATACGAGGGTTGTTCCTTTTTAATGAATTCTTAGAGACTAAGGAGAAATTCACAAAAAAAATCAGTAAGCTGAGGAAATGTATAATATTTCTTCAACGTTAAAGAAATAGGTCATAATAAGTTTTTATAATTACTGATATAACCATAATAATGGATATATACATTCACAACGCCAAGAAATTAATTCAAGGAGCACTTGTCTGTAGTTTTAAAGCATTGACTCATTTGCCTTGAAAATATAATTCTGTATGAAAGAAACGGCGTTATTTTTAGTTGGAATAATATTTTAGACAAAATAAAATTGAGAACAAATATTTGGTTCATTTGAATGTTCAAAACTTTTGCTACATCATAATTTCTCTTTTAGAAAAATAACAAACTCAAGAAAAGAAAACTCTTGTTCCCTTCTCTTGAGCTATACAAAAAAATTCTTCAGACAAAATTATTTCCTTTTGAAAAAGAGTTTCGCTGCTTTCTAAAGTTCTTTAAAAAAGTAATTAAATTTAAAAAATACTTATAATACATCAACAAAAACCTGCAGCTGAGATTAAATGGGAGAGTGGTTAAATATTTCAAGGGGCCTCCAAATTATTACTTCCGTAAAATATTCTTTTGAATTCACCTTCATTCTTCTGTTATTCTTTTCAACACATTCAATTTGAAATTATTTTGAATTCTTCTGCCCGCAAAGGATTGCATGAGTTCTAAAATTGAAGATACACATACTACTATTCAAACATAAGTATGTATTAAACTTTGCTCCTGAACAAAGCTTTACTACTTCCTTTCTACAGTAGACTCTTTACCTTTCCAAGAAAAGCAAGTTTTTTCTAATGAGAAGCTTTTCCGTTCACGGAAGTGCCTGCAGCAATTCCGGCTTTTCCAAGAACTGTAGCTGACTAACTCGACAAATAATCTATAAGTCTAGAACAGGTGGATTGAGGAAAGGAGATGGAGACCAGATACAATCGGAAAATTAATGGAAGCTCCTTGTAAGTCTGTACGCGACAGGGGAGTTTACCAAACCTGTGTCACGAGAGAGGAAGTATTTATAGTTACCCCTGCGTTCTACCGACTTGGTAGAGTTGCTAGTAAACAGGGATTTGTTTCAGTTACCTCATACCAATAAATAACGCTACTTTCTCGTTTGTGGAGTTCGTGACTTTTCAAAGAATGGCTGGATAAGGAATTTGCGACGCATTCGCCGTCGAATACTTGTTATAATCAACTCCTTCTTAATTAAAAAACATTCCCTACACATAATCGTATACAAATTATTTTTTGTGTAATTTAAAGAAAAGTTTAAATAAGGTAGTTTATCGATTCCTGAGCAGAATCTCTTTTTTTCTTTTTTAAAGAAAAGTGGAGAACAGACCAGGGTCCCATCTGATTGGGCATATCAGTCCTCAGTGAAGGTGGGTAACGATAATGGTTACCGTTATGGGCAACTCAATACCCTTGGCTACGAACTGTTACAGAATTCCGATCTCTTTCGCTCAGTGGTCGTTATTGCACCTTCAGGAATTTCCCTCTCGTTTCTGGTTGCACGTATTACAATTTTATTCTTCCTCCTCGTATCGCCTCATAACAATAGTCCTTTTTTACATCTTACTTTTAGAGCTAGAATTCGAATCTTCAAATCAGATTATTAACGGATATATTGATTTAGATACAAGCTGGCATTTAAATGTCGAATACATAAACTGATAATGTTAATGGGTAGTTCCCCTATTGCCCCTCGGGTGCTGAATTGTCTACTTTCGCGAGTTGAACCTCCCCACACAGACTGACTGCTTTGTTCGAACGGCCAAGAACCCCAAGTCGCCTCTTACTTCCCCCAACTTCGCCTTCCTTCCTTTCTTATATTACCTTTTCTTACCCTTTCTTACCTTTTCTCCCGCATTCCATCTTCGATCCTCCAGCAACAAAAAACGGGGATGTTAGGGATCTTACATGGTTAGGGGCAAGCGTGACCTACCTATCAACCACTTCCACTTTTGCTTTGCTGCTACCTCTACATATATATACAACGAACGGCTCCTTCAACTCCTCGTCGATGTGATAGGGGGAGAGAAGTATTGGATAACCCTACCTCAGGGATTTGGAAAAATGATCCAGATCCAGAGATTTTCCCTGAAAAAGAGTGGATTTCGTCATTTGGGAATGAATGGCCTTTTTTAACACGTTATCAAAGATAATGCATCATCTTTAGGGGACAGCTAAGCAGACGTCCGCACTTTTACTATGCAAGATGAAATAATTCGGTTGCTTTAATATTTCATTTCATCGAACCCCGAAAACTTATTAGTTTATTTCAAGGTGGAAACAGTTATTAAAATTAACAAGAAATTACAATCCGTTGCATGGGTTTTTCAAACGATTAAGCCATGCGGATATTGGAATCGATATAAAAAAGTTGACGAGTAAACGGTTTATATGTGGAGGGACTGGATGAAAAACTATAAATGAAGGGATTAATAAAACTAGATTTGCGAATGTAACATGGTGTTCGGTACATTTTCTATCATGCGGCGTTACCGCAATTTCCTGAAGTGTATTAAATTGCTGCACCTCAGCTATTACCATTTGCAAGTACCTATTTACCGCTACTAAAACCCGAACGATCCCTTCAACATACGAGGGATTAATTTGCGAGTCTAGGTACAAAGTTGAATTTACTACCTCAGCGATTTTAAAAAGATTTTAGCGTCTTTTGGAGACTACAGAAATGAACTTTAAGAGAAAGCTTTTAAGGCCATCTATATCTTGAATTACAGCGTAGAAAACACATTTAGCGATTTAATGTGAAGTTTATTGGTAAGGTGCTTTAACAAACTCGTTTGCTTGCAATATAATCAACATTCATAATTCCAATGGTGCATCTCTTTTGTAGATAAGATATTTTCCGATGACAAAGCTTTTTATCGATCATGAGAGTTGGTTTTCTATTCATGTGTGAAGCACCTACATGAGAGAATATTGATGTCAAGTAGACTAGGAGTTCCATATTTTATCAAACCATTGTTTAATTAGAGAATTTAATCAAATGTTTTTAATTCTTTTCTACACGGGATCTTCGAACCGAGTATTATTACAGAAGCTCGATAAATGGGACTTGAGGGCAAAAATGTTTTATATATAAATTTGCAATCTGTAGTTTGTGTTCCGACAATAGCGTGATTCAAGGCTTCCAATCACCATCATAACGAAGTCAATACTTTAAAAAGGAAACTGGATAATGTACGAGAACTGGTAATCCGCCTTATCTACAACTGCTTCTACATATTCATAACATAATACATTATACCATAATAGTCTGAGCGGATGTGAATTAATTTTTAGATAAAGCTGAATAGTTGATTCATAAATTTCGATGATGGTAAACCGTTACCGGAGAATTTCAAATTTCCAATGAAATGAAGCTGTGAATAACGAATAACCGAGTGTTAGTGAAACTGTCTGAGTTAAAGTTGTAATTAAAAAGTTTCTCAGTTATTACTCCGTTGGGTCTTCCTGACTGGAGATTACATTACATACGATGTGCTTGGCGATAATAGACGTGAGAGAACATGTTTAAATTGGAAAGAAACAGTTTCCATCACATATGATGAATTTTGAGTAAATTTTTAGCCTTGAGGAATAATTATCTATTGTAAAATGCAAAAGGGCAAAAGCAAATAACAAATGTTATCTTATCAATGTTTAATATTTACGGCGCTCGTATAAATAGAATTCAAGAAAATGTGAAACTATACTTAACTTCGAATTTCCTTTTTTAACAATTTTTCGTTTTGAGAACGATGAAAAATATAAATAAACCATAATAAATTTTGACGTTTATTTTAGTTTTGCGCAACACACTTGGTATGTAATTAGTGGGGCCCCCTCTCATTCTTCTTACTGCTCGTTATATCTAGAGAAACAATATAATGGACAAATCTTGGGCCTTTTGAAAAAAATTTAAACTTAACGGATTACTCTATTTTTCGCTGAAAGTGTTAGTGTTGGGTATGTTTGACAGTAATTACTCGGCTAAAACCAGTTGGCAATTTTTCTTCATGGACATTGTGTAATTTCCGATAGATGTATAGATATTTATTAGATCATCAACTTTTTTCCGTATACAATTAATGACATTCAGTTGGGATAATGTGTATGAAAATGTCTGACCCAATTTTGGACCCAGTTTTTGTAATCAGAATTTAACAAATTCATAAAAACATCTGGATACCCTATCGCACCAGTCTTTTCATACCAAGAGAATACACCGACCAGACGACCATTAAAAACTAAAGGTCCACCTGAATCACCAGCCCAACAACATCTTTGTCTATCGATATAATAAGTACAAAGTTCATGAGATGTAATAATTATCTGTGGGTCACTTCTGTAAGCATGTTGACATTCTTGTAAGCTAATTATGTCTACCTTCATTGATTGTGCCCGCAAAGGGATAGAAGTATAAGGAGATCTGAAATAGGACAAGTAAGAATTTTTAGTTTAGAAGACATTATGATGATGATGAGAGTAAGCATATGAAAAAGATAATTTTTACTCTTTATTTGTTCTGCCCCAACCAGTAAAAACTCCATGGCTATTTGGTGGTAAAGTTTCTTCATTATAGAGCTCAATTGCTCTATGATATGAATTGATTACATCAATAGGTTCTGTGAGAACAAGCAAAGCTAGATCGTGCTTCATCTCATCCTTATTAAAGCTTTCGTAAACATGTTTCATTAAAATTGTATGACGTTTTGAAGATCTTAACCTGAGCTCTCCAGATACAACAAAACATGTCTCGTCCACAACGCAGTGAGCAGCAGTTAGGATGATACGAGACGCTAGTATGCTACCTGTGCAAAGTATTTCTCCAGTTTCGTATTGAATAGGTACAACGTAGCGAACATTTTGATTTAAAAACTGTACATTTCTATTTGGAGATATATCAACTACACGTTTCTTTCGGACGTGGCGATCCCACGATGCTACTGTGTAAGTTAGAATATGGTAATTTATTTTTATCTTTTTAACAGTACTTAGAGAATAGGAGAGAGAATATAATTTTACTTACCTGAATTCGTTTCTGATAAGCTCCCGACTGCTTGAAACAAAATTACAAATTGAATTAAGAAACTTAAGACAGTTTTTTTTTCCATTTTTCAAGATTCGACTCTTTCTATAATGATAAGTTCTCCTTGAGATGTGTTTTATATATACTTTTCTTATCTAAATGATATAGATTTATGAATAGTTTTCTTTACGTCACACTTTGAGCCTTCTTACACTTCGTACACTGAGGAGTAAATCGTGAAAAGAGTAAGGTAAGTAAAGTCTCGAAAGAAGCGTAAAAGAAGAGCTGCCAACATTTTTAAAATTCTGAATTTTCGGTAAAGTCGAGTTGCATCGATGGCGCGGCACAAAAGCACCCAACTTTGCAGACGATTCAGAATTCTAGAAATGTTGGCAGCCATTCTTTTACGCCTCTTTCGACACTTTACTTATCTACTCTTTTCACGATTTACTCCTAGGTGTAAGAGGCTCATTTGTTGTCAGACAATAAAGACGATTGTGGGCTCAAATATTCAGCAATCATGATTATCTTCTCTCTAAAATTGAATCAGTGAAACAGCTTGCAGTGCAGAAATGCCTCGTCATAACGGTCGTCGCCGACGTTACGCAGAATACGGGCGACATGACAAGAATCTTGAAGAAAAAATTCAAATGCTTCTCTTGATGATAAAATAGCTAAAATTGAATTTGTAAATCGTAAACGCCTTCATTAATTTCAATGAATAATGCTTAACAGAGAGTCACTATATAAGTTCTGACAAATAAAAATGTTTATAGCATTTTAATTCCACAATATAATTAATTATACCTGATGAAATTGTCATGAGGATGTTGCAGAAAGATGAAGCATCTTCCTGGATTATGATTCACGAATGAGGATCGCAAATCAAAATAATGAATGTGAAATGTCTGCATTGTGTCGGGAAATTGATAAAACGTGTTACTTTTATTTTTGTGTACTTGGAGCGACACAAGTAGGTGATGATTATTTAGGTATATTATTGCGCCATTCATTTCGATTAAATTCAAACAATACTGACCCAGGTCACGTTTCAGTGTGAAAAGCTTATCATCCTATTAAGAAAAAGCTTATCGCGCCATTGACGGAATGCATTATTCTGTATCATGATAACTATGAATTGAATGCATTCCGTTATCATTATACATATCTATGGCTTTTTTCTAAGTGATAGGCCAAGCAACGGCGGTAGTTAAAAAAATTTAAATAGCCAATATAGGCGGCCACTACTGGCTTAAGCCTATATATTATGAACAAGAAAACCGTAAAGATGTCATTTTAATTATTTATGATGTACGACGACTCCCATCCGAGTATAGCTGTGCCAAGCACAGCTTAACTTTGGTGACCGAACGAGAAGCCTTGAACAATTACAGTTGGCTATGCCACATTTCTCTAGAGTTTAATTTTCCAAATTACTGGAAATTGTTTGATAACCCTCTTTAATTAATGCGCTACAAAAGATCAGCTTTCATATTATAATAAACAATAGCTCTTTCTTATATATTGTAAAATAGTATTGTAAGAATCGACGTAAAAGAAAAATGAAATTGAAGATAAAATCCTGTTGCCTGTACATATATACTGCCATTGAATTATTAGCATTCTCCATTGAGACGTGACTTCATTGGTCTCGAAATTAGTCAAACGTGAAATTACACCAAGTTATGCGGAAGAAGAATATCGTAATTGTTCGAGGTCGACTATAGCGAGTATTACTGAAAATTCACGACTGCAACGGCAAAACCAGTTACTGACTCATGGTAGAGCAGTGAAGTGAGAGTGTAAAACAGTATAACGATTCGGGCAAAGAACAGGTATTTCGCGAAGAGTATAAGAATCAAAGCGCAAATCCCGTCCTTGTCGGTAAAACCAGCAGCGAAGTCTTTTTAACAAAATATGTAAATATGTTGTCCACGTGTAGTGGCAACAGGCAGAGAGGTGCTAAAAATTCGAGAAAAACTCTTTCGAGATTTCGAGAAACACGAACTTTCAAACAAAAATATTTATTTCTATATACAATTTTAATATTTTCTGTGTAAAATGAAGCGATTGAATTTCAAGGGTATTTTTAGAAAACGAAAAGATATATAATTCTAGTAAGTGTCGATTAAAACGGGAAAATATAATTTTGAGGTCAGAATTTGAATCCAACACCCTTAAATGTGACTCATGCGTAACTTAAATTTAAATCGTCTCAGGAACTTGGATGTTGCTTTAAAGGAAAGGGGATAATGGGACTTTAATCTCCTATTCCTCTGGTTACGTCATGGGCAGATTAAAGGTTCAACGAAGCTCAGAGCTAATTTACATTCAGAACCCTTTACTCCCCCCTCCCCCCTCTACTGTATTTAACGAATCGTACCAATGATATGCTCATGACTGTCTCAATTACAGGTCAATTATTTCATAAATAATTTGTTTTAAATAATTCCATTCAAAATAATTCAATTTTTATGGATATAGCAATATGCTTTATATTTTGCAGAGCTGAACACAACAAATATGAAATTATTGAATTTTTAACAGATCAGAATTAAATTTTTTAGGTTCCCTGTCTTTCCAATTTAAAATTTTCTATTTTGAACCTGTAAAATAATACTTATTCAACTTTGAAAATTTTTGAATGATAAACGTTTGAATATTAAGAGTGTTGGAGCCAAGTTCTAATTAAAAAATTCGATTTCTTCATTTTTCTCAACAAATATTAAATTTTGAATTTTTTCCCTCTGTAGAATTAATCAATTTTTAACTAGAATTATGTGTGCAGAGCGAGAAAATATTTAATTCAAATATTTTTTAAATAAAATGAAAATATTGAATTTTCAATTCAAATTTAATATTTGAATATCACTATTCGTCAAATTTGAATTTACTTATAATACTTATTATATTTACTTTCATATTGCAAAATTTCAATTTCAAAATTCAATTTCACATTCAAAATTTTTGAGTTGATAAAACTTTAAAATGTTAGAATGAGAAACACTGCTGGACAGCTGAGCCCCGGGCACACTGCACAGGAAGGCGGAGGGGCGCGAACCGGGCAGAAACTATAGGTAAAGGAGGGTGCTTAGGGTGGGGGGAAAGGAAGCATAGAGCGCGATCTGCGGGTGGGGGGAGTAAACACGCCGGCGCCTCCACTCAGTCTCAGTATGACTCAGTACAGCCGCGTCTTTCGTAAGGAGTGCATCGCGTCTCTTTGTTAATGAACATAATCCTTTTTTCATTACTGCTTACTCTAAAAAAAGCTGAAAGTCCTTTCATTCTGGACTTCCGATTATTGAAATCGATGACATACCTTCCCACTCTTTGGTGGTTTAGAATATTCGCCTATTTTTAGCTCGTTGTGAATCTGTGATTTTGGAGCCTCGTCAATTCAGGACGATTTCAGGAAGACCACAAACGAAGCAGCAAAGAACCCAATACAAGGAGTGTTACGGTTTACTTTTTCTTCCTGATTAGTGCCTTTTGGGATATAGTTTTTTGTTTCGTGTTTGAGTTCAGTGAATATTGTGTTTTGGCAACTGTCGGAAAAGGACGCTTTGTAAACAGGACGAATCAGAGTTTCGATCGATTGGAGAGAACTTTTCGGTGAGTTTTGACTGTTATTATTTTAGAGATTTCGGAGCAAAAAGATAAATACATATGTTTAGGTAGAGTTTCAGTTTTTAAGAGATAAGTATTGTTGTGATACTGATTTCCGTGTGTAAACACTGCACAGGATGAGGTAGATAAGAACAATTCAGAAAACGTTAACCCAGTTTAAAGCAATTTAGAGGTTATATTTGGCGCGGTCTATATTTTGATTAGAGAAATGCTAACACTGGGTTTTCTAGGATTTTCTCAGACTATAAAAATGCACTAAAAATTCTAGGAGAATTTTAGATTTATAAATATATGTTTTAAACCTAGGTTGCTTCCCTGTATATATTTAACCACATTTTACTGACAATATCTACTTTTATTTTTGTATTTATTAAAGTGAGGAAATGTAGAATTGCTCAAAAGTTGAGAGACGTTTCTATTAAAATTAGAAGCCCTTTATCAAGCAAGTACTAGCTCTATAATTTACAACTCGCGAGTCTCGTTGACTCGAAATCAGTCCAGCTATAAACCTTTTTATTTTTCTCTTTACAACTCGTAACAGCCCGCTACCTCGGATAATCATTCTCGAGAATTTCCAGGATTTTATGGTAATCTAGAAAAGACGAATACGTTTTTCTTGTGCAATTTAGTCTCCACCTTACAGATTCTGGAAACCGCTTGTCAAATTTGAACATAAATCTATCTAACATTTAAAATGAACCAGTATTTTCAAGCAATTTAATCACTGATTAAAATAATTTTCTTCGGATAGAAACAAATCATTTTGAATCGAATTGAAGTGAAAAAGCTTGGGAAATTGTTGTTTATTTTCTTTTCTTTTCGAATTCGAATTTATTTCTTTGAACAATTGTCTAGGAGATGGTGTTATTGTTGTCGGGGTCATAATTTTAGTTTTCTCTGATACGTCAGGTGCTGACTCGTTATCCGTGGATATATTGCTCAGCAAAGCCTGGAGATTATGTTTTTTATAGCTTATTTCTCTTATCGATCGGATCTCGTCGGATCTCTCAAGATTAAATTACGTCGAACCTCATACGAGATAAACTACATAAGATTTGCGATGTGCATTATTGTGCTCATTGGATGTGTTGCATGTCCATTATCTATATGTATAGTACAACCTGTCATTTCTATCCATTTCTGCCTTGCACGTCTATGATACGACACAGCAAGCACTTTGTTTTCCATGTGGTGGAACGAAACCCGACACGGTTGTTGACTTCTCAAGTCCAAACTGTATTTTCACCTCGTGGCATTAATGAATGACACTTAAGATAGGTAGCCCAAAAACTAAGCGATTTGGATACTAAAAATTGTATCTTATTATTGCTTCTTCTTAAAATTGTCCAAGCAAAGGAAAACATTCAAAATTATTATCGATTATTTCGAATTCCATTGATATCTTTCGAATTTTTTGGAACTCACTTTAATTCTTTTTAATTCACGTTGAATTCTTTTGAATTATTTAAAATTCTTTCAAATTCGATGGAATTTTATTGAGTTATTTCGTATTTTCCCGGATTCTGTTAGTTTTTTTTTAATTGTTTTTGAACTTTTTGAATTGTATCAAATCTTTTATTGTGCATGAGAGATATTTTGCATCTTCTTGAATAGACTTAAATTATTTTGAATTGGCCTTGAATTAAAAAAACATTCTTTTTAATTCGATATTTTTACTTCCTTTAAATTTAGAGAAAAGAATGAGTTCTGAATTCTATAGATTGAGATGGATTTTAATCCATTGCGAATAATTGCTATTCACCGGGGGCTTCGTGCCTCGCTCTAAACTTGCACTTAGGGTGCATCTTGAAAACGAGACGCTTACGTCGAAAGGAAGAGAACTGTGTAGGGCTGGTGACAAGTGTGTTTGGCATGTTCGTGACCATAAAATGCACCCTATTCTATACATACATATAGGTATATATCTATGTATGGTAGCAAGAGCAACGTGCTTCCTACGATGATGGCGCTGTTCAGTGCCTGACCCATACCCCCGGGTGTTACCAGAGCTGTACAGGTAGTGACGTCATCACCCCAGCTGCTTCTCTTTTGTCCGTCTTTCCGTTTGCCATGCACACATATACGTAAATAAGCCCATACACGTGACTGCACTCATACCAATGTATATATGTTTATATGTTCATGGTGTGTGGATCAGTCGTCACGATGGTGTCGAGTGTGGACCCTTCGAACTGAAATCACTTGGCCATGAGTGAGTCCTCGAGGTCGGATTACGTCGGGGCGTCAAAGTGCATCGTTTTCCCTTTTTGTCACGATTTCGAGGATGTACACGTGTCTTTCTTGAAAGATTAGAATCGTTTAATGGCAAATTATTATTCAGTAAAAATTAATTTTCCCTATTAAAGTTCATCTCTCGGTTCATCTCTTTTTAATTTTGGAATTCTTCGAATCACCCTATTGCATATTGAGAACTCAAAGGTTTAATTGCAGAATAGGTTTTTGTAATTACGCGAAGCAATTTTTTTTTTATTTTAAGATTGTATGTACGGTTGCTTTAAACGAGAAAGAATATTAAAAAGACATAAAGTTTCAAAATGACGTCGAGGACAATTTATCACGCCAATCTTTTAGTCTTTGACTTTCTGACGTGGATAATCAGGTGAATAGAATGTGACAGCTTGTTCGATTGCACCGTCGAATGACTTGTCAAATGTATGATGAGGAAAAATTTAGGACATCTATTGAAACTTTCATCGGTCTTTGAGGCAATTTGAGGATATACCCTTTCTGATATAGAATGGCTCTGACGACCCGGAAATAACTGATCCTTCCTCGGATCCTTATATCGTGACAGAAGCTTTTATTGATATAAAATTGTCTTTTCTTGAAAATCAAAAAGTAATTATTATTTCAAGAGATCTGACGGATATTTAATGTTTACTAGAGATTTTACGGAATTGGAAGGCATTTACTAAAATTGACAACGCAAAGCCAGGGAATTTTTTTAATGCAGTATGACGCTAGATTTTTTATTCACAAATTATTCTTAGAACATGAGGTTTTCAGGACTGAATTTGTTATCTGTTTTATATTTCAAACTTCTTTTTAAATAATCAATACTCGTTCACTTTTGTCATACAATCTTTTTTTGGTATTTTGTTTTTTGTTATTTATTGGTTTGTTGTTAGCGTGGAAAGTTTAGGCAATAAACGTTTTGTTGCTATATAACATATATTTTAAACACACAGCATACTAAAATAATTAAATATAAAATCGGGTCAGAGTGAGTTAAGATTCTGAATGTGTAAAAATTAACAGCGTAGATTTGAGTTGACGATCGTGAGATAGATTTGAGCGATAAATTTGAGCGGTGTTGTCGAAAGGTAAGTTTCGAGCTGTTTATTATAGAAAGACGGATGACAAAGTTTCAATTCGGAGGGTACGTGCAAAGGCACTTCCTAGTAATATTTTGTCGGCGGGATGGTTGTTTGCGTCGATTGGTTGATAAAAAGAAGAATAGGGGTCTTAGCTCGGGTTTTAGGCGACACCATATTTCCCAAATGTTCATCTGACCTTAAGGATCGAATTTTGTCTCCATCTGGCGCGGATAAAGGTGAAGATAATGAAGATGATCATAAATTTAGAGATATTACAAAAGGCTGAAGTGACCATCGAAGACTTAGGAGAAGTTTTACATAGAGTAATAGGGCTTACAGTAAAACGTGTTGGGTCCGAGCATTTGAGGACTTATAGCAGTAACAGTAATTTAGGTTTACAACTCTGTTGTCGAAAGTATGAATTAAGAAAAGCTGGAAATTACCAAGAGTTTTAGGATTCATTACAATTTAGGCAGATGTTTCGTTAAATAGTGAACTTATTTATTACTGATAAAATTATCGTGAAAAGAAATACTGATTTAGTTTTACTTTTATCAAGTCACAAGATATTATATTATAAAGAAAATTTGAAACACATTTACGAGGTAAACCTGAACGAACAGTATTGAAGTAACCTTTTTATTAATTATAAAAGTGCACAAGCTGGTATTAAGAATATTACTTGCAAGGTTGACTAAATAGATACATGTCTCGTAAGTTCTGTTCTCTGTTCCCTCTTCTTGGTACGAATCATGCTACAGTTCAAAGAGCAAACACCAGTCTCGGGAGAATTGCCAAGCACTGACGAATGTCCCTGACATGTATGGGAAAGCTCCTCACTACTCGAATTTAATATTGGTACGCGGGGGATACGTATTCCATCTCCTCGGGGCAAACGCTGGAACGGTTTTGTATGATGGAAAATGAGAACGGGGGAAAGAGCGACGACCAACGATAGAACAGGACTGTACCAAGATCTTTTTTCTCCTGTTTTTAAATTAATATTACCGGAAACTCGGGTAATTATTTTCTATCAGAGTTTAACCAGACGAATATTCTCTTTCGTAGTTTTTCAAACATTCTGTAGCTGCTCTAGTTAAGTTTTTAAAAATTCGAGCTAGACTACAGTCTAACAGATAAATGTTAACAAATGAAGTCGAATCCGAGATAGGGGATGTAATTCTGAGTCATCCAGTTCGAAATTAGCGATACCATTCTCGTCGAATGAGTAGACAGATTTGTTTAACTTCTCTAGTTTCCACATGCTGACTGCAGAGAATGAAATGGAGTTAGAGAAGAATGAGCTTTCAGAACTTTTTATCTAGCCCTGAATTTTCATTTCGCAAATTGCTCTCCTTTCTCGAGCTCGTAGATATAAATTATTCTGGGAAACGAATTCCTGCAGGCGTACGAATCTGACCACTGCTGGGTATTCCAGATAAACGAGCCATCTGATTTCGAGTTACAATCCATTTTATTCTTTCTCAAATATTTTGTCTTTAATTGAAGGAATATTGACAAAATATTCTGTTTTCAAATGAGAGACAAGTTGCGCTTGCGGAATTTATTTCTGAAGATGATCATTTTTCCGGTTTTCGGATGGTTGAAATATTCGCGATTGTAATAAACGTCATGAGAATAAAATAAATATTTGGTTATCTGCTAGTTGTTCAGTATACGAAAAACAAATAGGTGCAGATATCAGTTTGACTTCTCCGCATTTCTCTCTCTACATGTTCATTTCAGATAACTGGTTAATTGATGGCATCCGGTCCGGAAGCAGTTTAGGGAGCTCAAATATATTTTTTCGCTATAAAAGTCAGGGCTTAATGATTGAGGAGTCCATGAAGAAAAAAAAGACGAATAACAGCAGGTGTTGTTGATAATAGACTTCTAAATTCTCCAGAGAATATTGAGAATTACATATTCCCACAACTTGAGATGATGCAGAGAATTTTAATTCGTATTATTTCTGTGTTAAAAGAAAAATAAACATTTTTAATTCTTTATATTTACGTTGTCAGGAGAGTATTTCTCTCTTTAGAATAAATCACAGTTGTAGCCGTTAATAACAGTTGTAACTGTGCCTCCAGATTGTATTCCTCCACGTAAATTTAGAAGAGCTTCAAAAGCCAATTTATGTAAAATTCACTTCTATTCTTCTTCCATGCTATCCATTTCAAATGTACGTTCTTTTAAAGATAGTGTGAAATCTCCATGCACGTTCCTTTTTCCCTGTAGCGTACTTCCGGCCGTCGAATTACATATGCTCGACCACTGACTTTAATTTTATTGTTTCACTCCTAACACTAGTGAAATTTGTTTGTAGACATAGAAATTTCTTTTTCATTACTTATACAGTTCTGCAAAAAGGATGATTTTTGGAATGAAAGTTTGGAAAGGTATAGTTATATTATAATTGGGTGGAGTTATAGCCATATTGTTACAATTAGTGTCGTTATCATTAATATCGCTGCCATTAAAATAATTTCTTTGCCCTTTGTATATGTATATGTATAAGTCGCTTTCCAGTTGTGAAACGGCTTGCATGTAGTGCAATTAATAGATGCGGGTTATCGACCATTCATGTGGCTCTAACATTCGTTTAATGCGATCGATGGTCAGCGTTTGATAGTTCGACGAACGAATTGATGGTCGTTTCCTGGTACGTTGTATCTGTGTTGAGTATAGAGTAGAATAAATTCTACAAGTCTGCACACGTGAACAGTTTTTTTTGTATTTCTTTTTCAGCTGATAGATTATGTGTTGTGTCACGAGAAACCGATGCCTGTCGATATCAATTAATCGGATTACCGAATTTGGAGAACTGAATACATCCACACATGAAATTATAGAGTATATTTGCATTTTTGATGTGTCTAAAAAATTCAAAATCAAAAACTGTATCCGACCTTTGCATAAATACGAACCAAGGTGAATGCATGACATACAGTAAGGATATGTTTTCCAGCCTGTCAGTCAAGCGAGACATTGATTGGAAAATGTCCTTGCTATCATAGGCGAAACTTTGCCCGGAAAAGCAATTTAAAGGTGAAATTCTAAATATAAAAAGTAACGTCAAGGTTATGATCGGGTTTAGGTTGCCATTTTAAGAATGAGCAACTAATATATTATAATTTAATTACATAAATTACTTGATAGTAGAACAAGGTTCGCTGAAGATTTATGTTCAAATGATAGGTTAAGCCAACTTGGATACCATTCGTTCTAATTTTAGGTTTATTATCTCCAAACAATTTTTTAATTAGCTAGCAATTTATACAGCAGTGAATTCTTCTTTTTCCCCTTTAATTAGAGGTTTTTTCGTTGAGTAAAGGCCACATTTCAGTTGGCTATTACGAAGTCCATACCTTCGCGTGTAATTCTTACAATGTAGCGGTTTCCGAGAAAATACGAGCCAGGAGCATCGAGTACTCCATATTTAAACCTCGAAAGATACAATAGAATGAACCCGATGCCAATTGAGTCAAATCAGTATTCCACTGAGAAGACGGAAGAGTCCAAGCGAGTCTTTTTCTTCAGTAGTTGTATCTCCTTTAATATATCAATAACCTGTACATCTTATGGTTATATGTACGTATATAGCTTGATTTATTCAGTTGTAGTTTATTTTATGGATTATAGGGAAGGTTCTGAAGATTATACGGCGATTAGGCTATCATCTCACGAACTCATTGTGAATAGGTATACATTTTCAGCACGTATCGGGAGACTTGAGTACAACTTGCATTCTCTCAATTAGCTCGCAATCATCTTGCGTGGTTTTGTCGTCGTCGTTCCGCTAAATCACAATATATTTCTACTTCATGGTTATAGTATTTACTTCGAGCGATAAAATCGTAAATCCATTTTGCTGAAATTGAGAAAGGATGTTTTCATATTTAATTTCTACCATTAAACATGTAAAATGAAGCTTTAGTTGCTAGACTTCTATGCTAGATGACATAATAATTATGATTGCTTCGAATGTGGGGTCACACGCTGAAAGTTTTCGGTGTAGTCAAATCCTATGAAATTGATGATCTTGTCTTCATTTATCGCAGTAGATTGATTACTTGTTTGAACTGAATGATATGTTTCGTTTCTTACTATTGCCATATTTCGATATTTAAAATTTCCGTTATTTCACCTTTTATTCGCAATTTGATGTTTCTTGGGGAAATGTGAACGTCGCATGCTCCCACGCTAGTTGACTTCAAATAGTGTTTGTGTTCATCTTTTTGCGACACACAAAACGTATGCTGGGGGACCACTTAGTGAACATATGTGTATTTTATGTTTCGAATGACGGGATAGCGGCTTCTCGCATGATAAAAAAATATCCAACATTTGCTGATTGCGTCAGAGTCCGACAAAAATAAAGAATACGGAAAAATATGAAAATAAATTCTTTGATAGAAGAGATCTACATTCTTTTGATTTAATTTTAAAATCATATGAGAATTGTTTTATACAAGTTAGAGAACTATTCGATTCCTTTTTTCTTTTAGAATCAACAGTATAAGTTCTCCGCTTGATTTCGACAAATAGTCTCATTTGCTAGTGTAATTCTAGAATCTATAGATGAACAAATCGATCGACAGGATTGGGAAACTCATTGCACTAGTTCCAATTACGCTCAAATTGTAAACAGCGAAGGCCCTAGTTTGTCCAGATAACGCTACGGTTGAAATTCGAAGGTGGACAATTCAGCAATGCCCGGTGATTAACCCACTTTTTGGAAGTAAATTCTAGATTAATAGCTCTTTGATTATCAGCACATGCTTTTTGGATACTTTACTGTATAGAGACTACTAGAATTCAAGTCGGCAAAAGGTGTTTTTAATCCTTTTGGATCTTCTTTTGTTATTTTGAAAGTTTTTATGATAGCTTATTCACAAATCATAATGAACTTTTTATGACTCTTATAATATAATGAGGCATTAAGTAACGTCTATATCAATGTGTGGCATGACCTTAAATGAAATGCAGGTAGAGTATGTGATTCATGAATCATGCAGATGCTTACCTTGACGAAAAGGAAATGTACTTTCTGTCAGTCTGCGTTCCATCTCGCGGTAATCCATGTGGCTTGTCATACTAACTGCCACTTGCCGATATCAGTATCGGTCTTCTACGTGTAAATATTGCAAAAACGCAGAACGCTGATTAGTTTCATACGTTAAGGAGATATGGCATTGAAGCCGACATGCTTCACACATTAGTCAGCTGGAAGTTTGCAAGAGAATTGCAATACCAACTTAACTGCTGAGAAATCGTCCTGAAACAAATTCAGGATTCAAATTTCTAGTTATGTAGTTCATTTTTCGCCGATCAATTGAAACGCTCCCTTAAAAAAAGCATAAAAAAGTGCGCAAAGGTATTAATAGAAAACATGATAAATATATGCTCGGAAAAGATTGGTTTATATTTTCATAAAAAAGTAGGCGATGTTGAAAAGCGAAGTCAAATCCCAGGAAGACAAAGAACACGTGCTTTTTTACCTATGAAAAATGTGAAAACACGGCATGAAACGTGAAGTTGTAATGCAATGGGACGAGCGAAGGGAGCGAGCAAAAAACTGTGAAAACACTGAAAACTTTGGCGACGAAAACCGTATAAAGTTTCAGAAGTGAAGTGTAGCTTTTTTATTACTCCAATGTAAAAGTATACTCATGGATATTATTTTGTGAACGTACAATTCGAGTTGGCTTTCTCCGCATCGTGCAACGTACCATATCGATAAATAAAATTTTCACTCAGGACAATTGAAAACCGACGAATTTTGTGACGTTCGTGTTAAATGGTTCGTAAGGCAGGGGTTACAAATAATATCTTTCGATTGAATCAAGATTAGATGAGACTTGAAAGAATTTCCGGCTATTGGATCGATGTTTATTTTTTATTTCTCAGTATCAATTTTTATCTCGGTTCTTTTATTATTGGAAAATTAAATACAGCTTGAAATTAATTATAGGATAGTTATAAAAATTCAATTTTTCCGATATTGGAAAAAGTGTTATTCAGATGGAAGTTTAAAAAATGATTTTAGTTCAACATCTCTGGTGTTAGGTCATGGTAGTTAATATACAGGTCACTCGTAAATCATAAAACACCTGTTCGTGACGCTTGGGAGTTCTTTGCTTTTTTTACCTGCTGCTTTCCTCCGTATCGTGTTTACTCGTCACGTTTCCGGAGAAAAGTACTAACAAATCAAGTTGCTTGTTTGAATCAGATTTGAATTTTTAGTAATTGAGGACATTGAGGTACAGTTAGAAGATTTTTCTTCATTTGAATTTAGTCAGATTAATTCTTGGTACATAATAAATTAATGAGATGATTTGCATGCAAAGATAATATTCCGTCCTTAGGTCATTAGTGCTGATAATTCAAATATTTACAGGTGTCTGATGCCATCACTAAAACGCGGCTTCTCGTTTGATCTATCACTCCTGTGTTGATCCTCTCCATATCAACAAGACTAAATTAATATTATCTTTTGATGGATTCCTCTTAACGCTTGTCTTCTCTCAATTTTACTATAAATGCAATGGAAATAATACATCAGGAAAGGAAGTTACTGAATTGACTTATAATATATTCATGATGATATGATTGAGTGAAAATCTCTTTGTGACTTTGATGCCTGAGCTCATATATGCCATATTCATATATGCTCATATTCCACCAGCAAGATAAAAAATCTCTCAAGAGATATAAGTGAATAATATGAGTTATAGCAAACAAAGTTTGAATACACAGCTATTATAGATGCTGGTGAAAGCTCCAGTAACCGGTCGCCGTTGATCGCAATATTATTTTATTTATGGTCGACAAGAAGTGCTGTTGCACTCGACGTACTCGACTTCCATGTAATTTGCTGCGACACGAAGGTGTGTAATATCGGTAGCTGGGAGACTACGATTTTTGCGTGACAAGCAACGCGCCTGATCGCTGATTCCAAGCGTGAAGAATTTATTCTTCGCACGTTGAACCACGTATCCGTCTTCTATCTGATTTAATCGACTCAAGCACCGTGAAGACATATGATTTTTGCATAACGACACATTTCATACTGGTCAAATTGTGTGTCATTATTGAGTAAAATGTGCTGCTCTTAATTCGAATCCGAGTAATTTTATAATCTTATAAGTCAAAATAAGAATGTGAAAGGATTTATCCGGGGGAGAAGCTGAAAATAGCGCCCCTAGAGAGGGTAGTAAATGATTCTAGGTGGAGGAATTGGGCACCAAAGTTCTCATTGAGAAGGCTAGATATTGATTTTTTACTGGGCGCCAGAGTTCTGATTCCCTTGCCCCGAAAACTCTTCATCCATAACCCACTGTCCTGGGAGAATGGTTTCATCGACAGGATTCGCACATTGGTGGGGGATGGGATTTGAAGGAAAGGGGCTCGCTTATTCAGTTCAGTCTTCGGTGCTGTTAGAATTCCAAATTCGCGGTTGTGCGTGTCAGCCATGCACAATAAACGAGTACATACTGTATATCTGCAAGCAGATTGCGAGAGAGCATGCACTTTTCCATAGCCAGCCATGTAGTCGGAGAGTTTGGCGCCTTGCTGTCGGCCTTCCGGTCGCTTTGCTCGGTACATGGCGAACAGAATTTACTGTTTCTTTTCCCTGCGAATGTGTATTCTCCTTGTTCGTAATAACGAAATTAAATATGACCGAGAACTGATAAATTGCTGAGCAGAAAAAGCTATTGCAAAATCGCAAGAAAATTGTTGTTATCAGATGAATGATAACATCAATCTTAAAAAAATGGATGTAACAGTCAATAAAGTGGTATATTTGATAAAACTAGAAGAGTTGAATGAACTTAGCAGTTGCTTCGTTATTACTTCATCTTTCTGGTTATTTTACGAGTACTTTTTCAACATTTTTCTAGGTATATGTAAAGTAGAGTCAAAGCTCCAGGATTTAATAAAAGTGGAGCAGCCATCATGTTTCGTACGTGTTTCCTATCATACACTTTACGTACTGTAGACATGTCGAGTGTGCTCTGTACACATTTAAATGAGATTAAAGATTCTGGCAGAAGGCCCACAATGGTTAGCCATTCAGAAGACAGAGAGGAGAACGACTTCCGCCGTTACCAGTAAATTAAAAACTAAGTTAAATGAAAAGGCCAACCGACTAATTAAACTACCATACACCGCTCGAAGTCGTCGAGGTGACTTCGTTTCCGTTTTCCGCGTCCCACTTCCTCGCGGGTCTTCATTCAACGGATGCGCTCAGCATTAAGAGTCTAGTCACTCTAGTCTCTGCAAGTATGCACAAGTCTCTGGATAAGCGAAACATACATGCACATTTTGACTTAAAAATGCCTGAATAAATGTGTTTGTTGATATGTAGGAGCTGTTCTGCTGACATGAGTTACCTTCGGGTGGGTCGGGAATAGTAGCGGAATTCAGGGTCCCGTGTAGATTTTCACTTACACCCCCAAGTCCATCACTGCGGCCGGGAAAAGGCGATCGCTCTTAAAAAGCAAGAATTGCGTTATCATAACATTAACTTGCTAAACTTATTTTACGATATCGTTCAGATACTCCAGATCTCGCGCTTCGTAACCCTGAAATATCTGGATCTTTGATGAAGTTTACATGACTCATTGGCAGAATCTTGAAGCACTCTCTTATGTAAATAATAGTTAAATATTGACTCATATAATCAAGAAAGGCATGACTGACTTATAACCTGGTTACCAAATTGTCTAAAGTTTTCCAAAGTGCATTAAAGCCCAGTATTATGGCACTATATGTTAACATTTTAAGGAAGGAAGCAGTGAGCTGGGCCAATTGCGCAATTCGCACTGGAGAATCGACATTACGGAAGTAGGACACTGCTTGATGTAAATATTATGCGATTGGCGATGATAAAACCCACTCCACATGACCTAGCTGTTTTATATCAGCCTTCGGAAATTCAGGGTTTTATTTATCAATCAAATAACCCATGTGGAAGAAATTCTTGACATGTTACCAATTTGAGACGAAAGTTCTACATTAAGATTTTATTTCAAAGTTATACATTCACTTTTTGATATAGTTTTATCTCTTTAAAATTAAGCGATTGCATCACTCTACATTTCACGGTCTGTTCGGTATTTCCTTTGACCTGCTCTGTCCTAATTACATATGACACGAGACTGTGGAAATGATTCATGAAATGACTCAAAAGTCGAAAAATTAATGAGCAAATGAATGCGGAATGTTTTGTGTCACTGCAATGATTCAATTATTAAACCGAATCAATGCAATATTATTCGAGACAGAAGTTGTAAACTTATCGTGACTTAGGATTCTCTATCCCTAACTTTGAAGTGGCCGGTTGAATGATTTTCTCCGCACCTATCTTCTATAACATCTCATCGCTTTGCTGTGACAGCTTTTGACCTTATCGCAGTCTTGGTTTAATTTAAACTGTTCAAAATGCTTCGCCTAAACATCCCACGCTTCGACCTTTACGCTTGAATTCGTGTCAACGTTCCTGGCAATTCCATTAATATTGAATCAAGTTGCACTCAACGTGCAGACTCGCCTACGCCGAATACCAGACTGAAATTTATATTCTGTTAAACCTTTAAGGAATATAATACAAACCGGTATAGGGTAAAAATATTATGACGTAAAAAGTCTCTCGAAAATTGGATTTGATAAATTATACGAAGTTAATTCGACGATCTAAAAGATTGAGATATATAAAGGTCATCGATTAAGAAAAGAAATCCCAAAGTATAATTTTGTACCTCATTTTGGATGAAGACGTTGAAAATCTACCAATGACGATAAGAGACAATTTTTATAAATGTGCATCGCACATTTAATCTTCCTTTTTAGGTCGTATTGATCAATTATTGCTCATCTTAGTATGCTTGTACTGGTAATAATAAAGAATGAATGGTGACTAGGCAATGGATAGATTATAGCCGCATCTCATTGGCTTCCTTTTGGTTCAGTGTTCGTAGGATAAGTGACCATCAATCACTTAAGCAGACGAATTTATAAATAAGCACATGAGTCTTGACTCTGTCTGTGTTAGTCTTGAAGTAATCTTACGACTTTCAACTAGGTAACGCAATACTTGGACTCCTTAAGACTTGAGGCTTCAGTTTATAGTATAAAAGCTCAATGACACGACGAGAGTCACCTCCCACGATCCCTGTGTGCAAGCTGCGAGTGTCAAACGTTTATAAATAACCATAAAGGGGAGGTAGAAACACTTTATTCTTGGTTGTTGACAGTAACATCGCCACGTCTCTCATATGTGACTTTCTATCGAGAATTCTACCCTTTAGAGTTGATGCACTCTTTTTCCTCCCACATGTGGCTTTAATCCTATTCATAATTTGACAGGTTATTTTAGAACATGTTATTGGGAGTTCTTAATTATATTCTTGAACTAATTTGATCTTTTTTAATTTCCTTTATTAACTAAAAGTTGACTTTGAAATGTATAAAACAGAGAAGCTAAAAGAAGTATCAACTGGATGGATGTTTGAAAATTCATTGCACGAGTTGCACTTACTGCATTGCAGGTATCTCAGTACGGGTTTCAAGTTTCATATATAGTGGTCAAGAAAAATATCAAAGCAAAATAGAGAAAGATGATAATGACGAAGGAAGCCATAGCGAATGTTTAGAAACTTTACCGGACTTTTAATACAACTCTGGATTTGCAGTATTTTATTTCACTTCTACAAGAACAACATTCGTATTTGCTGGAGAGAGTTTATTTTATCTTTTAAAGAAAATATACATACAACAAAATGTAATACTTATTGTTAGATATGATGAAAGGCAATATGAGTTATAATTGGTAGAAAAGTATAATCCTTGGTTTCTATTTGTTTACTAAAGTAGATTAAAGTGCTCAATGATTCATGAATCGAACTTTTCCTTCAGAAGAAAATTGGATAACTTTGAGCATAATTACAGGGTCGAAGACGAATTGTTCTAGGAATTAATCGTGACCTGAGCGATATAGAATCAGAGGGAGATTGGAGTACTGTATACGTAGAGAGAGAAAGAATTCTTTTAATCTGGAGTTTCTTGATCCTGATCCAAATTGAATCCTCTTCCTCCTTTTTTTCGGTGCAGTACCAAATCGGTTGCCTAGGAAGTTGCGCCCGGAGAGCAAAATACCCGTTCCAGAAACTTGTTACGGCATTCTTCTCGGAAGTGCTTCTGCATGACCGAATGAATGAATGAATGAATGAGTAATGTCTGCCATGAATTAAACATGCAGACGCGTGCGCACCACCAGTTCACTGTACAGCGATTTTAGACTTCATCCTGAACATGCCAACACTTTATAAGGCCTGCGGGGATCGTTTTGGTGTGCTCTTACGTCCGGTGTGCAATAAACGTTAACCTTATTTTGAGTAGAGAGGCTCAGTGCAGAGAAGGACTTGGTTTACAGAGATAAGAATCTGCCCTAGTTTTAGAAACTCTTATCTCTTACTATACGACTTCCGGTACAGGCTATAATTTCCTTCAATTATAATTTCTTATTTAAAATTTGATCGGGTCGATAAAGTTGTTTTCGTTATCAGGACATTTTTTCTGTATTGGAAAAACGAATAACATCACAGTAAATCTGAAGTTATCAATTTGATTTTTTGATCTGCCACAGAATCATCCAATAATGTAGAAGTATTTTTTTTTCTTTAATATTAATGCTGCTTTTGGTCTGCTTTTAAAATAAAAACTTCAAATTTTTTGTGTATGAAGTTAAATATTGATTCCAATTTTTAATTGTACCATTTTTAAAGAAATGATTTTTTTTTTGTTTCAGGTAAGACATCATCACTTTGACTGAACTAGCAATCATTCGGTAAGAAGAAACGATTGAGATATTTATAAAGTCTTCATGTCGTTTTCCATTTTATAATTAGAGTTGAATATTTTAACAATGTTTGAGCAAAATCAAAGCACGCATTCTTTTGCAAATATCATTTTCAATTCATTAAAATGGAACTTGACGTGCGGCCATTCTAACGATTCAATGATTCAACTCCCGATTCTATTTAATTCTATTCTATTCAACTTTTATATCAATTTTCATTTATTGCCTCCAACTTCCTCCAATTCTAAAAATCGAGAATTTTCCACTTTTTTATACCTATCATAGTAGAATCCTTTGTAAAATGATAATTCTGATTTTATCGAGATTAATGCGTGGAAAAATTCACTGGTAACGAAAATCGTATCGAAATCAAACAGCAGTTCGTATGCAGAATGGGTTCTGTATACGTACGCGATCGTGAAAGAATTAAGCCTGAAACGTACTGGATGGAGATTTACATGCCTAATAAAGGAGATTGGATAATTTGTATACGTGCTCTCAGAATGGTATGCACTGCACATACATTACACATATATAATCCCGTAAAGCACGGTGAAAAATGCGGAAGAGGTAACCCTCACAGTCATTTCCCTAATCTAGAATAGAATTGATGATCCTGCTACAGATTATCCTACCGTAACATACATAGATCACTTCCATCACGTCGAAGAGAAAACACCCACCTCAAAATCATTTGCATACGTGCTTCATTTGTCGAAAGCTTGGCGGTCTTTCCCCTAACCAGAATATTTCAATATGCGGGACAACCGATCTCTATATAACACTTTAATCCCTATTTCTGTTCACATCAAACCGCTGCTTTTAATACGTATATATTTTAATCTACGATCACTACATGGCACGCAAGATTTAAAAATGTTCCGCTTTTTTATCAAACATGTGCACTGCACGGGTTCTATGTCTCATTTTTTTTAAAAATCACACTTTCGAATTTGGATCATCCTAAATTTCTCTCGAATTTCATCAGTCTACACATGTTTTCATTGTGTAAATGTTTGTATGGACATGAGGATTGAGGATCGTATTTCGGAAATTGAAAGCGACGTGAATATTACACGGACTTCCACAAACATGGGGGTCTCATTTGGAAGACTAAAAGGTTCCTTATAGCAGGCTAGGGGGTTCCCCTGATATATTTAGCAGCAGTTGAGTATCTTCCTTCAAGTTTTATTAGCCCGCAGGGGCATCAATGAAAAACTCCTTGCCGTCTCGTATGTGAATTATGGGAACGTCTTCTCGTGCAACCGTTATACGATTTACATATGTATCTAATATACATATACTTTATACGTATACATTCTTACATGTAATTTATGCCCCGTATATTCACCGTAAAGTCGCACGCGCCATTATAGATAATACATGTGGAGGTACGCACCTAGTTGCCGAGATTTGCGCTCGATAACGAAATATATGCACATTTAGTGTCCGTCGAGCAAATGAACATAAGAAAACTTTATTAGCAGGATAATATTTGCGGTCTTAATTAAAATTGTAATTAAAGTATGCATCATGATAGGAAAAAATATATTTCCACCAAGAGTAAATATAAATCATTTTTCTTGAAGCATTTCTTTTTACTGTGAGATAAAATATAGCAGAACTGGAATGGAAACGTTAGGCGGAATAAAATATAGCAAAAATGATAAAAGATAGTTGGCGAGGTGTATTGTTGAGAAAGTGCTGTTTCGGAATTCTCAGACCCACGCTTGTTTGGCACCCGTTACGCGAGTAGATAATGACTGATGCTTTATTCGCGAGGCGCCAACGTTAATTCGGGAAACAGTAGTGTTTTAAGCAAGATTTCCTCACTTCCGTCTGCTTTTGTAAATATTAAGTAACGCCTGACTGGTACTGGCAGATGCCGATGTCCTTAACACCCTTGAATGCCACCTTCCACTGCATATATTTAATATTTATAGACAATTAAACCTTGAATAGTCGATCCAATCTCCGCATAATTTCACCGATGGAAATTGTGCAACGCATGATTAGCCATCGATTTGCGCGCAGTGGATTGGAAAATGATAATTAAACAACATAAATAAACCCCTTTATTCTTCAAGGTTCAAGGTAATCGAAAAAAAGTGATCCATCAATGACTTCTATGTAATATTTTCTTAGAAAGTTCTATCTTCATGAATTGCTTTCTTCTAAAAATAGAATATATTAATTAAAAATATTACCGTACTCTGATCTTGACGAAAGTTTCCCAAGGAAAATGTCTTAATTGGAATATAGTAAAACAATGCGATTCATTGAAACAACACAGGATTGAATATCCTACAATGAAATAACATCTGTATTCATAGTCAGCGTTAATTAACGTGTGCAGCTATTGTATTACAAGATAAAAAGACTATTAACATAATTGTCTAGAAAAATACGGTTGTGACAAAGTACACACGACTTTCATGCTCTTAATTTTGATCGTAATTCGTGCTGCGGGGACTTGTTAAATCTCACAAACGCGTCCTATTTGCAATATAATATCGCATATAATTACAAAGTGGCTATAGAAAGGAATTGTACTGTTATTAGTATTTCACATACGCTATTAAACATAATGGGTATCGCATCGCATGCCAAATCGTATCATTTAGGAATATATAAGCTCAATAATAGGAGAAACATGCCCCTGAGCACTGGACCGGGAATCGAGACCTGGATTGTTCTAAATTAATGGTATAATAATAACAATTTGTTTCTGAGATAATCTTTGACAGGATTTCATTTTTCAAATCAATCCTGGTGATCTTGTGGATGATAAGTTAGGATCTTTAACATGTTTACAGTATTGTACATTTCACTGTCACCTGTTTAAGGTACACAGTCACCCGACGTATTATGTATGTGCCCATCGCGACAATGACTAAGCGTTGACATTACAAGCGCCGTGTCCCGTATCACTTTCATCCAGACTAGTCAGGGAAATTGTGGTCTCATCATGGGAACATGTTGCACGCACATGCGACGCACAAACCCCCAAACTCTAATGATCGAATATACATGCAAGGAACTCACACACATTGCGTTTTACATACTTAGTGACATTCGCGAGCAGGAGACATCCGGTGCAATAACCTTCTTTATAAATATAATGGGCGTCTAGTTCCACGCAATGGTCGAAGGTTACATGCACTGTACTTTTTATGATTCGCTTATAATGTCGGTTCAGCATTCTTAATTAAAAATGGATGAAATTTTACCATAATTATACATATTTAATTTCGAGGATTACTGTTTACTTTGTATGATTGGTATGTCCAATTACTTTATAGCGTAGCTTTCTCTGCTTTCGACTTCGAAGTATTTTTCTAAATTTCTTGCATATTTTTATGTAGAAAATATTCTGAATTAAGCTACGCTACAATTTTTACTGCTATAAGTTCCTATATGTTTATGCACCACACTTTCATTTTACGAAGCTGGTCGATACATCTACGATGTGTCGTTTTACAAAAATATCGATTTTCCACTAATCGATTCCAGACTGAACAAAGTATGCGTGTGTGTGCAATGAAGTGAGAGAAAGTGGTCGACTCGAGTATAAGGTATAGATAGAATTCGAGACTGCTAGTTTGTAATTGGTACTACACTTGGTGTTCTTTTTTCCATCCTACATCGTACTTATACAACAAACGAACGCAATTAGCGCCGTCGGGAACTCGATCTAGCAAGATATTATTTCATGACTGTGAAATAGTACTCATCTTGTTAGCCCGAATGACTCATGATTCACGTATAGTCAACATGCGCTCGTCTCACTTTGAACTTTTGCCTCTGCTCTTCTTATGTTACACTTATCTAAAACTATCTAGTATCATTTTGCATGAAAAATATATAGTGGCAGTACTTTCGCTAATGTACAAAACTCTTAGAGATAGAGCATATTAGGTTCATAAATTCTTTCGAATTGTATAATTTTAACTTTGGAACGCCACGTTTAAAGTCTAAAGTACTTCTCAGTTGAGATGTTCGATAAAAATAATTTTATCGGTGAATGCTTTTAACATCTTTATTCCAAGAGGACGTGAAAGCGTTCGATAATGGTATTTTTTTATGCGTGTCGTTTGGCTCCATCAGGAAACGTGAAAAGTGCCTAAGGTGGTCATCACGTCGACAACAACAAAACAGAATAAAGGACTGACGAATCCATGGGTTTGTTTATATCCGTGGGTAAAGTTTAAACCTGTTTTCGCGAGTTAAGGTAAATTTACACTCTCGAGACCCAACATTGCCGGTTCACGAAATTTACTCCACAATGTAATCTAATAATGACGAAGTGCTACCATAAGTCGTCATAAACCCTCTCGACTCTTGAAATATTTTCGTCTCAGCTTTCCTCCTGTGTCTGTACTTGCATTTTAGGATAAAGCTTTCATTATTTCCTGCAGAGAAATTTTCTTTAATTCCAATCAATTTGATGCAAAATATTGTTATCCTTTTATTATACAATCACTTTAGAATTTAGATATTTTCTTGATATTCTCCGATAAATAATCACCATGAATGAATGAATGTCACCACGCTCGGTTAAACTTGCTTGGAATGTTCTTGCATGTCTAACCTAGAATCGAGGATGCAAACTTTTAGCTTTTATTATCAGACACTTTCTACACTTGATCTACAACTATCGATTCGTTTCCAAGACGGATGCAACGATTTAGGAATATCAGGATGCTCGAGATTCTATCGGAAAAGTGACTCACTGAAAATGGGAAGCGATTATTTATTCCTTTCGCCTCCACCCTCCTCAAAATTGTGGGTGGAAGCGGTATTTACAATTTCTATTTTATACATATAAAACTGTTATTTATATACCCGAGATTATATGAATGTTCTACACAATATCCTGGAATGTTTGGAATTTACCACAATATTATTTGAAAATGTTCCGAAATTCAAGACACGTGTATTATATATATTATATATATATTCTATTCAGATTCATGAATCGACAATTGCTTATCCTACTTGTAAAAAATTGAACAGAAACGTAAGATAAAATCGGAGATTCGATTCGTGCTTCCGACAACTAATTTTGTTGCGTTCACAATGGTTGAGTCGATTATTATTCCTTTGTGGCAAGGAGATTGTTCTACTGATCGATTAGCGATTTAGCGGATACCTTTTCGTCAAATATGAAGGGAAAAGAATAGGGTACCTTTTCAAGCACCTTTTGATGACTTCACCGTTATATCGATCTCTGATTTTATGAAACTATATATAATAAATCTGATTGAAAGTGTAAGAATGGTATAATAGTTCGATTAAGGATTACTTATAATTACTGATTACTGATATTCAATGTTTCGTACGTAAAATATTGTTGCGAAACGCCTTATTTCATTATCTATTTCGGAATCCTATTTATTATATTTATGTATTTATCATATCAGAAATACGCCTTCCCTTTTTCACCTACATATGTCTCTTTCTCAATAATATTCTTAGTTGCATATCTGTTTCCACATTGTACCTTCTTTTTTTTTTTCATATTTCGCCTGCGAGAGTCTAGCATTGCAAAAGTATGGGAGAGTAAACTAATAAATTGTCTCTTTTCAGAAACACCTGGGAATTAGATCGCGGAGCAGAGCCTGTTGGTGAGTGTTTATTTTCTACATTACGAGAGCGTGAATTTCTTGCAGAATATTATCTTTCAACAGGATACAATTGTTTTTTTTAATTTATTGCAGACCTGCATTTCATTTATTTTTGATAATCAAATAACAAATTTAATTTCTTCATAACGCTAATATTCCGTAATTTGAGAAAACACCGTAACTACAATTCAGATAAGTGGTATGCGATCTAACGGTGTTTTTTCAAATTACGGCAGTAATGGCGGTTTAGACCAAGTAAAATATGTGCAATAGATATTTACAAGATCATACATTTGTCGGATGCTATGCGGATCTTGCAGATCATACTGGTTGGATTTAAACTTGGAATATCACTTATCTTTTCGTCCATATTGGAGTGAAGGATGAGTAAAGAGGGTTTAGGGGCTGAGGCGACCAGGAACGTGCCCATCTTAAATTCACGGCACGAACCCCTCTAACCTTCTTCCGCTTCTTTCCTTCAGTGACACTTTACACGACGAACTGCTCTATCATATGAACATTGAACAGTGTATATTTGAAACAACCAATAGGTGCCTTCCTTCTTTCTTCTTCTTTCATCAACTAACGAAATAATCACAGTAAAAACTAGCAATTCATATCAATTTGGTTCAAGATTCCGATAATATAAGAAGTGCGATTTGAGAACTAAAATAGCTCCGAATATGAGATCGCAAATTCCGGATTGAAAATTACATCCAGTTTTTACTGTGCTCCAGGCGAAAAGTCTCATTTCTTTTTCCCCTCTTTACGAACAGAAATTTAAATATATTTTGTTGCATTTGAAGAGAAAGTCATATATTTCTGAGAGAGGTATGAAAATAAAGCAGACCTCAGTTGGAATTCGATGGTAAGCTTCCGATTTTTGCAAGATAGTTTGAGATTGGGGTGAATTTTCGAGAGATTAGATTAAACTGAGATAGCCTCTCTCACTTATATCTCTCCCCTACTATGCAATATTACCGTAAATCGAATTATCGATATTCCACGAGTAAAGACCAATTTTCGTTGACGTTCAATATCGTGAGCGCAGGAGCTTCCATCTTGCTTCTTATTACATAAATTGGCTTGATATTGCGTATGAATTCCTCTATCACGAGCGAAAGATTGTCTCGAACGACCCTTTCGACGTTCAAAGCCTAAGGCTTACCAGACGATTCTGCAAAATACCGCACTTCGAAGAATTTCCATAATACGAATCGTGTTTCTGTCCACGTTTTCCGCGAGATGGTGTGGTTATCAAAATTGACGAGATGGACGTCGCCTTCAATCACAACGAAATATATCGTTAAACAAAACGACGAACGGAACATTAGTATATAAATTATACGCTTCTTGATCTGTAATTGATGCACATGAATCAACTATCAATATTTTCATGCATGAAGGAGGAAAAACGTTATTTACACCGCGAGTAATTTCTATTCTAGTCGAAAGTACAATTCTGTGTGTAGCTTATTAGTTATTAGGTATCTTAACGATTCAAGTATTCAACATTGACATTTTAATAGGCGCCGTCTTCGCTTTTGTTATTCCAAGCAGAGAACAATCACCGGAACTCAGTGAACGTTTCTTCTTGTCTTAGTTACGTTCGTCAACCGTGATGTTAATTATGAACCATTCCATATAATGATGGAGAGTCGCGAAAGATCCTTCAAGCTCCAATCCCACTCCTCCTAGCTTTTTTTCTTTGAACTCAACTTCGGACTTGCCACCCTGCTGAATTTCCACCAAGGAAAGTCATTTTCCCAAAGATTCAGAAACTTTCCAACCCTCTTGAATTTACCTTCTACAGTTGAAGTATTTGGTCACCCTGTCTTCTTCAGAACTTTCTCAACGCATAATTTGTTTCCAAGTGGAAGTTCTTATACAAAAGAAGTATTCTTGTCAAAGAATAATAAGGATTTATTTATTTAGATTTAGATTATCTTCTTTTTTTACATTTAATATTGTTAGTCGTAGATATTCTAAAATTGAACTATCGATGAGACTCGACTAGCTTAATCTATTTGCATGTGCTTGGATCTGTGAAAATAGCGTTAACCTTCGTTAAGTAAAGCTTCTTAGGAGTTCAGAGCACATAATTGCACATTCGATGTTGGCAGCTCTGTTTAAGTAGCTTTGTTTTAAGAGGGTTCAAGTTGGTCCGCCTGTGGAAATAATGCCAGATGACAATACTGAAGTTTGCATTTCCCACTTTCTGTGAACTCAGTCGCGATAGGTACAACCTACGCTGCACCTATCTTCTCGTCTGATACCAAGTTTAATGTCGAACTATTTCTTTATTCTATACTATTAAACTTGTATGTGTACACTTTGCATTAATCACAAGTTTCAAATTTATTTTTCCCCTTTTCTGAAGCTAAGGCATGATAAAAGTAGGTTAATTTACCATGAAACATGAAACCAAAGTGAATGAATGAGAATTTTCCTATTATCTTGAAAAAATTGCGGTACTATTTTTTTTTATAACTTCCTGTTCCTAAGCTAGTTTTCAGCCTGCAAATTTTCAAGACTTCTGTTCAACCTTATAAGATATGGAAGCATCTTCAAGAATCCTCGAAATCTTATTAAATCTCACTTCGAATAACGAAGGACCTTATTATCGCTGCGAGGTGTTCTCCTTCTACTTGAAGCACTCTTCATTATCATCTCGATGGCGCAATCCAGATAACAGATTCTGTTGGTCGATTTAGCGAATCCTCAACTAGGGTTTAAATTTTCATTAACCGATGGTTGTCAATAAAAATATAACTATATAATTTTGCATTTAAATCGCTTATTAATGCACAATCTTTTCGCAGTATTTCTATTAGAATCTATGTGACAAATAGGTTTCATTGTTCCAGAAGTAGACACGTTTTTTTAGCTTATTATATGAAAGTACGTTGGGACTTTAGTGGAGAGGTCGTTTTTAAAACTCGAGGGTGGACGTGAAAGGAAAGTTGTGTACTTATCACTGGAGACTTGCATTTACATGACTCGGAAACTCACGAAAATTTTCTTTTCTTATACTCATTCTTAATCTTATAGTTCACTTTCTGTATAAGTCTACTCTTCCACCCCATAATCAGTTGAAAAGTAACTAACCATCGATGATTCTCCTCACGTTTTTTCCATTAAATTAATTATCTTTTATTTCCATTAAATTACATTTTGTATACTTTTTTGGCCTACTGGAATAGTTGTTTCGTTCCGTAGAAAATCGGAAGTGAAACTCGACAGGATGAGAGGGATTTTACCGATACCGGATTATAGATTATATATATATATATATATATCGTTTCAATTCGGGAATTACGGGCATGCAGCAGTGAAATCCATTCCGAACTCCTTAATCCGCTTAACTTCACAGCCTCAAATGTGAAACTTACAGGATCAACCAGTTGGCTCTGGTGCTATTAACGCCTATACTATTGCTAAACTTGGCATTGACTACGGTATCGATAATCTGCCGTACTTTGGAATTCGCGTGGGTAGTGACGCTCTTATAAAAAGAATCAATTGAAATAAATTCAAGAGAAATACTGCTTTGGGAGAACTCGCTCACACTCAAAAACTTCATTAACGATATGCTAACCAATGATTATTTCAAAAAGAGGAGACAAAAAATAAAATATAGTTCTTTATAAAACTCTTTAAAGATCGAAATATTTCAAAAGCAATTTATTTAAATGACCAATGGACTGCTGCGGACGAGAAAATACGGACAAAGTGAACGAGTTTCTCACCAGCAATACAAGACTTAATGATAAAAAATCATACATTATTTAAGAGAATGTTTTTCAATCCCAGATAAAGTCGTAAATATAAATAATTTATTGGGTTACTATTACCATTTATATTATTTCAAGAGATTACATCTAAGAGATTAACTCTTCTTAGTTGTAGAAACAGCCTTTGCACATCTGATGTCGACATATATATTTATAGTAGGAACTCGGTGCATGTAATGTATATATTAAACAATCTTCCATTCAATAAGTTATTTCATTAAAATATGACTGAAATAAATATATCAACTATTTTTGCAATATCGTGGAAATGTGGACTTTAAAGGAATGGAGATTCCTCAGTTTCTCATTCAAACACCTTTTACTTTTCCTGCACTTGCTTTGACTCACAAGATTCGTGCGGATGGTAACTTCCGGCCGGAAAATTCCTGAAAACCTTATTTGGCGTCGCCATGACTGGGAAATAAGAACGATAAGGCAATGAATATTTGTCTGCTTTCGTTTCGTATTCGTGAATACATCAGTCGGCTGCGAAATTCCATTTTCATTATAAATATTAAAGGTCTCTTCGCACAAAATCCCAAAGTGTGTCAAATTTTTATTCAGAAGTGAATCGAAGCGTTATATAATGGAAAAACAATTTGAAAAATTACAACTACATTCACCCTGAGATTTAGAGTGCATATATTAACATTAAGGGTAAAATGAGTAAAATTCATTGGTCCTTTAAAAGAAATGAACCGTAATATGTACTGGGAAAGGAATCGTGATAGGAAAAAAATATCTGTCTCCCACGGGTCATACTTCCGGGCCATGTTGTGGTGTAGATAGGACATTTGCTCTCACTTCCGCTGCCTCTGCACTCGTTGCAAGTCCAATGCACTTCGAGAATTCCATTTTATCAGGACGTTATGGCGCAACTGGAACTTTTCCCGATACCTTTCACCCCTAATGACCGTGATCATTTTCACGACCAGACAGAGATAGACCCATGAACTAAATGTTATAGTTACTTCTATGTCATAGACTAATTCTCTCTTGAGACTTTTCTCTTTCTAATATTAAGGAGACTTTTTATTTAACTACTGCAGATTTATATGTTCAGTCTTACAGTTCCTATACGTATATGCTAATGAAATGGAAAAATTCTTTCCTTTAGAAATACCATGACTGAATCAAGAGATTCAATAAAAGAATAAATTTCTTATTCTTCACAAAATAAATCACCACTTGGCAGAGATTATTGATATCCTCTTTTATGTGGACTAATTATTTTTAATGAGGTCCTTTTCGCCTCTTTCACGATCGGATTTTCATTTCTTTAATCCCCAATAATTTGAACGTCTATTTAGAAAAGAAACAAGAAGAAGTTTTTAAGAGTATTACGAAAACTTGCGTTTACTGTATCCGGGGTAACGAGATTACAGGCGGATAACTCGTTTTACGCTATAACTCGTCTGGAAAAAAAAAGTAAGGGTAACTCCCTCTTTCCGAAGAACGATTCAATTATAGTTCTTGTCTTCTTCGATTTCTTTCTTGTAGTTGTGTTCACCTTCATCTTTCTGCTAATTGATCTAGATCCTTGTTGTTGCGAAGATTAAATCTCAATATCGAATGCTTACGTTGGCGTAATATTTTTCTGTAACTTGAGAAATGAAGTTTTAGTCTAGTGAAATTGTATATTTCACTTTTTCATTGAAAAACTAAGTTGTGAATCTAAAAATATAAAAAGATCTTTATACAAGGATTCGGTCGGGGATTCTACGGCAATTCTAACCGGCCGGGTCTAATTTACTACATGCAATCTCCGAATCCCCAAGGTTTTTTCCTTGCCTTTATCGCAGACTCGATATAGGGATCCACTCTGCTTATTTTTGCCAGAGCAAAAAGTGGTGAAATTGCGTGCTTTTTTATTTATTTGTTGACTTTTTCCTTTTTCGCGAAGAAAGAAACATTGAGATTGCTTCTATCGTCAAAAATGACTCATTCTGGAACAAAATATTGTTAGAAATTTTTAAAATCTCCATCACCTTTGAAACTGGGTTCTACTTTTTCTTATCAGTCTTCAAGAATGTTCTTTTTCTCACTTGTATAGAAAATTGTTGCATCCTATTTCACGCCATGCGCAGTATAAGATAATAGCGAGAATTTGCATATACATATATGCCCTGGCAGAAATTGCTGCATAATTCGTAAAAAGCTTTGTAACGATGCAGACCAGGAAAAACCTTTAATGACTGACATCGTACCGAGACGAAATCCTTTCTATTGTTCGGAAATTGTGGAGATTATTTGCACTCTCTTTCACCATATACTCTATAAACTTCAAATTTAAAAAAAAATGTGTGTTTCAGCTCGGTTCAGACGAGTCATTGAACTGACTCCAACGCGGATTAAAAATATGTCGAGGATATGTAACTAAAACTAGTAATGACGTTTTAGTTCATTAAAACGAAGCAGGTTGTAACTGAGAGCACGAATATGGTGCAAATATAAGGGGAAGAATTATTCACGAGCAAGATGTCTTTAATAGCAGTTAAAATTAAACAATCTGCATGTGCTCATTAAAGAGTTTTAACCTATCTAAAATCAGAGAACGACTGGTTTATATGAAATTTGAGTTGCCAATCTGAAAAGTTTCATAAACTATTTGCTATTGAGTGTGTTATTTTACTTCGTAACTTCGCGAATGGTTCAAATATTCATAAATAAAAATTTAAATGTGAATGCGTCTCTATATAAACTTGGAGTTCCAAAATGGTATAATGCTGCTTTAAATCCCTTTTTGTAAGCACCACACGCTTGTCGCTTTCTGTTCATACGAGATTCGCAGCAAAACTCTTAATCACATTTTAATTCAAGCGCCAGGGCCTCGTGATTTTCAGGCAAATGTATGAATGAATAAATGCACTCATTGTAGGTTTTATAGCGTGAACTTCAATACCATACGTGCATATAGCTTCTTCGCATAAAAGAAAAATCTCGCCTGGATATGCTAGGTGCTTTCTTTGGGCACATATATCCATGCACAAATTTAAATTGGGACCATAATTTATCTTGAAATTATTGTTATTGAACTTGAAATCGCATTATGAAAGTAAACAAATGACGGACTTAATTTTTCTCGCTCAGTTCATTAAATGGCTGCACTATAATTTTATAGCGATCGTTACTACATAAAATTCTATCTAAAGATTCTATAAGAGAAGAAAGACGAAGTTTATAGTTTCTAAAGTGTTATGTCTTATAGAGATCAATTTTTCAAAAAGATGAAACCAGTATAAAATCTGATGATATTGCAGTATAAAATCCTTCTTATCAGCCATTTAAAAGTCATGCTCACCAAGTAATTGAACTATAAAATTATATTTTTACAAAACCCTTTGAGATCTACTAAAAAAAAGAAAAATCAGTGAAAAATAAAATTTCCATTACGAGCAGAATATTCTGCATCGCCTTCGTGTATCGTACCGTAACCTTTAGGTTGTTTTCGCTCCATATAACGTGTAATGTTGCATATAATGCCTTTATGACTACGTGTCTTTCAACGTGCCCACGCAACACTTACTTAGCTTTACTTCCTCTAATATAGAAAGAGTCATTTTGAATTTTCCTGAAGATCGATTTATAAAGCAAAAACAGTATAAATCTTGAGATAACAATTTATGGCATCTGTAACAAAATTACTCAATCATGTAACATCCTTTTATATATCTAAATGTTGACATCATTTTCTAGAAAAGGACACGAGAATCGAGAAAGTCGAGCAAAGCCGCATATGTTGACATTGTGTAATCATATATGTAGTTCAGATGATGCATAGATAACTTCCACAATCCATATTTATATAAATAAATACATGTTCTCATGTAAATATACATGCTTACGCCTGTAAACCTACATGTCCAAACCTCTTCTTGCAATGTACATGCACTAAGAGTAGACTTGATCGTGGGCTTAGAAAGTTACTCCTCCTACATAGATATATATATAACTAAACTAAAGACAAAGACTCTTTACCCTTAAAAGGGTTCTCGGAACTTCAATGCCACTTTATCTCTACATTTTCTGATCTTTGCAGTCTAATCTTAATAGTTAGCAGCTATTTAGTTATTTAGTCATTGAGTAAAACGTTATCCATGCAATAGTTTAGTTAAAAGTTAGTTGTTTAGTCTTTGCTGATCGAAACTTAGAAATTCGTATTATAATACCAGCTAAATTTCCGGATTTTGTTCCATGATTCCGTATTACTATTTACTTTCCATCGACTCTTGAAATTACGGTGAGTCCCTTGTTTGAAAACTTAAGCGTTTTGATCAGGTTAAACGTTTTGGCTTCGACTGATAGCGAGCAACCGCCAAGAGTTCCTCGATAAAAAAACGAATTACGCCCACGAATAACTCGTTCACAGATTTCAGCGAAATATACCAGACGACGCTCTCGAACTGCAATCCCCCTCGGCTCGTTGGAGAAAAGCAAGAGCCTCTTTTCAAACGCGATGCGATATAACAGTTATTAATTAGTCGTGAAGAAAGTCCGAGATAAGTTCAAGTCTGACAGAACTCATTAAACGTTTTTGCTCTATCGCACTCGAGATTTAGCAAATGCGAATTTCTACAGAATAAAAAGGCTAGTTCATTCAGCGAATTTTTCACTTTTCCACAGCTCGGAGAAAGTGAATAGAATCTTGGTTGCTTTATGAACAAGATCGTCGTTTCAATTTTTTTTTAAGACAAATACATGTAGAGTTATTTGCGGTTGAGGTAGGTCTATTGCTGTAATATATTTCTTGTAAATAATATGAAATACAGGTACTTTCTTATTAAGGATTTAAGAACAGAATACCTGATGGTGATGCCTAGCATCGCTTAAACTAAAAAATTATACACGTTTACATCCTTTCTTACAGTGGAGAATAAGTTCAATAAACTAGAGAAGGTTCTTTGTACTGACTCGACCCTAATACAGTTTTCATGACTGGCCAGGTCGAATAAAGGCAATCGTTGTTACTATTACACACACACTAAATTATTACGTCAAGCAAAACTTGCGTTTAATACTAACAAGAGGATTATTGTTGCTTTCAGGGTGGTAAACGATATCTTGAAAATACGAGTCTAATTTTAAGAAAAGGGGAATTATGAATCGATTTTTAAGCATAAACCTTGAAACAGTGGTAATAACTGGAAAAGCTTTGAATACTTCAAAAAGCGATAGGAAAATTGTTGTGTTGGTTCTATTGATGATGATTTCGTTTAATTATGTGATTTTTGGAAATTTTAAAAAGTTTTTATAAATGCGTATATAATTATAAGTAAGAGGCTGTTCCTGATCGATCTGCTTAACGTTAGAGCGAGTTAACAATGGCGCGCTTGATAAAGTTACTGCTATACCCTAACTGACAGTGAGTGGTTAGTTTGCCGCCCCTAATGAGATTGCAGAGTTTGGCGTTTAAACGTGGTAGATCCTAGATAGAAACTACACTGATTTCGAAAGCGAGTACTACAACTGGGAATTCCGAATGAGACTGAAAATCGTGCAAACCACGAACTCTGCAGGTTTGTAAAGCGTTGACAAAGGAAAATTTATTACGCCATGGAAAAATGTGTAACAAAAAGGAGGCGGACAAATTGCAATTCCACTCTCTGTTCAGTTTTGTTTCACATGTGATCGAATTGTAGTTACTGAAAAAAATGAAATAGGAAGCAGTTCTCTCTTCTGAAAGTCACTGAATGAAATCCATAAATTGCATTAAAAAAATATTACCTCATTTTTTATGAGAAGTGTTTATAAGTGAAATTCCTCAATCCCTAAATTGCGACAAGATTTAGATGTAGAGCTGCGGTATTTCATTTTTAAGGAACGAAAAAACCCCAGTGTATTTTTTTTAATGAAAATAGCAATATCGTTTGCAAAAAACCCGAAAACTTCGATATTAGGGTGTTTCGTCTAGACTCAAGACGGCATTCCAGAAGGGAAAAGAAATCTCTCTTCTCAGTTTCTTCGGACTATAAGCTGGAAAAAATATGAGCTTGTGTACAACAAAAGAAAGAAGAGAAGAATGGGTTACACAAGAAAAGCACTTTACTTTTACGTACACTTGTGAATATTACGCTCAGTATTCTGATACAAATATGGATATCTTTGTATTTACATATAATTAAGATTTTTGAATTAAGGTGGTATACAGTCAGAGCTATTTTCACAATTCATGACTCTTCATTTGTTCATAAAAATAGATGCCCGGAATAACAATAGGTACCAAGGGAGGAATTCCTATTTATAAGGTCTTTTCTTCTTCCTACGAACTTTATACGTATTACGTCAATTAACCACGGTTCTGGAATTTGTGGTTCGCCGCATTCCGGCATTTTTGCATGAAATAATAACGACGTTCCTTCTTTCGATTCGTTATCATCAAAACCCTTAGTTCTCGATTTACGATTTTCTTCGACTTCAAGTTTCACTACGAAGATGAAATTATTTACATGTGTTTACAATCAACCAACTTTTGGGCTTTAATGTACAAGATTTGCCATGCAGGTTCTTTTTCGGAATGTCTAATATTAAGTCAATTCGCATTTCATCTTATTGTCCCTCTTCTTATGTCTCGAACATATATAACATTCTGCAAATTCCTCATTCTTATGCATCTGTACGCATGCATAAGTGCGTCCTGTCGTAAACATTTATAAAAGATTTTCACTCGACGAATTTTTATTTTATCACGTCTCTTCTCTCAATTGTGCTAAAGAAAATAAATGGAATCGATTTACATGCATTAAAGATTTGGTTTTTTTTCTTTCTTTAATTCTAGCATTCATATATATTTTATAAATTAAAATATGTACAATGTGTATCTTCTATTTTAATTTTAATGTGATTGATTTATGCAGAGATATTTGTCACTCTTTTGTGCCAAGGGCCCTTCGCTTTTCAGATCGAGATGTTGAGTAAACACATTTCCAAAACAAACCACTGTGTTGATTCTCTTTAAGGGTTGCGGAAATGCTTCAGTCCTTTCGATTTCTTTCTTGCACTTGTGATTTTACTATTGCATCGCAGAGGATTGATTTTCAAATATTTGCAATCGGGCATTTGCGGACTGACGGATTTACACTTTGCGTTGAACGGCGCACGTGTGCGAAAGGTTACTGCACGGCAAACGTTCGCTAGGGTATATTTAGTACGTGCCCTACCTACATGCTTATATTCCAGTATGTGGAATCGAAAAATCGGAAGAATTTCGTATACAAGCCACAAAGTGCTTTGACCATCTATCAGAGGCAATGGAACTTTACCTTTATTTTATGATCGTGAAATTCAAATGTCAACGGTATCTGTAATTTCACAGCATCGTAAATCGAATATTCATTGCGCATTCTCTTGCGTCCTTGAATAATTCTAAAATTCTACCATACAAATAACAACAATTTTCTGGATATTGACTAGGCTCTTGGAACAAAATTATTTTCTGTATTGTAGCTTAAATGGCTTTTGAACCTTAAATTATTTAAATTGCTGAATTAGTTTCGAAAACTCCTACTCTGCTCCATAAAAATTGTTTTATCTCGTTAATTAACTTTTGTGTTGTGGCAGAATGAGCATCCGGGTTTATATCACCTCGACCTGAAAAAAGGAGTCTATAATCTTTGAAATTACGATTCAATAATGTGCTCCTTTATGCTCCGCAACATTACTCATTTTATTAACTTGGTGACACTGAATCGAACATTCACTTTTAAATACTTTATTAACGAGCGGAAAGTTGGGAAACTGGATCTTATACAATTTGACTTCTGGAGTTTATAAGTGGATGATGACATCTCTAAAGAATATTAGAAGTTACCGCATTTATTGAAATTGTAGACATTATCCATTATGTCGTAAAATGTAATAATTGCGGACGTGGACAACAAAGGACACGGTGTTATTAATGTGCATCCGACACAATTTCCGGTTCTAATCTACGACTCGAGTGCATTATTACTTAAATATATGCGCATGATGAGAACCACAAAATGTCCAGTAATTTACATTTGAAAATTACAGCAATATTATTGAAACCTACAAAACAAAAACTCGGGCATTTCAATTTATGATATAATTCTTTTGAGATGTCCGCGGTATACTATGATTTTGAAGATAGGAAGTAATCTGAGCTTGATTTGAATATTGAAGTGTTGATTCACTAACCTACCTTCGCGGAGGATTGCCCTAGGTTTATCACTCAGCAACATGGGCACTAAATTACTTCAATAATTTATTCATGGTCGCAGCAAAGAATCAAGAGGCTTTACATCGTAAACCAGCAGCTTTGATCGCTCATGCATGAACCGTAGATACCCGTCGTGCCATTTCGAGGAGGAAGGGTTCCTTTAATCGTTTGTATTTCCGGCTCGGCAATTCTCTGCAAACATACAGCATATTTAGTTCACCATGGGCGTATAATGCTTTCAAAAATTCGGTGAAAATCCATCAAAATGGCTCTATTTGAATTAAGCTGATTAGAGGAAGTATGGCACAGTAAATTGCAGGCTCCACCTATCCCCAATTTTCCCTTTAAAAGCGGACTCGACTCTACCTATTAAAATTTAACAATTTTAAATTGAAAGGCTACAAATTCAAAGGGTATTTTATGAACTACGATATAATGGATTTATTTGCATTCGCTTTACATAAAAGGAAGACATTTATAACCGAAGTAATAATAAAAAAAGTCGTAAGGAAAGTCATGAAATTGAAGAAGTGCAATGCAGTGGTGCATATTAGTTTTTGAAAATTTTCAGCACACCAAGAAGGTATGCAAGTTTGTTGGGATCTGTGGGTTTGAAACATTGCGTGTCGCACGAGATAATAAAAGTGTCACGATGCCATTTTTGTTAACTTGATGGATCATTATGCCACATGATATATGAGGTGGTACTCAACACTGCACTAATCGCATTAGTCATTGTTTGGTCTCTTATTTTGCGATCTGGAGACTGCAATTAATATTAATTTATCTCTTTCATCTAACTTTAAGCTGAATGATAAAAATACAGTGAAAAATGATTTATTTCTTCATAAAAGCAAAAAGGAAATTAGTCATCGATGCCTTCAATATTTCAGGCTTTACTCATGTCCCAGTAAAATATTATTAGATTTTCTGAGCATTAGATTCAAATTTTTCATTCATCGTCCATGTCAATTTTTACTGACTGAGATAAATCATTCTTCATTTTCGTCCATTGGTCCCGCTCTCTAAATACAACAGTAGTCGATATTTCTCTCAGATTTACTAGCCTAAATATTGTCTTGTTATGCTCTTTAAGCTCGGAAGAGTTCCCCTTAGATTCTTGGATCAAAGACAATTTAAATCGCTTGAAGCAAGATTAACTCTCTTTCTATTTTAAAGTTCATCTTTTATGTAGCCTTCATTAATTTTGTCCGCACTAATTGGATTTTTAATATCTTGTTTAAAAGCTTTTTCACAATAAAACATTAATAATATAGAATATTTAAAAATATTATCAAAGCTTTTGTGCTTTAACAAAGTACAACTTTTGTGCTTTACAAAATACAAGTTGCGATGAATACGTGCGGCAGCTGCATAATATTTAAATTGCAATCTGCTGGCTAAATATTTTAAAGAACAATTTTCATTGCTTCTTAATTGAACGCAAACCATTTCAAATCAAATGTCAAACTTGGCAGTAAGAACCCTTCCATGCAACTGCTCTGCTCAATATACGTCCACAGCAGCCTTTATTCTGACACTTTTGATCCCGAGTGGCTGCTTGCGGAAGCAGAAATGAGTTTTGCAAAGTATCGTTTCTGCGGTTGCATTGCGGTAGTAGAAATACGGCTTGCTGAGATGGAAAAAAGTTCAAGTTGAAGAAGCGAGATATTCCTTTACGGATCGAGAGATAATTAGATGAAAGTATGTAATGCATATCAGGCGTGAATCTCGTGTTACAAAATATCTATACAAGTGGAACTTTCCGGCAGTTTTTTAATTGGAATAATACTTACTACATACACTAATAATAACTGATAATAACATTATAATTCACACTTAAAAGATCATAATTCTAACCCATTATATATGCGGCAACGCACATAGTCAGTTTTAGCATTGGCATTCCGATTAATCTCCAGTCGCTGGTCAATAGAGACGTTGAATTTTTTCCGAATTTAAAGACCATTAAGGCATCTTCAAGAAAGTCGATAATATCAGAAATTCCTTCAACTAGAGAAATACCTTTTCAAGGGAGCTTATCGCAGCTCCCCAGAGTTTCTTTCCTTGTTTCTTTCCACTCGTCTCTCTCAAGCTGCCACATATATTCTTAACACATTCATCGCACATAATTAGGATGCCGAAAACATAAATAATCTGACAAATATCTGACTCCAATTCTAAGAAAAAAGAAACCTTTCTTGAAAGAGGCTTGATTATTGAAAATATTTGTAGATTAAAGATGAACTATAATAAAAAAAAATGGTATGAAAATTTGTTAAGCCGGTAATTTAAATTTCCTCCATAATTGAATATGTATATCACTTTCCTGAACTAATGTATAAACAATAGAATAGTAAACTCCATAAAAGCGTAAAACATCCGCTGATTAATATTCTCTCTCGAGTTTACGTTTGAATGTTTAACTAACTGCCATAAAGCACTCAGAATTGTATATTCATATGCATATTCATACATATTCATATACAATTAAATATATATAAATAATTATTATTTTGCTTGGGTGGAAAAGAAATTGAATATAAGTTTGTGAAATGCAGTGATTGAATTGTGTTTTTTATTCTATTTTTAGATCTAGCAAGACAAGTCGCGTGCAACGAGAAAATAGGCGGAGGTTCACAAATATAGACAGCAATACTCAACAGAGGTGAGTCAGACGAACAAATTTTAAAAATCTGAACTCGGGTCTGTGAAAGTAGCAGATTAGAAAAAAATGAATTCCGCTCATGAAGTGCTTTTCACTGTATAAAGATGTTTGCTCATGGATTATTTTCTCTTCTCGTAAACCTTCTTTGGCAAACAAGGTCTTACCACATCCCTTGCGCATCCGTTCTTCAACCACCCTAAATAACATATCCTACATATCCCACCGTGATTCCAGCCCGCATAATGATCTGTAAGTAGCTGAGACAAATATAATTATCTTCCAAATCAACCGTTCATTCGTAAAGTCTAATCAAATCAATCTAAAGTTCCTAATCACGTCTTCGACTTCATCAATGGTTGCATTGTAATCAAAGGACGATTATTTAAACTAATCTATTCGAAAAAGACAGACCTGAATCTACCTTTCCCCGATATAATCTCAAATTAAATTCCTGCATCTTATGCCTACTACTCATATCATAAATGTAATATAACATTTTTAACAGGTTCTTTCATTTCAACAAAGCAATAATGAAACCAAGAATCGTTCTATTAGGATATTCAAATCAATCTTCCTTTGAATCAAATGCTTGGTCATATCTCTTTCCGGTTCTTTTCTCGGTGTGACGTCGTTTCTTTAAGTGACATTCATAAGTACCAGACTCTCACCATCAATAATATTGAGATACTCAGCTCGATGCATAGCGTTCGGTTCTTCTTATAAGGTAGAAAAGAGGACTTTAAGATGAAATGTGCTTGAATTTAAATATCCCGCTGATGGAGAATTTATATCAGTATTAATTCATTTGGATAAAAATTCCTTAAAATTATACGAATTGCGTATATTTTTCCTTTAGTCGCTTTATTTTTGGCATCTATCCCAAGCTTATTTTATAATCATTAATTCGTATACTCTCAGCACTTCAGTATTTTAAGATCAACACGTTAATTTTTTTGCTCACTGCCGGAAGTTGAATCACTATGTAGAGGATACTGAAACTTTTTGCAGCCTTCTTGTGTGATGAGGACTGTTAAAATCGAAGGTCAGTGGGCCTTCTATAATCGTTGAATCGCGTGTGTGCCCGTGAAATTTATTAAGTCTCTCTACATTCTTGCCACGTGCTCACGAGCTGATTCGCTGAATTTAATTGAGAGAACCGGAGAATCACTTGTACCGGTTTGACAAGCGAAACACAGAAACATGCATTTCTTAACAATACCTTTCGCTTCAAGACTTTTCATTGTTTTTAACATAGATATACTCTTTTGTTATTGCACACTTATTTATTAAATATGGATCTGTATTCACATGCAAGATAAATTTCAATTGCAAGGCTTCGATCGTGATAAAATGGTGAATAATAATTTTCAGTTTCTCAAGGTATCATAATACTCTTCAGATTTCAATATTCCATGTTCGAACATCTGTCGTGAAATCACACGTTTAGTCGAGACGTTAATAAAGTCTGTTGCTTTCTATCTGTCGATATATCAGTTTCGCGACTTCTGCAACCCATTTTGAGAACGGAAGCATGACGTCTCAACCCTATAACTGTGCCAGGCTATATATTATCTTTTCTGAAACGGGCTGATTCGAGAATCGAAATGGCACGTGCTGTCGTCCTCAAATTCATAAATTCTCAATATTATAGGAAGGAGGCGTTGAACTCTCGGTTGGGTAGCATTTCCTCTTTCGCCTACTTCCAACCGGTGCCAATAAACGTATCTTACAAGCTGCATATCTATTGTAAAATGGGTCAACGATTGTTAGAAAATGGGACAAGCACCTTGGTACAGTCTATGTATCGCGTAAACATGGCTTATTTCTGCATTGTTATGAAGTATAATGCCAGCGGAATGTTCAATTGTTCACACTTCGTAGTAGTCTCCGTGCTAAGTAAAGACGATAAAATTGTAGATGCTTTTATTAAACTTTCCTAAAATGAAAACTGATATCTGAAACGATTTTTCTTTCTTTTATTAAACAGACTGACGAATAGAGTCGCAACTGTGTTTGAGACACCATATACGATCTCTTGTTCAGCATATTATACATACATGGGATTTATCTATATAAAGTACCAGTTATGTCTCTTGAGATTCGATTTTGCAGCTGCAAACGTACTCCCATTGTGCATGCCATTTCTCCATATTAGTCGAGTAAATACCGGGTCGACTATGTCAAGATTCGTATCGAGATCAATATTCATTTCATGATAAGGTATAATAACGGGAAACATTGCTACATTTTGAAAACAAAAGGCTGAAGTAAAAGAGTTTTAAGGAACATCTGCTGGCATTTAAAGTTATTGGAAAGGTTCATTGAATAGGTGCAGATTCATTAATTCAAATCAGAAGAGATCTTTTAAGACGGAACAAGACTATTCTCATCAATCAGAAGGTTATTTATAAAAGTTGAAGGTACAGATTAGAGATTAATTTTTCAAATGTCAAGGTATAAATATTAAATCCTTAACATTTTAAACTTTGTATAAAATATTCTTAAGTTTATTGTGACGAGGATAGGAGTTGAATTCAACTCGAAGTACTTGAGAGGCTTCTCAATCTGACCGCGACGCGTTTCATTAGTGGTCGAGTAGTTGTTATCCGAGACAGGAAACGAGGAATGGCATAGGACAGTAGGAATGGAGTAAAGTAAAGGGAGCTAGTTACGAAGGGAAATAGGCTGGTGGATTGGGGCTGGCGGTATCGTCTACTGACTACTTCACCCTATATACTATCCCTCTATTCATGCATTGTATATGCTATCCAGTTCTGATGAAACTGCCACGAATTTACCCTCAACGATATCCACCGTAAAACGCTTTATTCGAAGACGTGAATCCAACTTTCGCGAGACTATAATGCTGATTTATCACTAAACTCTGACGTTCTTGCAACTCTCGTATCCAAAAAGGCCATAAATACGCCAACGTTTTGCTACTTTGAGAGCGTGCGAGAGTGCAAAAGGAAGACTTGTCTTTCTTTTAGACTTTGAAGATAAGAGTTAAGACTTGGAACTTACAAAAAGCTCTTTCAGAATTGTGGAAAGTATAATCTGCAATATTTTGTGAAATTAAATCAAGTTGATCCATTTTGAAAGGAGTCTTGAATGCATTGAGAGTTCATCATATTTTATAGCTTCTTTTATTAATTCTCAGATGGAAACAACTGCTGTTTATGAAGTGGTTATATCGGTTTCGAGGAAAAGTTCTTTTTAATTGCACTTGTTTCATTGAAAGTAGCCTGTGAATAAAACTGATTTATTTTTCTCCAAACTTTCTAATTAGTGAGATACTTTTTAAATAGCAATTAGTATTTTCATAAATTGAGTATGATTGTTGGAATATTTTAGTTGTTTTGTATAATTCAAAAGGCAATTAGTATTGTTTCCAATATTTTAAGACTCTTTTGAATGCCGAATAGATTTCATTTATGTTTTATGCTATGGCATCATTCAGTCTATTAATTAGTATCTGAATGTACCGGATATACTACATTCTTTGACATGAAATCATTCTCTTTGTAAAGAACCACATGTAAATAATTTCAGGAATGTGATATGGCTGTGGGCTAGCCTATATATTCATTTAGAAAAAACCGTTTGAATGGAAATTAGCAGAACTTGATAGATATATCATAGCTTCTCTTAATTACGAGAGGTCCTTGACATCGACAGTGCTCATTTCCAACTATAATTTAATCAGACAGCACTCCAAGTAGGTACAAGTACATTAGTGAGAGCGTTTGGTGAGAATGGATCACTAATGATTTTCCACCTCATGGAAGCACAATGTACTCAAATTTTTGCTTTGAGAGATTAACTGGAATTTTACCAACGCCGGAGGCTTTTACTCCTGAATTATTCTCATTTAGTAATGTTTTATTGCATTACGGAAAAACTTTCTTACAATGAGGTCTTCCAAACAGGAAAAGATAAAAGATTTATTTCTAAAAGTAGTCTTTCTTAATCGCAATTTATTTTATTTATTATTATATGAATATGTCGATATTATAAACTTCGATCTCGTTCAAAGATTTTATGCAGGTGCCTTTCACGAAATAGATTGCCTGCTTCAGAAGGTACAAAGATTCTATATACACAGAATAGTTTTCAGATGTATATAATATATGTATATCTATATATGCGAATGTAGAAGTAGCTCTGAATCTTGCGAGCGGAATCAGATCGGACTTTGGAAACTGAAACAATTTCGAATTGGTCTATATACCTTCGAGGAAAGCGATTTATTTCGTGTCAGAGTTATTTACTCGAGAAAGTTTTCACTCGAGATGCAAAGCTTTCATTATTTAAAACCGTATTTATGTTGAAGCATTTTCAAGCAGAATAATAACGATGGACATTTCATCCGGTAGATTAGAGAAATTTCAGAAATCCTTTTCATTTTCGTGAGACTCGAGTCTTTTCCCCGGATTTCTGTTTCGAAAGGAGTAATTTCCAGAGCGACCGATTTCACTTGACATTCAGACAGCGCTTGAAAGGGGAGCAAAGCGCAGGAATAATTTTGAAGCTGAAGATACATTCCAGAATAGATATTACTGAAAAGGAACTGACGGGTCAAGGAAAATTATCCTCCTATTCTGGTGTAGTGAAAAATTGCCATAATTCTGTATAAATTGAAATCATAAAACTAATTTTTGTTTGTATTTCTTAAGACACTCAGGCATATTAATATTCCTCGTTTCTCAAGTTCCCGAGCCAAAGAGTTGGACCGCGCTGCGGAAGAGATATAATGGATATGATCATAAAATAAACTTAAGAGAGGATCAACTTTGGAAGTTTCTAGGGCTACAATCCATTTTCGCTTAATTATGGGGTAAAGTTTATAGAAAGTCATTTATGAAATAGGCAATGTCCTCGCTAGTAAAACAGAAATTTGTATTTGGGACAATATCACCTAATCATGGAAATTAATTGTCCAGAAATGGAGGAAAGGAATGTAATTCACTGGGTTCGGCGGAAGTTTAAGTTAATATCCTTAGCCCCGCGGGCTCTTGTAACCTGTACCTACAAAGATAGGAAGGTCGAAAATGATTAAAGTCTGGTCCTAGACTCCAGAGCCAGACTGCGCATTGCCCCACTGAATAGCATCAGGCTCAAGATTATAACGCCTCGAGAATCAATTAGTCGGCTCAGCTAACCGACTAATTGCCAACCGCCTTGAGAAAATCGGAAAATATTTTCAGCGAGCCTACCGGAAAATAGGAGGCAGGGAAATCGCAAAAGTGGATGTCTGAGTTTGTTAGGAAGCCATCAAACTTGGCTGTGTTTAAAGGGATGAAGTTTAAAAAATTCCGACTAAATTAAATAAGGACTTTGAGAAATAAAAGAGGAATTACTTCCGTTTTTTGTTTACTCACTTCCTCCCTGTTCATGTACAGACAGACTCCACTAGATTCTTGCTGTTGATAAAATAAAAATTATTACTTTATTCAAATATTTGAGAGTGAAAATTTCATAAGCACATTAAGTTGCAGCAAAAAATGTAATACTTACGAAAGACTTCATCATTGCCCGTTTAACGTCGTCGTTAGAATTATCGTAACATTTCTGGAAGGTTCCTCTTCCTTTTCCTCTTCTTCCAGCTTTTTAATTTCCTTCTCCATGTCATCCCAATTCCGAATCTTTTTGCTAGAACTTGGGTACTTTGGTGGCTGGTTTGTACTTTGCAAAAAGTATAAGAAAATGGAATATCCATTTATTATATTGCAAGGGACAAAAAAGTGATGAATCTTTGCTTATTGCAGTCTTCATCCTTATATAATTACCAGGTTATTAAACTCCAATACAAATTAGCAGTCTCTGGACCTGTTTAGTCAGTTTTAATAATTATATATACTCCTGAGCATCAATTAAATTCTACTAGAACTGCATAAGTTTGTACTTTTTACAAAATATGTATGGAAGTGCAACATGGTTTTTTTATATTATATAAAGCTAAAGAGCCTCTTTTGACATATCAATAACTTATAGTATATGTATGTATATTATATATATACACATATGTCTGAAACATGCTTTGTGTAATGTAAAATACTTAACGGACTGTTGCACCTGTTTTATATTTATGCAACGACCTGCTCCAGCTACTGTTGTACTATGTTTCTGTCTGGTCCTAAACCGCAGAGTGTAATATGGGCTTACACCGCTTATTACGTTCCGATAACGATTTTAGTTAATTTATGCATCTATTATCGCGTAGTTAAGAGAATTAGGATGATAGAGCATTTTGCTGTGATAATTTTATTCTATTTTGTCGTAGCTGGATGTATGTATTTTCTCAAATTTTTTGATAATTTTTACTTCGTTCTTTCGCTATTTGTTTATTTTCAGTTCTGTCTTTCAGTACATGTATGTACAATATGCACAAAACATAGTAATGAAATTCTGCATATTTCAAGCTTGAATATGGAACAAGATTTTATTCAATTTCACTTATTCCTGTAACTAAAACACGGGTCGAGATCATAAATTTGAAAATCAGTTGTGTAGACTCAGCTCGCGCACCATGGGAATAACACAAAACAAAGTGTAGAGCTTTACTACATGAATAGATTAACAGCAAATAGAATAATTATACCGGAATTCCCTTGTGAATCTATAATAAAATAGAAATAATAGTAATTGTACATTTTGCTGATTTACATTTTATTGCATTGAACGTTTCTCTGTATGTCTGATTAAACTTTACCACGAATGTATCAGCTAAACCACTCTTAAGTAATGTTCGATAAGCCTCATCGGTTTGGAGAGAAATGCAAATTTGACATTGATCGGTATTGTGAATCCAGTGTATGTATGTATGTAAATGTATATGTATCGGCCGACTATTCGCATTCAAAATTACATCATATAGTGCATTGCACTTCACTTGTTATCAGTTCAGGTGTAAGCAACAATCGTGACCATTTGACAGCGGTAATCAATTTAATTCTCTCAACAGTTGAATAAGAGTATTTTATCAAATTATTGTAAACATTCTCTACTTTACGCATGCATATAGATTGCATTTATATAAACCTTCTATACAGCGTGTTTTTATATTTTATTACATACATAGTTAAGAAATTTCTACTTTGTTCTTGTAACTCACAAATACACATATTAGACAAGTGTTTCATTGACTCCGTCAAGTGAATGACTCACGCTTCGAGAGGCCAAGTCATTAATTAAACGCGATATTCCGCGTCTCAAATCTTTTCGTCTCGCTGCTCGTAGTGCAAGGAATGCATGAAATATACGCTGGAATGAATTCTACATCAGGTGCGTGAAATAAATCCGACGAGGATGATTTTTCGTTGAATGAGTCAGCTCTCAAACAGTGAAGGTATTTCCGCCTCTTTCAGAATTTCTATTCCATTTCGCGTACCTGAATCGAACATTATAAATTGTCGTTTCAAACTAGAATACTACATATATATTATATACACATTTTTACAGTAGATGCACTTTTTAAGAATATCCTTGTATTTCCATTAAGCAAGAAATGTTGCACATTTGTAGGAAACTAGGATTATTATACCTTGAACCAATAAGCTTCTAATACATTTTTACTGACAAGTGTCTTCAAGGACGAATCATGGCGAATTTAATTTTTTATTATTTTTTCTCAAGACCTTGTCTACGTCATTTCGCAATGTAATTTGACGTATAGCTATCAGAAGAGCAATGTTACCTTTCTAGCTCGTTTTAGCTTTAATCATAGTCTTCCATTGAAGAAAAAATAACTAAACGATTCGATAGTCAAACAAAAAGTGTTAAGTCACGATGATAATGGAAAAAGTTCGGGGATATATGTATTCAAAAATTAAATTTGTTTGGGCGGTTTCTCTATAGTCCAGCTTTATGAAAGCTTTAACAGTCGAATGCAGAATCGAGCGGTTTAGAGTTCTTGCAGTTCCAGCTTTAATCTGCGTCGTTTTTTTTATGTCTCACCTTCTGAAAACCCAGGCCTGTCCCTCGAAAATCAATTAAAAAGTCCTCAGCACTTTCGCTCAGACCGTGCAATTTCAGTTTGTTCGAAGGAGATGAGAAATAACTGAAGTTGAACTTTTACTAAGTAGGAAATTATTGGAAATTCGACCTGATTACGAAAGAAAAGTTACTTCCAAACATTACAATTTACAACTTTTCTGAAATATTTCAGCGAAATGCTTTAGAGTTTCTTCTTTCGGTAAATATACGTGTAAGAAATTTTGTGTACCTGTATGTATGTGTACCTGTATGTATATACATATATATTTGAAATTATATTCTTTGAACGGTTTTCGAGCACGTTTGTGTGTATAGACAATACCGATCGACTCTGCCAAGCCTTTCAGGCCGCATTGCGGATGAATCTACAGGACTGCAATGTTCTATTCCTATATTTTTTATTTCGTAACTATGTTTTATCCCTTGACGCCCAACAATGTAATCACACTTATCTATCCTTGGTCGTACAAGTCAGTTCCAGCACATCGCATCAGTGCGGTGTGGATTAGCTCCTTGCACGAGAAGGCACGTGCGCGACCTATCGACTTTATCGGTGTCTGCTATACCTCGCGAAACGCTCCGATTATTCCACTATCGGAATGCAATTCAAGGGTTCAATTTCTATACTAAAGATTGATAAGCCCTAAACAGAGTCTCATTGTAATACCTCTAAATTCAAATCACTGAAAATTCCCTGAATTTCCAGTAGTTTTTCAAGGCGATTTATTCTTCCCATAAAGTCTTTAATTTTCTCTGTATCGAGATTTTAAAATATTAACTTTTAAAAAGCCTGGGAAATCCCTGGAAACGGACTATGAATTTCACGGAAATTTCAATCAGTGTTAAATTGAAGGCTAATGATACCAATTATGTGGAATCCGCGTCCTTTAATAAAATATAATACCTAACTGCTCCTAAACATTAGAGGCGAGTATTTGGTCCAATCTACGTAGGCTCTATAATGAAATTTAAGCGATTCAATCACGCATAATTATGCCATTATCGAATTTGCACGTAGTAATGGAGATATTCTCTAATGAGTATGCCATAAGCTTTTAAGTTATTGCGTTTATATCCTCCATCATTCGAGGATCTCAATCGCACTCTCTATACTTTGCTTTTATGACAATAAAATGCTATGGAGGTTCAGCCCACAAACCATTATTATGATATTAGCAGCAGGAAGCCCTTCAATGATTTTATGTATGCTGCAGGCACTTCTCCTGGTTTATGTCGATTCTGAAATGGTTTTTGTTTTAATAGCTGAATTGTGGTAGAATTTGATTTCAACTCGATTTTATGAAAAGTTTTGAAAAATTTTTTAAATAGGGTCTGCAAAACTACAAAGTTTAATTTAAAGCATTGATGTTTTTAAAAATGGTAGATTATTCCGAATTTCAGATATATAAATAAGCTTACTGCTTTTTCAATGGGTATCTTTTATACTGGTTAGTCTCGTATACAACAGAGCCATAAAAAATAAGAGTTCCATAAATGGGTATAGGGATAACAAGGGATGAGTTATTCTAATACACGTTTTCTAGGCGATATCGTATCCACTCGATATTCGGTAGACAAGGTTCTATTCAGTATTCTGGTCAGCACAATATCAGTCTCCAGATTTGATACATATAATGCTTGAACCATTTTCTCGTAAAAGAAACAAAATAAGAAACTCGGGTCTCGAAAGATTTCTAATCATTTCTAAATTCTCATTGGCAACAATATGATAACTTATTACATTCTAAACTTAATGATGTAATAAATAAGAAATTAAAAGTATATGGATTAACAAAAACTTTAGCATCAATTTTAATCTCATGATTTAATTATATGAAATGTACCTATATATCAGAGATTTCATTTACGAAAACGGTTCTTTATTGTAATATTATTATAGAGAATTGAAATAATTGTAGAATTATTTTCAATCAATTTCAATCAATACAAAAATTCGTTTATTTGAACATTCAGACATTCAACCACATAATCAATTGCGAATCTAATTAATTTCGCTTCATCCCTAAGGGTGAAATTTCTCTATCATTGTTATTACCCATTAGCCCAATGTTACAATTACTGAATGCAGCATCAGGGCCAGAGGCAACGATAAAAATTTACGGGCATGTGGAATGCCACCCTCGAGTTATAGAAGGTCATACAGGGTTAATGGCAATACGAGCAATTTACTCTCAGCTCAAGACGGGAGTACTTATGAAGCCAACTCACAGTGAAGAAAACATTATGGCACTGACATTAATTCGGATTCATTTAATGCATTTCAAATTTCTTCAAATTTCATTTCTTCTTTAATCTTCACTTTTTTGATAAAAAAAAAAGGTTTTTTTTCGTGGTAAGCCACGAAATAAAATATAAAATATTGCCCACAAAGAAAATATAATGGATTCGTTCAGTTTTTGAATAATTGACTTTCAATACATGTACCTTTAAATTATTAAGTACCTAGGGAAATAAAGGCCAGGGAAAATTTTTTATTATACAGTTGTACCCTCTCGAATGTACAATTTCTTTCACTATATTTTGACCTCATTCGATCATGCCTCTGTATATAGGTATATATGCGTCTTAATAATTTTGTGTAGCATTATCAATCCTCACCTGGTTTCGTTGCCTGTGTTTCCTCGCCTTCCGCTTTTTTTTTGTCATTATTTAAATTCAAATCTCTTTTTAATATTTTACAAAGGTCAAGGAAATTGAAGTCTATAATTGGAAAACGATATAGCCAACCCACCTGCCTTTGACACTTTGTTCGGAACAATTTAAAAAGCTCTTTTTATAGTACAGTGAGTCTCAATTATTTAAATTGATGGACGTCATCTTTATCAATTTTTATACACAGGGAGACACTTTTTATTATTTCACTTTGTATTAATACAAATTCTCTCACCTTTTAATCGTTATAAAATATTTGCAGCATATCTTTTAGCATTGGTCAAAACTGTAATATAAAAGGCTTCTCTTCTACAACTTGCAGAATCTGATTATTTCAGACAGACTGACGCTGTCGGACACTTTGAACGACTTAAGTGTCTATATATTGAAATGACTAATGAAGTACTAAGAGAGAATCTGATCTTTCCGAGAAGATATTTCTTCCCTTCTAGAAAGTTTACTCTTTCTTACTCGATCTTCTTTACTCAATAAAAACAAGATTTTCACATTAGGGCAAGAACTCCAGGGTGAATCTGAGGTGAACCACTTTCTATCTTTTTTATTTGAGGTAATAAGATCTCGAATAAGATCCCTGCAAAAGTGATATTATATAATCTGACATGAAACGTAAATAATTTTATGATTTTGAGAGTGTAAGAAAGGGGAATGAGCCCTTCACTCCTTAGTGAATTTCCTCTGAAGTGGAACGACCGCTCCGAACAGGAAGAGTAACTTGCAAGACTTGATTCATTCTATCGAGGAATTTGAGCTGCTATTGTTAGAAACCGCTTTCATTTTAGGGCGATTGGTGTGTTCACTTCATATTCCAAGCATTCTCCTCGTTTCGTTCCTATCGCGAAGAAGCTTGGTTGCCTCACCGATAGCTGATGAATCTCCTTTGCAGTCACGAACTTTACAGTTTGACCTCCTTGGTCTATCTATTCGTCTATTCTCCTGTCAATCGATCCTATCTTCAATTCTAAACGAGCGACAATGACTCCGAAGAAAGTCTGCAATCTCTTACCTATAGAATTTCTAGGAAGAGCTTCACTTATTATATTCCTAATAGCAAATTTTAATATGCTCAAGCTTTTTATGCATAGTATTTATTAATTTATTATAGTTTTTATTACGGATACGAATTACATAAAATTTATATCATTTAAACTACACTTCTTTATTTTTATTCCACTGCTCGATTTTTTATTGAAAAATACATACACTTGAAATCTAATGCAGATAATCAAGATGAAAAAAATGGTAGTGCTAACAGGTCGCGAGAGAATTGAGCTGGTGGAAATTCGCGATAGACGTAATTAGTAACTAATTGCTTTAATTAATCTCGAGAGCGACCTTAATCTAAGCGAGAAAAAAAAGTAGAAATGCGCCCAGTATTCTTACGATAATTACTATTCTTCTGTATATATCTGTGTATGGATTTCCCTTGAAAGTCAATACAAGCTGTACAAGTGTAGAAAATGAAAAACAAGAGAAAATTAGTAAATAATATTTCTAAAGCATCCTGATTTAATGAATACAATCACCACTGAATGGCAAAAATCGTCCTCCGCAATTATAAATTATATGAATTATTAATTAGTAGAATGTCTTTCCGACAACCATAATAGATGTATTAATTGATTTGTTGACATCATCCTTTTAATTTCCATATTTTATAAATAATATTTATAAGTTCAGTAACCCGTAACAGATTCAGTGACAAGTTTAATATCTGCCCGACTGACGTAATTCACTGCACGAGTGATAATTATTACCAGTAAATCATGCTTGATACTGATAAGTGTCTGGGTTAACTAGGCACTAATGACTAATGCAATTAGTGATTATTAAAGAAACTTTAATTAATCGATTGGTGATGTTAATTGTAATAATTTATTTTATTGATTGTCGATTACTTCACAGATTATAATAATGCACGTCAATATAAACGAAACAAACAATTCCTTACATTATTATTATCTGTCCATTGTTGGCACAATTGATAAGATAATAGATTGTATAATATAGTCTAAAATTATTATCATGATACCGAGTTTTGCATAATTACTCCTCTGACTTTGAGCTGTTTTATCGACTCTTAACATTTTTCTATAGAAGAAAGCATATATGCTTTTAAGAACATGGAAGAATTAAAAAATATGAATCAAACGATCATAAATCTAAAAGGATTTCTTTATGAATGCATCATGTCCCATTCTGCTTTTATGAGTGTTTAACGAATTCGTTCAAACGAAAATTTAGAGTTCTTTTTATCAGTCTTCTCTATAATGAGAGATGAATTTTCAGTATGAGACCCTGCGGAAGTAAGGATTACGACTAGATAAGTTTCCAGTTCTCTCTCATTAGCGGAACTGGTTTATCATTATACTCTCGCTTTTGCGTAATGGTTCTCGTAATTTCGCCTACCCACCTCTCTGCAATTATTATGAAACACAGCATGAGGAAGAAGTTGGATTAATCCTAGATTCAAGGTTGTCTTAAAATGTATTAAAAATAATATTAAATATTTGAAATACCAAGCATGAAAACACTTCAATTCTGATAATTTTCTTCTTCCAAGAATTTTGATAAGTCTCTGGAATTTGCTAACGTAAACACAGACTAATCGCGATGAATCACATTTGTAAAATTATCACAGCCTTGATCACTAATTTCTCTTGCCTCGGGCCATAAAGTCTGTGATTAATATTCGCGGAAATAATCCTGCTGGCAGCACCGTTCGTTTTAATTTTCTTAAATAAAAATAATTAGAGAACTAGTCAAAAAAATGTGTAACTATAATGTTGATCGTGAAAGACAAATAAAATTATTACCAGAAGACTTCAACCTATCGATTAACAATTTTTTTTCTATTCTTAAAGACTTCTTTGCTCTGGATGCTTTAAGAATCCCTATACTTGAAATCCTTCAAAGTACTACACGTTCAAAATTAAAGACACGTCTCAATCCCACGGGAAGTTCCTCAACCTCCTGAACTCTTTAAGAAAAATTGAGTTCCTCCTGCTCATACTGCCATAAACACACAATCTCCCCAAGGTGATGTACCCACACTAACCAAGCATTGGTCTTTCTGTTTCAGCTAGAATGCATCCAGAGAACAGATTTCGCAGGTTGACTGCAACGAGGCGATGAGAGATCTGAATGGAGGCCGAGGAAGCTGCAGAGCCCCCCGGGGCTCCGATCGACGTGTCTTTGCTAACGGTTCGTAAAATCAATTTGGCGGTCAACTCGAAAGATGTCCTTTTAATCAAGAAGTCTACCACCATCGCTGTTATCGCCTAATAATCAGTATCCAACGAATCAATAAAAATCAGTTTATCACTTTATCTTGGCCAGTTAACTTGGACAACGAGGGTATATGAATCCACATGAATGTGGAGAATCAATTTGAAGTAAATAAGCTATAAAAATAGGAAAAATGGCAGCGCCTGTGATAGAGAAGAAGAGATTCTTTTGCAGAGAGTGGGCATTTACAAAACTCTCCCACTGTTTGGAGCAAAGACCGGCTTCCAAAACATGTGGAGCTCTGATCGTAGGAGGTCCAGGAAGTGGAAAAACCGCTCTCTGTGCTGAGTTAGCCTGGCCATCCCAGGGAGCAAGTGGAAGACATCAGAGGTCCCTGAACAGGAGATTGTTAGCCAGGCATTTCTGTCAAGCGAGAAGCGAAGTTTCTCTCTCGCCAGCTCAGTTCGTCAGGTCGATGGTAGCGCAACTTTTGCAAGCTAGCACCGAAGGGATCCATTTGTCGTCACCCAATTCCCCAACTCATAGTACCACAACGACTTCTTCGACTCCACTGTCCTGGAGAGAGTCAGTAGTCGAAGCCTATGCTGAGAAGCTGAGGACTGATCCGGAAATCCAGGCGGCATTGCAACCAGATGTTGTCGATAGGGATCCAGACGATGCTCTCAAAAAGGCTCTTCTATTCCCTTTATTGGAAGTTGAGCCACCTAAAAATTGCCTTTTCCTCTTGGTCGACTCGATAGATGAAGGCCAGGTCTTAAGTCCTCCTCAGTCAGGAACAAGAGACTCGAGAAGAGAAAATGATGGTGTGAGTAGAACTATCGCTGAACTCCTTGCGAATCACCATCATTTATTCCCGCAGTGGCTTCTGCTAGTTTGTACTGCAAGGAGGCAGAGCAAAACTATCTCGAGAATGTTCACTGGATTTAGGAAGATATCCCTAGATGACTTGAGAAAGTCACAGGTTGTTAGGGATGTGCAGCAGTATATCTTGGCTAGGCTTGATCAGGAAGATACGCTTAGACAACATATTTCAAGGGATACTGCGGAGATGTTGAATCAATTGCATATTAAGAGTAATGGATGCTTTCTCTACTTGGAGAAAGTCCTTGATGGGGTCTCGGAGAATTTCATCGTGCTGAGAGAGGTCAGGGAAATACCGGGAACCCTAAATGGACTTTACCTTTGGTTGTGTCAGAGACTCTTCAGTAGGAAGCAGTTTGCAAAGGTGCAACCTCTACTTAACGTCATACTAGCCGCCAAGCTGCCAATCACCCAGGAAACACTCTATGAGTGTGTCAAGACCGCTAACAGCAGTATTACTCAAGAGGACTTCAATCGACGGCTACATTTGCTCAGAAGGGTTGGTATTATGCTTTTGTATCCTTGTCAAATGTCTATCGCCCAGTTTTATTAACAAAATGCTTTCATTCTGAAGAAAGATGAAGCTTTGAATACCTTTTGAAGAAAAGTTATACTTTCAAATTGTGAGTTACGTTTATCAAAAGCCACCTTCCATAAAATACTCTTTAAAATGTTATCCTTTCTATTTTATTACAGGTCATATCGGTTTCGAGAGCTGGAGCACTAATGCTATTCCATCACAGCTTTGCCGAGTGGCTCCTTGACGTGAAACATTGTACGCAAAAATACCTCTGTTCAGCTATAGAAGGTCATGCCATGCTTGCAGTTTACTACACTCTGCGAGCTCGTCAGTTAAGTGCTGACGAGATCTGCGTTTTGGGACAGCATCTTCAACGAGCGATGCCTACAGTCGGGACGTCCAGCTGCACCCTGGACGTTCACACCCTTCAAGTTCTATGGATGATCGGAAGTGGTGCACCTATTCAAGAGTGCTATCTGGATAGCTCGGATTGCATTCTTTGGCCTAGACAGGATACCAAACTACTCAGGCTTCTGATAGATGCTGGAGCCAAACCCTCTGAAAAAACAAACGAAGACGAAGCCAGTAAAGAAGTCGTTTCTTCTAGTCAGGTAGATATAATACCAAAATAGATTAAAATATTAATTCGATTCATTTCTCCATTCTTCGTTTCTCAGTTGATTCACCTAACAAGGTAAACTCAATAAATCAACTCGTTAAGGTTCTGCTACTGTTTGAGACAAAGCCATTCATGAAACTGTTATCACTACGATTAAAATTTGTTTTTCGAAGCATTATCCGTATTTGCGTACGCATAAGCGAATTAATCATGCAGTGCATTGAACATTATTCTTCCCGGCCGAGATAAGATAAGCTATCACAGTCAATTCTTTGTAACAATGTATTATAATATTTATGTTCATTATAAATTGCGGTAGTCTACGCAGTCACAAAGATTCAGTCCAAATTTAGTCTACATCGAAGTTTGCCTCGATGTAGTTCAACTTCTCTTTAGTATTTTGTAAAAAGAGATGCGAAGTAGAAGTAGAAGAAGCTACCTACAGTCTTTTTTTTCTTTCGCGAAAAAGGTTTCACAAGATGTGAGCCCTATGGACGAATCTCCTGGCGAACCGTTGACAGAACTACTTGGGGAAAGTGGTGACATCAATCAAGCAGATTCATGTGGACGAACTGTTTTACACACGCTCGCTGCCGATGGAAATGCATCATTGTTGGAATTGGCTTTGGCTGCATGTCCTCAGGTGGAAAAAAACTACATTTTACTTAACTAACATTCTTTTTTCGTTAAAAAATCAATAGAGAATTGTATAAAGGATAGTTTTAAAGATCATGAAACGCTTTTTGTAATTCAGGCGAAATTGGAAGCTACCGATCGTCATGGACAAACGCCTTTAAATTTGGCAGCGAGACATGGTTACGCAGATGTAGTTAGGGTTCTTTTAGCTGCCGGAGCTTCTGCCGATCATGCGGATTGTGATGGGTGGACAGCTTTGAGAGCTGCTGCTTGGGGTGGACATACAAAGGTGCTTTTACAGTGACTAATAATAGCAACCTTATGATTGAAAAATTCTAAAATTAGATTTTCAAGCGTTCAAAACAATTTTCGATCTATAATTTCGCTGAAGATTGCACTCATCTATGAAAAGTCAAACTTATCTCATGCCGTAAATCTTATGTTAAACTTGCTTGCGTTGCATGAGAGAGATTGGAAACACTGCTTTGAATATCCTGAATGTTATTAGGTGGTTGAGCAGCTTTTGGAACATGGGGCGAAGGTAGACTGCGCGGATTGGGATCAGCGAACGGCTTTGAGGGCGGCGGCCTGGGGAGGACACGAGGACATCGTCAAGGCACTCTTGCAACACGGCGCTGACGTAAACAGAACTGACGATGAAGGAAGAACAGCGTTGATCGCAGCAGCTTACATGGGACACAGCGAGATCGTGGAGCATCTCCTTGACTTCGGAGCGAAAATCGATCACGCTGACAGCGATGGAAGAACAGCTCTAAGTGTAGCTGCATTATGCGTCCCATCAAATCACGGCTACGCTAAAGTAATTATCTACTAAACTTGTTAAGCATAATCCCCTTTTCAGACTTCTTCATCCCATATCTTATTAAAACCACCTTCTTCAAATTTGATATTTTTGATCGATTTGACATAATTTCAATTTGATATTTGCTTTTATTTGTAGTATTTTTTCAATCATTCATGACGATTTTTCTTGCTAATCGATCTTGTATTTCTACGACTGATCTTACTCATCTCAAATATGATAATAATAAACTGAAATCTGGTTTCAGGTTGTGACGATACTCTTGGAAAGAGGAGCGGCTGTGGACCATCAAGATAAAGACGGGATGACTCCCTTATTGGTCGCAGCTTTCGAGGGTCACAGGGATGTCTGCGAATTATTACTAGAGTATGAGGCGGATGTGGATCACTGTGATGCCACTGGACGAACTCCATTGTGGGCGGCCGCGAGTATGGGACACGGGTCCGTCGTTGCGCTTCTATTGTTCTGGGGTTGCTACGTCGACAGTATAGATAACGAGGGCAGAACTGTTCTCAGCGTAGCTGCTGCACAGGGTGGCACCGATGTCGTCAAACAGCTTCTTGACAGAGGTACCCACATATTTTCATATTCTAATTCAAATCAGTCCAAGTGGAACTTTCCAGTTTTCATGAATGTAGGTCTTCTGAATATTAATTTTACCATAGAAATATATTCTGAGAGTTAATTCGCGTTACGGAATTAAGAGATAGATCTGAAAGAAACATCTCTAAACAGATTCATGGCGCTTGTTCGCCTTTGTGATAGCCGTTGCATTAACTTTTTTTTCTTGGAGAGCGAGATCCTTATCTGCTTTGAGTCTCTCAGCTTTGATAAAACCTCCTTTCATTCTGCAGTGTTTTGAAAGGAATTCTGTTAGAGGACTTTTCTTAATAGAAGGTATTGTTTAAAGAAAGAAGTTTCAAGAAAGAATGATATTGAAAAGAGGATATTTTAATATTATTTAAAAGAAAAAATTATAAAAACGAAAAATAAGAAATGTGTCTCTGCTTGGAATTTGCTTTTCTAATTTTGAGGTAATTTCAGGTCTAGACGAGCAACACAGAGATAATTCCGGTTGGACGCCGCTGCACTACGCAGCTTTCGAAGGGCACGTAGACGTTTGTGAAGCCTTGCTGGAGGCAGGAGCCAAGGTAGATGAAGCGGACAATGATGGAAAGGGTGCGCTCATGCTTGCTGCGCAAGAAGGACATACCGCTTTAGTGGAAAGACTATTGGAACAGCACACTGCACCCATCGATCAGCACGCTCACGACGGAAAGACTGCGTTAAGGTAAAATCAGTAAACTTGTTATCGTCTTGAAATAAAAGGTTTCCGTTTGAAGTGAAATCGCTCTATGGTCTCTTGTTGAATTTTACAGACTCTCGGCTCTGGAAGGACATTACGATACCGTGAAGGTTCTTTTAATACACAGTGCTGACGTTAACGCCAAAGATGCCGATGGAAGAAGTACGCTTTATATTCTTGCGTTGGAAAATAGATTGGCGATGGCTAGGTTTTTGCTTGAACATGCACACTGCGATATCGAAAGCAGAGATTCTGAGGTGAGTCAAGAATTTTAATTAAAACCACAATTTTAATTGATTATTTAAATTAAACAATGAATATTTATTTTAAGCATAAAAATGATCTATTTCAGGGAAGAACTCCACTTCATGTGAGCGCTTGGCAAGGCCACGTGGAAATGGTGGCTCTATTATTGACCGAAGGCAGTGCCAGTGTAAACGCTTGCGACAATGAAAATAGGACACCACTTCATTCTGCAGCTTGGCAAGGACATGCAGCAATTGTAAGATTACTTTTGGAACACGGCGCAACTCCTGACCATACTTGTAATCAAGGAGCAACTGCTTTAGGTATTCAAGCATAAAAAAATTGAACATTAAGTATCTAATGTTTTATTAGGATAAAAACTAATCGTATTTTTAATAGGTATCGCAGCTCAAGAAGGACATGAGCATTGTGTAAGAGCTTTATTGAACCACGGAGCAGATCCAAATCATTCGGATCACTGTGGCAGAAATGCTATTAAAGTTGCTGCCAAAAGTGGACACGATACTGTCGTAAGATTGCTTGAAGAACACGCAGCGAATCTACGAAGTTTAAGGCCAGGTATTAATGGAGGTTCGTTTACAAACTATTACTATTTATCTAATTTATCATGAAGGGTCAATAAATCAATTTAATTGTATCTATTCGATCTAGGTGGAAGTAGCAGTGCAACATCCGTTACATCGAATTCGACCGCCGAGACCAAACCCTCCTCTGCAATTTTAAATCCCCTCTCCACACAATACAGTCCTGCAGAATCTCCGGATTCTACAAAAAGGAGAAGCTGTGTCTCCTTGGGTAACAATTCCAGCAATAGCAAATCCAGCAGTAACTTAACCGGAAGCACGAAAAGTGACCAAGGAAAATTCGGTCCGAATTCTATGGTCAACCAAGTGATAAAAGTGAGTTTTTGGAACGAGTTTTTTTATGTGGTGATACAAAATCTCGAGAAGAAAATATTTCAAGTTTTTCTTTTTTCCAATCAAGGCGCCGCTCTCTTTCACCCAGCAGTTGCAACAATGTTCTCGAGGAGCCAAAAGTCGACCTCTGAGTAAACTGCTCTCGCCCTTAAAAAGCGAGCCGCAGAGTCCTATTTACGCATCTCCTCCTCATTCGCCCTTGAGTGACAGCCTTATTCCATATTCTCCAACGAATACGAGTCCTCCAAGTGCGCAAACTGCGGCAAGCGTCATTCAGAGTCAGCTTGGTGTTTCCCTTTTAACCGGGAATCAAAGCATACAATATAAAGTCCAAGGTGGAGGATACAACCATACTTCTGCGATATATGAGCCCATAAACATCAAGACGGAAATCATTGAAAGAAACGATGCGACGAAACCGTTTGAACTAACGAACGAGATGCTAGGCCTGGGAATTGGGAAGGAGAAGAAAAACGGACACGAAGAGAAAAGGAATTCAGCGGATACTCACTTCACGCGTGACACTCATATGAGAATTATTTTAGGCAATAGCGGAGCCGGCGTTGGTCGGAATGTAAAACACACTCCAGAACACATTTCTGGAAGGTAATGTTGAAACCAAATTATATGCGCTTTAGTTCAATAAATATTTAAATTTGTATGTGAAATTTAAAATATTTAATATTTTTATTTCAGTGCCAGCAACGTAAAACCAAAGCGAAATGGATTAGTTTCTAACCCAGCAATGAGATTAGTGGCGGGAGTTAGAAATGGAATTGAAAACGCGACGAATCGAAACAAACCGATAACTACACGAGTGAATGGATTCCAGTGGAAGGCTGAAGCAAGAAAAGAAACCCCTCTATAGGATCAGGTGATTGTTTGAAACATAAGTTTTCATTTTGATAAATCAATTCTCAGGGTCAAAATCATTTGTAATTATTCCTATGTAGTATATATTCCAGGAAATTCAGCAAACAGTCAACAGCGGAAGAGCTTTGAATCAAAACCGCAGCTGGCGTGAATACCTGGAAAAAAAGCGAAAGTCAATAAACAAGTTTTTTTCGTTTTATTTGAGCGAAATCAAATTATCCAGAATAAAGAAGCGCAGGAGATGAAGATGAAAATTAAGATTATGAAGCATCTGCGATAGAAGCATGTAAGTTTTATGTTTAACAAGTAATACCAAATATTATGACGAATAAAGATGTATGTAGAAACTAGAGGAGTAACCTCCACGATACGACTTTGTATAAATGTAACGTTAATAAAAGAAATCTTATTGATCTCACTAATAATATACGTTATATATGTCGATGAACTAATTATTATTATTATTGAATTCTCAAAAGTCGGTAGAATTCTAAGTGATAATGATGACGATGATAATGATAATAACGACAAATTATTAAATAAGTAATGAGATTTTTTTCAAGACTGGATGCCCTTTCGCATGTGCGAGTGATGTTTCGATAAAAGTTTTAGGAAGAGTCGAAATGTATAGAATGTAAAAATTTATTATGGTAAATCGAGAAAAAATTTTCTGAGTTTTAGAATTTTGAAGATGATACAAATACGTAAAAGTATGGCCTCGAAGCAGAATGCCTGTGTAAATACACCACTACGTATTGCACATGATCATATTTATTATAATAGTGTATTAGGTGACAAATAAATATAAATTAAAGCAATTTGACTGACAGTTTATTTTCCTACAGATGAGTGTTGCAAAGAGTTTATTATTATCTCCTCTTTATTATTATCCCCAAAGGGATTGTCGTCGTCAAATCCAGACATTTTGTGTTGAAATGGAGTTTATTAACACAAGTTCTTGTAAGATCACAAATTAAATAAACTACCAGCGGTTTTAAAGCCGACTATCCATCGTTCTTGTATGAAATATTTTTTATTTACATGTCATTTCGAGGGGGGAGCAGTGCCCCTTGATGCCCCCCCAGGCTACTTTTCGACGGCCCTGAGAGTGCTCACTGACTTTCCGTTCGAGAAATTCTTCCATTGGCTGAAATTTGAATCGCGCGCCAAATTTTAAACAATGGAAGCACACATTGGCTTTTCGCTAGGGAAATACTGCCATTGCTCAAAATTTGGCGCGCGATTCAAATTTCAGCCAATGGCAGAATTTCTCAAACGGAAAGTCAGTGAGCACTCTCAGGGCCCTCAGGGCCGTCGAAAAGTAGACTGGGGGGGGCATCAAGTGTAAACTGTAAATGCACCAATACCATCAGTGTCACAGTCGTCAACTCGAGCTGTGACAAATTCAATTATTTTAATGAAAGACACAATTAATACACAATGAAATCATTCCAATTGTTCAATTGCATACAGTGTTATTAAGTAGAGACAATTTAAAACGTTTTTATGTACGATTTTAAAGGATTAAAATATTGGTTGAGAGTTGTGTCACTTTATTAGAGCATTTGGTTATATCGGTTATATCGACGAACAAAATGTCATTCAAGAAAGATTTAGTTTTGCTCCGTAAACCATATTATTTGGTGAATATTTTTCTGAGCTTGTCCTATTTGGTTTCGAAAAGAATTCCTATGGTGTGTCATTTACTAGGACAAGGAGAATGTGAACTCGATGGTGTAAGTTTTAAAAGTGAGGTTAGACCGTAGATTTTTGTGTGCAATTGCTTTATTTTTTTATTTATCTTAGAGTTTTCAATGTTTTTTTGTACTGAAAAAATAATCAGAAGTATCGGTCATAATTAGGCCCAAATAATAATAATTTGTTATTATTATGTAAGACAATATAAACATTTTTACTTTTCAGAGAGAAACGGAAATCCTATTCTTTCTGATGATTGTTATTATGATCAGAACTCGGAAAGCTGGAAGTGTTACGATGATTAATTATTTATCATCAAGCTTCGTCTACACGAAAGTAGCCAATTTGATTTTATGGTTTTACGCAGACATAAGAATGGGTATCTTGTTTGCAGCCCTCTGTATTTGTTCGTATCAATTTTTAGTCTTTATACAACTGTCAATTTTATATCTTCCGGTTTCTCTGAAATTTTATTTCCTTTAGTGTGTGGGTTGCTGTTACCCGAACCAACGTATCAAGGCCCCGAAAAAGTGACGTACTTAAGAGGAGCGACTAGTTTACAAGAAGAATTCCAACGTGATACCAAAATTACATGGCTGGTAGCATTTTACACTGCTTGGAATCCTGCTTGCGTCACTTTTGCACCGATATTTTCTCAATTATCCGCTGAGTAAGACATACTATTTTATGTTTAAGGAATTTATTTTATTTTATATCTAAAATTTAATTTTTATTCCATTAGATTCGCATTGGATAACTTCAAATTTGGAAAAGTAGATGTCGGAAGACATCCAGATGCAGCAGCAAAATATCATATCAGCGATGCTAGTACAAGTAAACAATTGCCAACTTTGATTCTCTTTAAAGAGGGGAAAGAAATAGACAGGCGTCCCTACGCGGACCACAAAGGGAAACTTGTTAAATTTCTCTTTTCTATAGTAAGTTAAATTATTTATGCAACTACAAGGCCGTACAAAAATCACGCAACTCCCTTGCATATGCTTTTTTTGTAAGCTTTTTCCGTAACCTTCACCTTCACACCTTCTAAGTCTAACATCACTAGTATCCTTTTCAGCATTGCAATGTTTTATACATATTACCTTTTATTACAGGATAATGTAAAGGCAGCATTTGATCTCAATAATGTGTACCAAACTTGCAAAACTAATTTAGCCAAGAGGAAAGACAAAAAGCCTCTAAAAGAAGAATAATGAATTTATGCCAGGTAATCCTCGATAGTAGTGAAATTGGAATTTGTCTTCTTCTTACTCCAGTATTTATTCCTGTAATACCAGAAGAAAGTGTATGATAATACCATCGTGTTGCAATGTGTCGTTATTCAACATGAATGAGGTCCAACGTAAACTACGGAGAGTATTTTAGACTAAATGCATGCTCTAACGGTAGCTACTTCTTCGAAAAAGCAGCCTAAGTCAAAATCTAGTTTGTGCCATCGTGTTCCTAAATCAGGGTGGCCCTTGGATCGGGAAACAAATCAAGAAATCGCAGTATATGTGCTTCTTGACCTAAAATCTTTTGAATTCTTAGGAGAAAAACCTATCCAATTATTTTAAATTGCACATTATAGAATGTGGGATTTTTCAAGTTAAACATTTTTCTGCAATCTTAAAAAAATTTTAGTGGCCACCCTGTTAATTTCATTTATATTCATTAGGATTAACTGTAGTATTTATTTAAGTATCTCAAATTGCATTTGTTGCGTATTCTGCATATTTTGTGTTTCTTTCTAGTGAATTATACACAATAATTTTATGTGCAATCGTTTGTTTCTATAATTTAATGTTATTATATTAATTATTAATTATTGATGACTCGAAATATTTGTGAAGCATATAATGACTTAATTCCTGAAGTTCAGCAAACAGTTAAACTTTCATATCAATTTTTTTGCCAAATAAATTAACAGTTTAGGTCCAAAAAGATATTGAAGTTTATAAAATACTTTTTTATTTTCCTTAACAAATAATTACAAACATAAATAAATATAACATATGTTAATATTACAAAGGAGGCCAGATAGAAGCTGCAAGACTGGATGCAGATTTGGGCAACCACATCTGATAAGCGTCCAACAAAACTGTAAGAAAAAGTATTCATTTTAATTTCTATGCCACATTTACAATATAATTTTTTATTGAAAAAAAATCAGCTTACATTTTTGGTCGGTTAACCATTCTTCTTTGAGTTTTTCTCTTGACATAATACCTCTTGATAGAAGTTGCTTAGTTATTGCTTCAATACGAGGCATTATCTTAGCCCATGTTGCATTAATATTGCTAGGCGTTGATAACAATGACTTAACAAATCGTTTCAGTTTTGGGAACACTTTTCCTTCCAGAAAGAATCTAGCAAACCATTTAACACCGTCAACGTTCTTCGGGTATACCAATTGCATCCTCGGTAACTCCCATCCTCCAGGCCCAAATGTACCAGTCATGTAGCACATTACCTCTCCAGTTTCCTCATCGTACCTATGAATAAAAGCAGTTATTGTAAGAATATCTGATTATGTAATAATAATATTTCTAGCTTCCAGAAAATTAAATTACATACCAGGGAGCAGGATCAACCAAAGGTTCACTCATGTTGCACAAATTAGGTGCAAAAGTTGGCAGCCACTCAGGATCAATTGCAGTAACGCCCCTCATATAAATCTTATTTGTTTCATAAACTTCTTGATAGACTACCCAGTCAGGAGATTCTTTTCGAAGAACAGACGAAGAGTGCATAAACACCGGATCCTCCATTTCTAAAGTTCTAGAAAGACAAAAAAATCCACAAAATAACGTGCTAATTCATTAATTCATTATTATTAACATATATTTAAATATCTTACTTGTAGGCGTATTTCAATTTCTTTTTGTCATCCCCTTGGTTTATTTCCTCAGAGGAAAATTTACGAGCTACTTGATCCACCATTCCAGCAAGAATTAGCTGCCGAAGCAATTTTGCCTGCATATCATTTGGAGGGGCCATTCTGCAAGTGAAAAATTCTTAAGTCAGAATCAAAATTTACATTTAACTTTTTCTTAATTAAATTCGGTTATAAAGCGTACTCAGGATCGATGTTAAGATCCAATTCCGGCACATTCAAGAGAATCTCATTGGTGAGTTGTTGCCTCAATTTTCTGACCTCAAGAGCAGCTTTTTCTCGTAAACCATACTCTTCACAGAACTTAGATAATTTTCCTTTCGAAGCCGCGTGCTCAGCTCCACCCACAGATCGCAACAAAACCATTGGATCCCCTTTGAAAATAACAGTTTATTTAATTTATAAGAAAATTTTTTAGTTAAATTAAATTTGTGTTATAATAATGCTAATAATTACTTACCTAGGAGTAAGCTGTTACCAGTTCCAGCCCAGAAGCGACGCCGTTGTGCCAACTGGCTATTTCTATCGAAAGAATCCATCAGCAGTTCCTGAACTGAGAGTGCCGCTACTATACAAATCGTGTAAGCATATAAATTGTGTTGATGCGAAAGGGCCAATATTTTTCCGTAGCGCGGAGCGACTGGAAAAGCTGCAATAGTCCGTCCAAGTTCGGTGATTTTCGCCGAATAAGAATCTAGATAAATCAAATAGAAATTGTAATTGCTTTAACTGACACAAGTTTCAAATTTGCTTGACAAGAAACTTACCAGGTTCACTAAGTGAATTTTGTTTTAGAGCTCCTAGCAAGCATAGCCGTTTTTCAGCCGTTTTTAACTGTTCGTCTCCTGGATTTGTTGGGAACGGGAAGTTTACAACTTTATCGATGTGCATAGCTTTCAATTGCAGAAGTAAATCGTCCGCAGGTTTCCGACGGATTTCCGGCTCACTGAATTCTTCAAACTGATCATTAAATACTGCCGAAGAATACAACCTGCAGATAAGAAAGAGTATTTTATATTATATTTATATTATATTTATATTATATTATAATTATTGTATATTATATATACATATTTTATATTTTTATTGATTAATATTTGATTAATGAGTTATTTTATTTTTAACTGTAATTACTGAGTTCATTACAAACCTATAGCAGTGACCAGGGCCGACTCTTCCAGCACGACCAGCACGTTGATTTGCAGCTGCTTTACTTGCGTATGTTACTTTATACGTGCTGACGCCAGTTACTTTATCATACAACCTAGTTTTACAACGTCCACTGTCTACAACATATTTCACATTTGGAATCGTTAAAGAAGTTTCTGCAACATTAGTAGAAACGACACATAAACGATATCCTTCAGGAGGTGGTTTGAAAACCTGTAAAACCAAAAGAAAAATTGTAGTTTTAAAAACGTTAAATAAGGGAATATTCTTTCCTGAATAAAAAGCACGAACCTTTGCTTGTTTTTGGCTTGATAACAATGAATAAAGGGGTAAGACCCACAGAGGTTGAAAGTTTGTCATTCCACTTAAATCAATGTCATCGTCTTCATCATCGTCTTCATCAAAGTCATCTTCGATACCATCACCAGCCATTTCAATCAAATCATCTTGTGTATCATCAGTAGGCGTCGTAGAATATCTGAAAAGCAAAAAGTCGTTTTCAATATTTACCTGGTATCATAAAATGGTATAATCTGGTATCCAAAACGAGACTTACGCATTTAAACTAACTCGAGGTAATTTCACAACTTTTGATTTTCCTTTTAATTTCCTACGAGACTTCATAGCAAAAAATTCTTCTTCAGAGTTTTCATCACTTTCAGCTTCTTCGTTATTCTTAACTGCTTCTTTCGGTTCTATTCCTTGTTTCTTTCTATATGGAAAAGCTTTACGCAATTTGCGTACCACATAATTCACTTCGCGCTGACCTTAAATTTGAAAACATTTTTGAGTTACATTCTGGATTAAATATATATTTTATACATGTTGAAATTCCATACCTGTTAAAAATATTAAAATTCCACCATCAGGTAGTTGAGTATGTATTTTAACAGCTTTACGCAAAGCCTCCTTAACATAGTCCTCATTTGTCCTTCTGTTAAAATGTACCGTTACAGGATATTGTCTCGATTCCACATTTATAACTGGAGGCTTTATTTTGAAAAGCTTAGGATTACTAAGAAAATCATCCACGCGTAGCGTCGCAGACATAATTATCATTTTCAATGGATCACCTTTTTTTGTTCGTAAAGAGACTATTCGTGTCAAGAAACCAATGAGAATGTCCGTATAGACACTTCGTTCGTGAGCTTCGTCCAAAATAATCACTGAATATTTTTTCAAAAGAAAATCCTGAAAGAGTCAAAAGAAAAAATTGATTTTTTTTTTATTTTCATTCTGATTTTTTTTTTATTATTTAATACATCTAATTTTCTTAAATAAGCAAAACTCACAGATTGTATTTCTTTTAGCAAAACTCCATCAGTCATGAATTTTATTTTGGTTTCAGGAGTTGTGTTTCCTTCAAATCGAATAAGATAAGAAACTTCCTTCTCAGACAGATTCATCTCCTCTGCTATACGTTTACTCATTGAAATTGCAGCTACTCTTCTAGGTTCTGTTACGCCGATAATTTTACCTTCCGCATAACCAGCTTCATATAAAAATTGTGGCACTTGCGTCGTTTTTCCTATAAAAATGAAAATATGGTACAATAATGGATTAGTTCATTTATCAGAGTAATTTAGTTTATAAGAACATTTATAACGAATTAAGGAATTTACCACTTCCAGTTTCCCCAGTGATGATGACAAAAGGATTTTCATTAATAGCTTCCACAATTCCCTGTTCTTCAGCTAAAATCGGAAGTTTCAATCTGGCTTCCTGAATTTCCGGTTTTCGGGTTAAGCTGACGAAAACTGCTGGTTTTCTCTCAACTTCAATTACCTCGATATCATTCTTCTTAGGCTCATTTGTGCTTTCTATTTTGTTTTGGAGCTCAACAGATTTTTTCTCAGAAGAAACGATATCTTTGCTTCTTTCTTCTTCGATTTCTACTACCTTTTCAGGTATTGAGGATTCATCAGGCGATCCATTTGTCGATTCATCGCTTTCATAAGATGAATTATCACTCTCACTAGATTCCTGAGTTACAGATTTAATGTTAATTACATTTCATATGTATGCCTTTTCGTATTTTAACTACTAGTAACTTTTCAAATATAAAACAGTTAAGTTTTAAAATATTTAACATATGAATTACTTACTTCTAAACCAAGTACATTAGGACTAGATGAAATATTTTCCTCTTTAGCTTCTTGGACAAGAGCTAGTCGTCTTTTCTTTGCACCTTTTAAAGTATTTATTGAAATCTTGTTTTGATCGTCGTCGTACTCTTCTGGTCCATTATTTGTCTCTAATATCTCAGATTCTTTTAAATATCGTTTGAGACCTTTTGTTTGCACAGTAGTTAGTGAAACATAATGTTTCAACTCCTCTTTAGAAACAGAAACTTCAGCCAAGTTATTGTCCAAAGTTGCTCTCTATTCATAAAATGTATTTTTATTTACTAATTATTTTAAAAATGGTTCATTAAGACTGTTGGATCCATGTTCTAACCCACAATTCTAAATTTTCATTTTACTGAATAAATATTATAATTAGGTATTTTATCGCTTTGTAGTGGTATTCATTTATAAATTAGAAATATACGTTAAATCTCAAACTATTTTTTAAACAAAAAATATTAAAGTTAAGCATTTTTTGCTCTATACACATTTCTAGTTCAATATTAAAAGAGAGTACACAGTACACCTACAGAGTAAAAAGATGTCTAATTATAAGAATTGACAATTTAGATCCAAAGTCCTTAAGGCTTTTTATTTTGTTTACTTACATTTTGTTTTTTCTTCTTCTTCTCAGCAATCTTTTCCAATTGTTTTCTTTTTTTCTTAGAAAGAAGACGAGTAACAGTCAACCTTTTCGCTTTATTTTCGGTTTTTCTCTTTTTGCTTGGAAGTGCCAAGGCATTACAATCATCAAACTCATCTTCACGATATTTAATATCCAAAGCAATCTATTGATATAAATATTAACATAAAAAACAAATTAAAACAGTATTTATTAAAAATATGTATTTACAATTTAAGGGGTAATTTTCGTTACGTTTTTGGTAGACGAGTTGTCGATTTTGACTTCACCAGCTTCTCGAGCTCTCCAGTTGTAACTTTTTTTCTTCATTTTTCACAAAATTTCTCACACACTACTATTCAGAGATAAAAATAACGTTTTCAAATTTATTTTATTGAAATTAAATAATAAATACATTTTCTGTGACAGTGGTCATGTGCAATGCGCACGTGTGCTTCTCGAGTTTTGAGGTTATATTATTGTTCGACGATGCGACGCGTGCGGCGGCAGACAGAACTAGACGTTTTGAAAGAGTTTTCCCTTCTCATGTCGTGTTCCCAATTCGTGCCCCTTACTCAACTGCGCATGCCGCATGCATCGTACTCGGCATCTTATTGGTTGCTATTCGCGCGCAGTTTAAAATGCTAAACAATTTTAAACTGCGCGCGAATAGCAACCAATCAGATACCGAAGTACGACGCATGCGCAGTAGAGTAAGAGGCACGAATTGAGAATACTGTTCTCATGAGTTTTTAAGTTTATGCTTTGTCAAATTGTGGTTTTGTTTGAAGTTGTTTGTAGTGTCGATTTTTGAATTACATTTAAATGTTTGCATCTTAATATGGCCAAAGTATAAAGTTTTTATGTGTTTTAAGTACGTAAGTATATCTGGAAATGTATTATTCAATAAATTTTATTTCAAGAATGTCATAAATGCAGACCTTTGAAGATTTTGACGTGCAAAACAATTTCTAGGTTATGGTCACCATTAAAGCATTTCTTTAAAAACGAAGTGGAGTTTTATTTTTAAAAACAGAAATCATGAGTGACCAACAAGAAAAACCATTTGATACCCGAGCTGTCAGAGTAAGTACAATAGTACAATATATGTAGCTTGGTATTGATAATAATATTGTATTTTTGTAAATTACAGTTCCAGTTCTTACATTGAATGATTGAATTGTAATTATAATTTATGCATACACAACACTATAGAAAATCCTATGTAAATTTACATTCCGTGTATAACTACTTTCTTTTATAAATCATTGCAATTTTACAATTTTATTGAAAATTTCTACTGATTTATATGTGATTTATAAAGAAATTTCATACAACTTCAGAATTTTCACAAGAAAAGTGTAAAATTACACGAAGAGTTATTGGACATAAAATATATATTTTATATCCTCGATTCTTAGTGTAAATTTACACAAACTTTTTAATAGTGAATATTCAAAGTACTAATATCAAGCCTTCACTTTCTTACAGAAAAGTACCAGAGGCTCAAAGCAAAAAGCAGTCGACAGTGTAACGAAAAAGTTCCTTCGCAACTTTGATCCCGAAACAAGTGAGCGAGAAAAACGTAAACTAAATCGTCGACTCTGTCAATCTCAAAAAAAGAATGTGCTGTACGATGAAAAAGGAATTCTCCACTCAACTGGTGACAATCTTTGCGACTGTTTGCAAAAAACTTGCCCAGGCTGTCATTTTCCTTGTAACAAGTGTGGTTCTTCTAAGTGCGGCCATGAATGCAGGTACTATTCTATTAGAAGTCTACAAACATTTACAAATATCTTACTTTTAAATTTTGCCTTGAAACTAATAGCAATTAATTAATTTTTAGAAATAACAGAAAGTGGACGTACGAGTCAATCGAAAATGAAGGCAGCGATAATATGATAAAAAATCCTATTATAAAAGAATCCTAGTAAAACAAAGATCGAAGCTTAATTTCTGCAAAGCCGACGGTAAAACCTGTGGTTTCTGTGTAAAGAATTGTGACCGCTCTTCAGCGATAAAATTCCCTCTGGTCTGAGGATTTGTGGAAGAGGAGTCGTAAAAACTGATTTTACATAAGACGGTATTTATTGAACCTCGACTGTATCTTTCCTAGTGAAAAATAGTTGACATTATTTGAAATGATAAAAAAAGGCAGTCAATTAATATAATTGTTCGATGATAAAATTATTTCGAGTTTCTAAAATTTCAAAAGAGTATAATAGTTGTAAATAAATAAGTAAAATAGTTTAGTTAATACCACTTTTTGATAAATAAAACTTTATATAAATAGCAGCTAATTTATTTTCAATAATTATCATTTTAAACGTCCAGTTTTTGTTGAAATGAACAGTTTTACTACAAATTTTGCATAATATTTGAATTAAAATTACACTAATTAATAATTACCTTTATTTTTAGGTACGTGAGTACCTATTTGTATGGAAATTAGGAATACTTGTATCTTAGTAAATTTTTTTTTAAATTTTATTTTAATCAACTAGCAAAGTAGCAACGTTCTGTTTTATTAATTTTTACTGTTTAATTTTTAAACTTGTAGTATGTCATCATCGCTAAAAAGGAACTTGGTAGCGTCTAATTAGCAGAAAACGCAATATCGAATACAGGAAGCGTGATTTCCGGTGTTGAATTATTTCGGGTTTTTTCTTTAAGTAAATGAACCGAATGCGTGGGATTTATCGAGGACTTTTGACTCGCGGGTGCTATGAAAAATACGTCGACGACTAGCAACGACGAGGCGTTCATGTGCCACCTCCCTATTGATTTTCCGTCTAGAAGTCCTTTGGCTTAGTGCGCACCTACCACTCACACAGGCAAGCAATCTCGTCCAGTGCAGAGGGTGTGCGCGCCTCGTTTTCACCCGAATTAATCAAAGTTTACGCCGCAAAACTCGCAAGCTCGAGTTTCAACTATGTAACGTCCACAACGTGAAGTGATCGCGTGGGACTTTAGACGTTAATCGAACGGACGGAATAGCAAGGACGAAGGCTTTACGTTCCTGGGAGAAAAAAGCGTTCATGTGAGAAAAATAGGCTGACCTTTTATACCTTCTGGATGATAAACCATTGAGGTCCTAGGGACGCAGATGGATCGCACCTACTGTTTTTTTTGGGATCAGAGCAGTCGTTGATTGAGCAGTCGTCGATACAAGACGCACAGCAAGGTGGTTTGTCTCTGTAATAGTTCCCATAGTTCTCCAAGTTGCTGAAAAAAAAGCACAAGATTATTTGGATGTAAACTGAGATTTACCGAAATCACTGAACCGGTATTACGAGGGAAATTGTACTCATTTGATCCAGATTGTCGCGATAAGAAGATCCCTCCAGCTTTATGGTATTTCATTCAAGTTCCAGAAGTTGAAAGAGACACCACAAAAAAGAGTCACGTGTTTTCCGTGGATATTCCTTTGTCTTTAATAACGTCTTTGACAACATCAGGTCTAATTTGACCAGTAAGAGAGAATTCGAGGAGGTTTTTAATTTTGAAAGCGAAATCAGGTGCCCGTTTTTAACGGGCCAGCTATTACAATTGCGGCGGCAGATGTCAGGATGCCGGAACAGAGTAACGACTATCGGGTCGTTGTCTTCGGGGCAGGTGGTGTTGGGAAGAGTTCTTTGGTTTTACGCTTCGTGAAAGGCACTTTTCGGGAATCGTACATACCTACCATCGAGGACACTTACAGACAGGTATGTCCCTGATTCTTAGGTCTGAATTATTCATTTCGTTTGGATGTCAACGCCGTATATCAATATTATTTTTAAACCATCGTGACTTATTTAAAAAAAACAGGGTGGCCACTGGAGCTGAAAATGCTTAAGATTAAATAATTTTAGATTGGAAATTTATAAATTTGGTCACTTCCAACAACTTTTAAAATTGATTGTTTTAATTTCAATTTGAAAGTTGGAATGCCTGGTAAAAATGTTTGCAATATCAAAAAATTGGTAAATGACCAGGATTTTTTCTGAGATTCGAGTGGGCACCCTGAAAAATTTTGTAATTGGTTTTTATTATTCTATTAGGCTTGCTATACGAAGCGTGAAATTTGAAACGGGAAAGTTGTAAACAGAGATTTATACGTCAATGAAGTTCATTCTATCGCAAATGTTCTTGACGCGGGTAGAGAATATGTTGAAATTTGTCAAAATTAGCATTGCCATTGTTGAGTCGCAATTTTAATTGGACAATAATTATATTATTGTTGAAAGTTTTTATATTTTGAACATATAGTATATTTGAAATTTAAAAAAATTAAATTAGGGATGATTCTTGTCATTTCATCAAATAAATTCACATTTAATTCCTTTTAATAAAGTTTTGTAATTAATTTTTTTTAAACCTTAGGAGTCAAGTAACTTTGGGCAAGCATTTTTTATTTTTCTTCTAATAAAATTTCCATATTTAAAATTCCTCAACGTTTTAATTAAGTAATGGAAATATATTTTTTAATTTGAACTAAAGTTATAATATGCGCTGAGTCTCTAAAAGTAAAACAAATTTCCCAAAGTGACTACTAATTTTATTTCAGATTCAGCTTCGTTTTAAATTAATCTCAAGCTCTAGCATTAAAAGTTCCTTCTAATTTAGCTTTATGTCTCAGAATACCATTTAATCTTCGCGCTTTTTTTTTAATCTGTAATTAAAACTTACTTAAGCTAAATTTTCCTCCAGTTATTAGAAGGTTCTAAGATACTTAAGTTTACGCCTTAATTTTAGTGTTTTTTTTTTTATATAATTTTAATATTTGAGTAAATTTTTTAATTTGCAATGTTGCATTGATGTTGTGTTAACGAACAATTTAAAAATTAAAATTTAAAAGCGTTTAAGAAAATAATTACATTCTGTTTAGAAAGATATTAAAAATAGATATTTGTTAAAAAATATTTGCTTTTAGTTATTGAAAACTATTTTTTATTAAAAAAGAAGTTTGCTGAAGTAGATTACTGAGGATAGATCGTCGATTCATCTTATAATAAAGATGGATATCTTTAAAATCTAGTCTTCCACTTTTATCCTCGAAGAGATACTATCGAGTGAATATTTGATCTTTGGTGAATAATAGAGTAAGAACATCTTTTATTGCAAGTATCAAAGAGCCCTGAATCTTTTTCAAAGAGTTTTATAATCTCGATAAAAATTTTAAACTCATTAAATCATTCTATAATTTTAATCAAGTTTATTATTTTAGTTAATTTTTTATCAACAAATAAGTGAATGAAAATTGTTTCATGGGGATAAGTAGCATTTGTTCACTTAATCTCTACTAAATTTAACCAATTCGTAAATAAAAATAATTTACTAGTTGGATTAATAAAATAATAAATAATTTATGTCAAAAACTTTATAATCAACTATGCGTTTCGGTTGTTTCTGATGGAGTAAATAATGTTTTTTTTACTTAATTGACGATTTACTACATTTGGCCATACGATGAAGAGTCTAAATTGGTTAAATAATTAATAATAAATTGTTATAGGATGGCCGATGATAATAACTTTGTATCGTTACCTACTTATTTTAATTTATTTATAGTGGGAATTAAGCAATGAAACACTTTAATACCCATGAAACCATCTTCAACCACTTATTTATTTAAAACAAGTTCAAAAAATGTTTCTAGTTCTATAATTAGAGAATATCTTTGATAGTTTTTAGATGTTTCTGTAATTTACATTATCTTTATGTTTATAATCTTAGATAATTATTAAGCAATTTCAATAATAATTTAAAGTTTTTAAATATATTTTTTTAAATTTATAATGTCTGAAACTATATTATTATTTAAGTAGCTCGCTATCGAAATATGTCACCCATCAAGTAGATCTCTCTCTAAGTGCAATATGAGGTTTAGTTCTTGAATAATTCATTCGGCAATGAATCTCCTTCGAGTTAGGAGGGCTAAAGTGGCAAAGTGTCATATGACTAGCACCTAGCACTGAAAGGGAACGGAAGGAAAAAGGAAAATGAAAAAGGGGAAAAGGAAAATGACGAAAGGGAAGCGGGGAACTGGTGGGATCTGCTGTTGTGTTCGTGATGCGAAGTGTGCTCTTGAAAAAAATTTTGGGATAAAAAAATGATTATGCGGCATGATTTCTAGGTGATCAGTTGCAACAAAAATATTTGCACGCTTCAAATTACGGACACAACGGGGTCTCATCAGTTTCCTGCAATGCAACGACTTTCCATAAGCAAAGGACATGCCTTCATCCTGGTGTACTCCGTCTGCTCGCGACAGAGTCTCGAGGAACTTCGACCGATTTGGGCTGTTATTCGAGAACTTAAAGGACAGGATATTTCACAAATACCTATAATGCTGGTGAGAATTAAAAGAAAAAAATATATTTAGCTAGTCTGATTAGTGGTACGGGTGGCCACTAAACTGGAAACCTCAGGGAAACCTTATTCAATTACTTTAAATTTAGATTGAGATCTTATAAAATTTTGCAATTTTCTATGAGTTTTATTTGGCTTTCTTTAAAATTGCTAAAATATTCGAATTTTTAATTGTTCAATCAGAAAGATTTTCGAATTTCAAGTTATTCAGTTTTGGATGCCTCATTCCAAAATTGTTTAATTTTAAAGTCTCCTTAAAATATGCTTCATTTTGAAGGCTTCAATCAGAATTCGAGTGGCCAACCTGTTGATAGATTTTACCAAAAAAAAAAGGATACCACTTTTTCGTTTGCTGTTTCGAGATAAATTTTCTGGATTCTCTAAATTTTCTTGTGGGCTAATGTTAAAATGAATTTCCAATAAAATATAAATTGGTTTGAATAAAAAATTGTTAAATTTGATCAAAATTAAAATTTTGTCTTGTAATTCTAGGTCGGAAACAAATGTGATGAAAGTCCTTCTGTGAGGGAAGTATCGTTGAGCGACGGAGCAGCAGAAGCAGCAAATTGGGGCTGTGGTTTTCTGGAGACCTCGGCAAAAACTAATCACAACGTAAATACTCTTTTTCGGGATCTACTAACGCTTGAGAAAAATCGTTCAGTTTCGTTGCAACCGGTGCAGAGCAGTAACGCGATAAGCCTTAAGGAAAAGTGTGCTGTTATGTAATAAGGTACGCTTTAATCTCGATTCGGTGTATATTGGATTCAGAAGTGGGACTCGATTTGCTCGATACCATCATTCGACCGACGAATCGCAAATTTGTGATAAAAAAAAATTGACAAATATAAACGAAAAAAGTGTCTTCTTTGAAAGAGATTGGTAAATTTGAATGAATAATTATCTATAGACACATTATAAAATTTAAAGTAATTAATTTAAATCTGAATTGAATCAAAACGAAATTTATTTACGTAAATCTATTTACTCACGTATCTCTTTGCCTAAAAAAGTTTTGTTAGATATTTAAATATTTTTAATCGAATATAACGTTATTTACGATTTTTAAGAATTATTAGCGAAACTCGTCGATCGAGAGAGGGTGTACTTTCAACTAAACCTATTCCCGATTCAGGTATACAAAATTTAAAACAGGATCGTTGCAATGTTAAAAATTAGAAAAAAATTGACTTCAACCAATGAATATTATCAATTTTCTGATGCCTAATTTTTAATTCATTCGAGAATCAATAAAGAAAAGTAAATAATTATATGCAACAATCCTGTCGAGAGACAAAGGAATAGCATTTTTCCTTCGAAGATCTTATTAATAGACCAGGAATTTCCCACCTAGAAATAAGTATAGTTGACTAGAAAGAGACTTTTGATCAATCGAAAAGTGTGCTTCGCGATTTGACAAGAGTCTTGTTCTTGTTATTATTGCATCGCTTATTATTCAAATATGTCATGGAATTCGCTCCTGTAGATGTAAGAGAAGTTCAGTTAAAATAAATACGGGAATTTCGGCGAATCGTGGAATCTTCGTATGCTGCGTATAGAATATGGCTTTTCGTCGTTCGCTCGCATTTTAGACCAAAGTTCGAAAAAATTTTCTTCTTTTTCAAGATCTTTATTCAAATTAAAATTAGCTAAAATTTCTTTTGAAAAATTCAATTCTCTATTTAAATTATTTATCGACATATTGCAAGTAGGGTAAATGTATACAAATATAATATTGTGTACCATAGGAAATACTATTTAGCTGATACCTAATTAAGTTTTTTTTTTTTTATTAAAAATTACTTTTATTCTAAATTTCAGACTAAAAGTTCGATAATCGCATATGAATTAAATCACTATAAAGCGATATGGCGAATATATCCTTGACTTACAGTATAAAAGCAGATGAATATTGAATAGGTTCTATGAAAAGTATAATTTCTCTTTGGCTAACATCGAAACTCTATTTTTGCTTATTTCCTAGTGTTTATTTAATTTACCTCATATAGGTCAAATTAAATTTCCAATTACAAAAATTTCCACGAACAAAATTATATTTGATCAAGAAATTATTATTAAGGTCATATTCCCTAGGAAATAATATTAAAGTTTATAGTAGTTACTATTCGTAAAAATATCTTAGAGTTCATCAACATTTTTCAAGGTTGTGACATTATTTGCAAAATCATGTATGTGATGTTTAGAATATTAGATCATTATAATCACATCTAAGTGCACCTATAAATTTACCAAATTACTCGATAGAAAATTTAATTTGTCATGATTCTATAATTTCTTTAATTATGATCATGTGAAAATGGTTTTCAGATCTCGCGATTTGAAAAAATGCCCTTTAATATATAACTTTTAACTGGAAACTTTTAATATTGAAAGACTGAATGCACATTAATTATTTTCATGGATAATCATTTCTCTAATAGGGAACAAATCCAGGATTTTAGGCCTTATATGGATATTTTTAGAAGAAAAGTCTGATATGTTTTGAATATATTTTATTAAAGTGGTCCCAAGCAATTGATTTTCATAAAATACTTCTTGATTAAAAGCAATTTTCAAGTGTTATAATAAACACGGTGGCCACTGGGTCAGTAAAATGATTTTAATTTCAAAAATGTTTTTAGATTTCAATGGCCACCCTGAATAAATTTAAATAATTTTAGTAACAAGTTTTATTCTCCATTTTGAAATATAAAAGATATGCATTTTTAATATTTTTTATTAGATGACCTTATAATTTATATATATAAATCTGCTGCAGCTCTTCACAACGTGGATACTTAGAGCCTATCTTTAGGTCAAGCGACCCTTTTTGCTACTTTTATCTGAAGGTCGCTGTTTTTATTTGAAGGAAAGTGCAAACTCAATGAAGCGAACGACGAATCAGTGCAAAAAGAATGCGAATGCGGAATATATAAAAAAAAAGAAAACAAGAAAATGTACGAACTGTTACATGAGATTGGTTTTTGTTGAATAGTTTTAAGATTTTTGTAAGGATGCTATTAGAATTTTAATATCATCGCGATCAGGACACATGTGTCGTAATCCGACGTAAGAAGAGTAATCCTTATTAAATTTGCAATGTACGTATATGTATAACGAGTCTCACTATTCGCAAAAAAGTAGAGGGCGTTTTAGCGCATTGTGCGAGCAATTTTATAGCGTCAACGTCCCGAATTTTTAAGCTCATCATTATGTAGCCCTAGTCGTAAAATTATGGCGTTAGCCATCTTCAGACGACCTCTTCTACCTCTCGCAATCTTCTGTCTGATATTTTCAAATGTATTCTTCTATTTTTTAACTTATCCAATATAATTGAAATTTGTATGAAGCTTTTGTTTGAAATCGAATATGTATTTAAATTCTGAAATAAGGCTCAGCAAGACTTGCTTCAGAAAATCTGAGACTAAACTTAAAATTAAATGAAAATTAAAGTGAAAAACGAATTTATGTGAATTTTCGTTTCTTGTCTATTTTTCTATGAGTCAAAAAACAACGAATTATTTTTCTAAATACGTAATTTATAGAAGATTCGTAGAGAGGTTGAAGAAGAATCGATGGATTTCCAACGATGGCTTAGGAAAAAAAACTACGTATATGTGCCGAATACGTAAAATAAGTAATTATCTAGGGCAGATGAAAAATAGATATATACCATTTTTAATGAAAACGAATTCTCTGAAGTACTGTTCCAAATTACGGAAAAATTCATTTTTTAGTTTGAAAGTCATTCAGAGAATGTTTTCAATAATAGATCATGAAAATAAATTCACTGAAGGTAGCCACATGGTCTCATAAATTTTTTGAAAGTTCGTGGATTATGCATTATGTGCATTACATGTACTGAATTCATCTAAAAACCGTATATATACACATGATTAATTTACTAAATAACGATCTCTAAGGACTATGAAGCCAAGATTTTTTTATCTGAAAACACAAAGTCGGAGCACTCGTTCCTCTTAACTTAAGTACCTGTTTTCAATTATAGCATATATACATTATACATTGTATGTGTACTGAAAATTCTTATAGTTTATACTTTTAACTTTATAGTGTAAATGCGGACGTCTCCCGTGGGATTCTAGGGGGTTACCTGAAACTGCGGAACGTGTTTTCCCGAGAGACATTACCAAGAAATATAAATTGAAACTGCGCATACTGGGTCGATAAAAGAGTTGAAGCTTCGTTTTTCTTTCACCAAATCGAAGTGAAAACTGATAAAAATCTCGATAAAAGAAAACTCCTGGTGTGGGAGAGCGAAAATTTTATTCATCGAGTTGAAGGCATTGAAATTCATTTAAATAGAGTTTAAAAACATTTACAAACCCTCGAAAATTTCATTAAACAAAAATTGTATAAGATTCTAAAAATTATCTAAAGAATCTACAGATATTTTAAGAAATAGAATATATCATTTTATCTTTTATCAGTTACATAATATTTCGTATCAATAAAAGAAACTAAGATATTATTTTATATAGGTACTTCATTAATTATTAATATTAATTTTCAAGCAATTTAAGTCATAATACATATAAGGACATATGATTATACATTAGATTCATAAAATTGTTCGATAACAAAAAAAAAGTAACAATTCTGTAACAATTATTACAAATTTAGGTAACAATGTTACAACTGAATTACGTAAATGTATCAGAATTATTCTATAACTCTGCAATAATGTGCGCATTACGGAAAACTGTTGCAGAACTGATATTTGATACTGAAACGATGTTATAGAACTGTTACAGAATCGTTATATTTAGTTGTAAAGTAAAAATAAACATGGCTTCAATTCTTTTTCCCAGAAAACGTTACCTGTAAGTAAACATAATAATTGTTATAAAAATCGAAGTAAATTACTTTATTTGAGATTACTGATTTTAGATTATGATACTTCTATGTTACATAACAGTTACTAATTATGTTTACTGGGAAAACGTGCATTCTTATCGAGTAATACATATCTAAATCGCATCGAACGAAAAGGACGTAAGCTTATAGGTATATGCCGAAAGAGTGAAAGTTGTACAGTTAGAAGGAAAGAAAGATAATCTTTCGATTTTTGGGGCCAATCGGTGATAAGGAATGAATCATGGTACCATGTAATAAGAGCACAAAAATCGTGCTTAGTCGCACACGTCGAAAAGCAGCTCGTTTCTTCACCGATTCCCTTCAGAATCGTGGTAGATACGATTCTTCTTTCTGCCATATCTGTCATACACGAAGCAGGAGTTTTGAAATTCCCGCCACATGATTTGAATCGCTTGGCGGGAAATTTTCAAACTAATGGAAGTTCATCAGCAATGGGCAGGATTGTTTAAGTTTCTAAACAAGCCAACTTTACTGTGAGCACAATAATCGTATGCACAAAACGTTGCGTGATTGTTTGTATATTATTATATTGTTCTAACTAGCCGAGTTCAACTTTCGCTTTACAGCCCGTGGATAATAAATTTCGATTCTCAAATTTTGTAAATTTTACTGAACGGTACATTAAATTTAAATGTAAGTGTGCCCGAAGCTGAAACAAAAGAGTGAAGGGTGCAGTAAAGAGTTACTTTTAAGTGAAAAATAATTCTTCACTCGTTTAATTACATGTTTTTCGAATATTCTTGGGATATTTTATATATAAAGACATGGAGGTTTTCCTCTTATATTTACAAAATAATTTTTGGCATTTTACTTCTGAGTAAATAAATTATAACAGACGTGTAACATTAATAATTATATTAATAATACTATATTAATAATTATAGATATTATATGTATATTATACATTATGCAGTTATTTTAAATTTACATTACTGTTAATATTTTGTTTAAATTTCGCCAGTAAACTGTTACGTAACAATTTCATTGTAAGATCCTACGTTTTATCATCATAATAGGAATATAAAAAATACGTATTTACAGTTATACGTTTTGCTATGGTTACATAAAACTTACGTCACATATGTTTACTGGGATTCCTTCTGGAAAAGAAATGCCAACTTGATGTTCCTTGTGCTTTAACTTTATTACGAAAACATAGAAATAATGTGAAACATCTTAATCCTACCTCTGTGTTCTCAATCAACCCATTAAGATTTCACGCATATCCACTGGACCATTTCGATAATAATAAAATTGTATAAAAATCTATATAAAACTTATTACAATAATAATACATTTACAATCTCAAATGTGATATAATTTTAAGCACAAACGTTTAATGTTTTATTTATATTTATAAAGTATCCCAGGATTTTTCTGAAAAATTTTTGCCCAGGAAAAAAGTTCAACTTATTTTACCAGTAATTTTTAAAATTAAATCTGGAAAATATGCAATCAATAATTTAATCGCTTACAATTACTCTATTGACAGACATTTTAATCTTTCAAGACTCGATTAACAGATTCGAGCAATTTTTAATATTTACTCTGTTGAAAATTTCTGTATTAAATTTAAAATATTAAAGTTCATGAAATATATAATAAGGTACACAAGGTTTTCAATAAAAATATTTTTAGATGTTACAAATATTATTTGATGCATTGTACTGTGTAGAACCAATGACCTGAAGATTTGCATATCACAATTATAAAATTACAGGAATTTTTAACAGGTAAAAGGCAGCAAAGAGTGAAAACAAACTAAAAGCTACCAACGAATCTATTTAATATAAAGAAGGGAAGTTTTCGAAGTTCCGCATTATTCTAAAATAATTACGAAAAGTCGGTTATACAATTTTTCTTATTGTACTGATATTTTTTGTATTAATACGTTTTCTTCTTCCTTTAGAAAACAGTGTTTCTTATAAATAAATTTTTCCATTCTGATTACTCTGTTTGCTATTAGAGAACGTCTGTTTTGTGAAAAAGAAAGAAGAAATTATCATGGTCCGAATGTTTGGGACTCTGTATCGACGATTGGCGCTTTGTTTGATTTTTCACTAATAAACAAAAACAAAATGAATTTCGAGCAGTTTAATTGAAAAGTTATATTTCCTTATCTCCTTTCCCACATTGTAATCAAATATTTAATATTTAATCACCATATTTGGGATTTATTTGATGGGGGTGGCTCAAAAGTGTTAAGGTAATTAGGCTACATTTGGGCCCTGAATAATAAAATAATTTTTTTTCTGGAAATAAAATTTCAAAATACTTGAATCTAGTTTGCGCACAAGAGATATTCTGCGTTTTTTCTTATTTTCTGCTTCTGGGCCCTAGAACAGCCTTTGTTGATCATCCTGCTTTCTGATATACTATTTTTGAGTTATTTTGAACAGAATTCTTGTGAATTGTTGAAAATAAAATTTATTCTATTAAATTATATCTTCTTCTGCTACCATTCAGATAGAGGTGCCAGATTTTTTTACTAAATAACGGCAGTAAATTGACTCAAGGAATGGGAGTTTTACAGGCGTGGAAGGTAAACAAAAGTTGAGCCAATCCAAGCGGAAGGGTGGTCCAGTTGAGTTTTTCTTGTGAACACAGAGGAAGTATGGTTACCAGGGTAGCAACCCTGATATCCGCCAATCGAAGACAGTCAGTGGTAGGATTATACCCACGAAATTTTTATTCTCAGTAAAGAGGATTAATTCATCTTCAGTCGGTGAAGAACTACCAAGTGCTTCAAAAAAACACTTCTACATTATTTAGGTGATTTTAATGCTTAATTGCTGAATCAGTCAATTATTTAAAAAAAATATTCAATTTTTTCGATTTATACCAGAAGAACTCAATTTTGAAAAGAAATAAAAAATGACAACTCGATGAATTTTTTGTCTAACAGAATATGTAAAAATATAAACAAAAAAATATTCAAAATAAATTTTGATAAATATATGAAGAGTGAGTTCAATAGATACATTTTTAGATCTAAAATAGTCTTCAAATGTCTGAAGTAAAGAATTTTGAAGAACTAAACAAAGAAGAAATAATGCTTCGCACAAAGTCTAAAAAATCAGAAAATGACAACAGGTCGAAGCAAAGGAAACCAAAGTGTGCAAGATGCAGAAATCATGGATTAATATCATGGTTAAGGGGTCATAAAAGGGAGTGTCGTTATAGAGATTGTTTCTGTGCAAAATGTTCTCTCATTGCTGAACGTCAAAGAGTTATGGCTGCACAGGTAAGATTACAACAAAAAGTACCGAAAATAATTAAATTAATTAAAGTGCTTATTAAATAAAGTGCTTGTTTCAAAAACAATTTTTATGAAACAGGGTAATAGGTACAATAATTGGCCACTTCAAAATGATCATATATTAGGAAATATTGATAATTAAAACTTATTTGCGAATATTTTTTAATTACTTATATTTAAGGCAAATGGCCAATCACTGTACCCATTACCCTATTTGGTCTTAATAACTGTATAATATAATAACTTAATATAAATTTGTTTTTCAAGTCTAGACTGAGCTGAAGTTTTTCTTGCTTTAAAAAAAATTATTTTGAATAGTTATGTCGTAGAAATATACTTTTCAAATGTATTTGCTTATACTTTATATTTGCCAGATATTTCTACTTTGATAAATTATAATGTAATAGGAGAAAAATAATAATACAATGAAATTTGTTTATTAATACTCTTAATTCTCATAAAAAGCTCATGAATTTTAACATGAAAGCTCATCACTCATTTCAATCTTTTTCCCTGTCTATTAACGTCGAGAGCAAAATCCATTAAGGTTTAGTATAGCATTTCATTTCTGTATGCATAGGCATTAGAGACACTCGATCCTCAATCGACCCTCCAATCCTCAAACTCTCAAACTGTTTCTGATGATAATGTACAGGGATAGCCACACTACGAATCACATTTAGATTTAAAAGAGATATTAATTAAAATTTATAAGTTCCAAGTGCTTCATAAGTGAAGATTTATTTATTGGAAGAAATCTCAGAACTGAATGAGTTTTCCAATCAACCTTTTTATGTTCTAATTCAATGAGAGCGTGTTCTTCTGTGTTCATTTTAATTGAAATTTGAAAGTTAGATTTTTTTATAAAATTGCTAGTTCCTTATGGTCACTGAAAGAATTTTTTTAATTTCATTATTATAAGGTTGCTTTGAAAAGACAGCAAGCAGCTGAAGATGCAATCGCCTTGTGTATGGCGAAAGTGACGACAGGTCAGAAAATTAATCGTCTTCCCCCAGGAAAGATATTTGGAATGACGGTAACAGAACCTGATATTGCGAACAAAAGTAAAGAAGACGTCCCTTCCAACCAAGATTCCACAAACTCATTTGTTGAAAACAATTCTATAAAGGATGGAAGTGATTCTCTTAAAAATACAGATCCTGGTATTTTTGAAGAGAACAAGGTAAATATTCTTCAGAATATTGACTTATCCATATTAATAATTATTTGTCTTGAAGCTGAATAATTTTTTTTTATCTTATCTTTATATTTTTTTATCTTTATGTACAGACAAGTACTGAAGAGACTAAAATTGACATTGAGAGTGGAAGCAGCAGTCATTTTTCAAAAGTGAAGGAGAAATTAAATAAGAAAAAAGAATGTGGTGTGTCGCAAACTTCCGTAGAAACTCTTGTTCGCCTCTTCCCAAACACCAAACTTTCTGTATTGCAATTGGTATTGCAACGATGTGGACAGGATCTTCTGAAGGCCATCGAGTACTTTGCCTCTACGGAAAGAACTCCTGAGATCGGTCCTCGACTTTCTGAAACTTCTGCTTTTCGTCCACCACAAGTTGAACGGATTCCGGAAACATTGACCAATAGCTTTACGGATTCATCAAAGGTACGATTTACACATGTAAAAAATAAAAATAAAGAAAAATTATAAAACATTAATAAAAAATTTGTTTCATGCAAATCTCAACAATCTGAAGACATTCACTCTGCCTCCACTTCGTTCAACGAATCTATATGGCGATAGCTACTGCCTCCTCAACGTCATTTCCGAGCCTATGTCTCAAAGCTTCGAAAATTGCTTTCCCTTTGGAAAATCAGCAGCTTCCAGAATCGACCGGGAAAGCGTCGCCTTGAATTTGCAGTATAATCACTATTTCGATGCTGGGGTACAGCAGCAGCATCATCAATATCAGCAGTTACGTGAACATGCTCATTCCCAGCTTACAGACTTTCCTCAAAGATCTGGAATATTACATCTTCCGCCTTTCGTTCCAAATATTCCTTGCGTTCAACCCAATTGCTTACTTTGCTATAAGTTTGCGTAAAGTTATAGGCATTTTGAGTTGCATGTCACTCGTTCTCGCTTCAACTCACCTAGTTTACCACGAGCTCTAAATTAATTGCTGGTTGAAATTTTAATCAGACAATTCCAATCTGAAAATGATCTGGCTTTATAATTGACCTTGCTGATGACAATTTCTTTCCTGGATCATTATAATTTCGAATTCAATCATTCAATACTGAAAAATTTAATTTAAACTATACACCCAGCAATCTGTAATTGTTTTGTAACAAAAAGCTAACACAGTTGTTAGGAAAAATACTAAAAATTTCCAGAATTAAAAAAATAGCAGATTTTTTTGAAAACTTGAAACATTTTCATAAATATATCAATGTATTATAATCCCTATAATATACTTATAAGTAATCGCTAGATTATTACTAAATAATATCTGATAATATATCGGAAATACAATATATTTGGCTGGAATTTCTCAATGCTAGAAAATTGATGTCACTAAACTTTTTTTCATGAATGACAATTTTTAATTTATATATAAAAACCATTTTAAATGTTTTATTGTTTCACATGATGACAGACTTACGTATTTGGTTAATTAAGTAGTCAAAGAATGTAGAAAAATATGTGAAATTGAACTGCTTTTATTTTCAATAATATATATTACAATAACTTTTTAATAAAGTAATCTAATAGAAATTTTATTTCTAGATTATGTTTCATTCATTCACTTTACTTTTTTATAAGCCAAATTAAAAAAAATTTTGTTCTTCAGTAATCTAGGGATAAAGTAATTAGTAATACCTCTTCAGTTTGAAAAATATAATACAAAACAATGTTAAAGTTTTAAAAATGTATTCAATTTTCCTCTTATCTAAATAAAATACGGAAAAATATCAAAACAGGTATTGATTTATATAATAAAGTTTTAACTATGTCATTTTTTAAACCTGAATAAACTAAATACACAAAAAAATTGAACTTCTCCAAATCTCTGCTGGTGTTACAAAGACCAAAATATCGTTTACAGAATAAAGTATATATTATTCTTCGTGGTGAAATAGAGAATAAGTAATCGAATCAGCAAGATTCGATTCGATGTGTAAATAGTATCCGTACTGTCTTGGGGCGGTAAAAGCCCGAAGGGATTTACTTTTGATTTACTTTTCGCTAAAGAAAATACTGAAGTCGAGTCTCGCGGGACGATCTCGCATTCTGTGATCACCATTGATGTTAGTGACTTGAATTTCTAAATATAGGTAGAATTTAACACCAGAAGATAAATTATTTTCATCAATTTTAGCTTTCGTCAGATTTAAATACATAAATCTTTAATTTTCGCCTAATAGTAATAAAAATGTTTGCTCTTATGCTCGTTTAACATTACAGCCTAAAAAATGTTTTTAAATTAACGAAAAAGGTCTATTTTACGACAAAGGAAAAGTTCGTTTAGTTTAAATCCCTGTTTAAAAACAAAATAGTTTTAAAATTATTCGCCCGTTTTCATTTGGCTCAGATGCAGCTTTCTTCTTTAAGTAATTATTCGAAATCATCCTAAAATTAATGAATAAAGGAAAAGGTTGATTCGAAAATTAAAGCAGAATTTTTGTTTACCTTTTTTCTTAGATTTAGCTAGTCAACATCGTTATTTTGATGATTCTGGATTTAAAATCGAAGATTAGGTTTGTTTTTAATCATATGCCTGAAAACAGAGAAGAATTTTGATTAGAAATGGTTAGTTAAAGCAATTTCAGTTGTAGAATATTCAATGAAATTTAAGTTAAAAAGTGATTGAAAATGTACGTACTTATCCAAATGTTCCCAAAATACCATGAGAGCAGCCCTGTCTAAATGCCGCTTTGTTCGGCTCAATTCAATCACGGTTACAGCCCATCTTGCCACATTTGCGTCCAGTTTCATTTCATCGTATTTTATATGAAATGCACAAACTATAACAGAAATTATAAATTTATATTATGATGTGTCAATTGAATTATTTTACCAACTTTTTAGGAAAATTAATTATTTGGAAACTTACTTTTGGAGAAAATTTCGACAGGGTTCCCATCGAAAGGCCACCCTTTAAATTGCCAAGCTGGTCCATTGACAAACACAGCAACGACTCTCTCCCAATCTGCATTAGTTAATTTCTGTGGATTGTCAACGACACGATACGGGACAGTTAAACCACCTTCCTTCCTTCGTTGTAAAAGAATATCCAACTCTCGTTTGCAGCCTTGTTGTCTCTTTTCTTCACTCGTGACGTATTTCAAGTCTTGCAAAACATCCTTTGCATTATACATTGTTATCAGTGACGTTATGGCGCTTGGAATTATGATGATAGGCGTCCGACTAGGTCGCTTATTTTGAGCAGCTTGTTGAGGAGTAAGTTTTGCCGCTGAAGTTGGTAGTAAACCAGAAGTTGGAGTAGTGCTCGGAGCAGTCGAAGGTTTCCTGATCGCTGGATTAGTACCTTCCGTCACGGACTTCAGGGTCATTCCGTGATACGTCCCCATGGTGTCGATTTTAAAGCCTTCCGTCTCTTCCTTTTGCCGAATAAATCGTTCTTGATCGTAACGATTATATTGTGTAGGCTGAGGCAATGGTCTCATCGGAGTGGATCGTGGAGTTATCATTGGCGTCGGTGCTACTGGTCCTTTTTGTCTTCCTTCCTCTCTAGCCTTTACACCTTGTAAAATAGCAAAAATATTCTTTGCGAAAACCTTCCCAGTACTCTGTAAAATTGTGGTTCTTGTCCTCCATTGTCTTTCTCTGGAAACAATGTCCTTCGTATCGTCCACATCCATGTCTAAGATAACCTTCAGATCTGATCCCATTCCTATATCGTCATTCTCTTTTATGGTGGTTCTCTTTTTTGCTAAACGCTTCGCCTTGATAGCAGCAATTTTTTCCACTGACATAGCCTCTGACAAAGATTTAATATTGTCTACTGTGACGGATGCTTCTTTTGGAGCGTCCAGCCGGGCAGCAAGTTGTTCTTTAACCTTCTGTACGTGTGTTTCCTCAAAACGAGGCTTTTTGGAGGAGCCGCTCTCGAGACCATCTTCTGCACGTTTCACCTGAGTTGGAATTTCCAGGGGAGCTGATTTGTCTATGGCGATCGAAGTGGCTGTTTCGCCATTGAGGTATGCCAGTAGATCTTTCCTATCTGGCCTACGCACGACCGGGATGTTTTCTGCGGCGGCTTGTCGCACATATACCGGATGTGTAAGCTGCACATGTTTCAAAAGAAACAAAAGGCACTCTAGTGTGTAATACTCCTTCGGTGTACCTTCCTTCCCCGAACTGTATAAAAATGAGAAAATTGAGATAATTAAAAAGACTTGATATTCAAATTCTTACACAAAAATTGGCCGTAAAAAATGAGACTAAATAAGAAAGACATTTAGATTGGAAAAATGTTTCGGTGTTTCCAAATCAATAATATTGCTTTTATCAAATGAACACAATTTATGTGTAGTGTATAATAATAAATGATTTTTACTTAATGAGGAATAGTCAATAATTAATACAATATTCAATAATCAAACGAAATGAAACGTTTCTAAAATAATTAAACGGATTACACGTTCCTCAATTTTGTGTCGGATGAGTTGTTATTAGAAACTTTATACGATTTTTAGGTTATGCGCATACGTAAACTGATTTTTTAAAATAAGACATACTAATCTTATATCTGTACAAATAATTATGTGCTGCAGAATATAAAGTAAGGAAAAACGTTAATGCTATAACGTTAATAAATTACAAAACAATAACATAAGAAACAGAAAATTATAGGAAACGATAATCGAACCAAAGTTCACCAACTCTTATTTCTTGATATATATAAAATTTCCAATAATTATCCAATACTAGTATTTGAAAACGTATGTACTTAATCAACCAATTTAACTGCAATTATGATGTTCATATTAATTTTGTCTATAGTAACTATTATATAGAAACAAAATCCAATTCGTTTCGTTATACAATACACATGCACAAAATCTAGTTTGTATTCCAATGTCCTATATAGAATTAAACAATGAGTTTTTGTTTCCTTTTGGGATAAATTCTGAGGAATATAAATATATAAATTATTCAATTAAATCATAGTACATTAATTTTTTAATTAGAGCGTAATTGATCAATGTGAAAGGAAGTTGTAGAAGGTTGGCGACGTTTGAGGGCTGAAGTATACCTCCAGATTGGAAGCGTAATTTTTAAGTTACGGAAACAGATAAAAAATGACTTACCCGTAGGTCAAATAGTTGGTTTTCACATTTTTCGGCCACGAGAATTCTCCAAAAATTATATTTTTGTCTCGTTCTATAATTTCCTTTTTGTTGACATTATATTGTCGGAGTAAACTCAAAGGATCAGCCATGATTGTTCACTGTAGACTATATCACTGTAGTTACTGTAGTTGACACTGTTGACAGTGGTGCTACCGGTCCTATGCAGTGCACCCAACAGCTGTGGGAAAAATTTTCGAATTCGATATCCGACGGACCTCTCTTTTTAATACCTTGGATAGAAAGAAAGGTCCGTTCGGTTTCGAATTTTAAATGCACTCCAGGTGCAGGCGCATGCGTCGCGCTCGGCCTCTTATTGGTTGCTATTCGCGCGCTGTTTAAAATTATTTAGCATTTTAAATTTCGCGCGAATATCAACCAATTAGATGCCAAGCGCAACGCATGCGCAGTTGACTATGGAGTTGCTGTTGGAGCACTGTTGCCAACATCTGTTCTGCCATTCAGCAAAACAAGAAATACATTGGTGACGTCAAAAGTAGCTGAAGAAAATGCATCCGACATTACAAACTACGGCGAAGTGCGCTACAGTGTAGAAATAAATTTATATATAAGGAGAAACATTTGTCAGACAATAAATTCCTTGTCGTTTTCTGCGTTTCGAGGTTATTTTGAAGTTACATCTTTTCTCTTAGCTCTTGGTGAAGATTCTATCTTGTATTCTCAAGCTACTTTTGAAAACGGGAGAAAGCTGTTTTTGAAACAAACTTGGTGTTTTGTGTGTGACAAGTACAGTCGTGTCGTACAGTATTATATTAAAAACTTTGAATAATCTTTGATGACTTTTTTGGTTCTTTGTGTATTTTGGTAAAAATGAGTTTCTCGGAGAAACCAGATAGTGTTTCTAAAGATGAATGGGTTGCAAAACTCGAGGAAGGCTCCTACATACAGAGAGCTTCCATGAATAATTTGATTATGAATTATTTGGTCACTGGTAAGTTTTTTTTAAGATTTACCATTTATATTTATTTTAGTTGTTTTCTTTTTTTTTAATTTTAAATAAATTACTGGGTCGCTAATCCCTATCACACTGTATTCTCAATTATACTTATTCTTGAGATTTGTTTTATTAAATTAAAAAAAAATAAATGGTATAACAGTAGGTAGATGATTAATTAATAGATAATTAATTACAATAGGTATATAAACAGTGGCGGAACTATGTAGTAGCGAAACCCCGCATTGCGGGGAGGCCTCCTTTGAGGGGCCTCCGAGAGGCCTCTTAGACTGCTTAGAAAAAATAAATTTCACTCTGTATTTCAATTTTTATTTAAAAAATTTAAATTTATTCAAAACTTGTTTCTTTTTATTTTCAAATGGGCCTCCTAAAAAATTTTGCGGAGGGGCCTCCAATTTTTAGTTACGCCACTGTATATAAATAAAAAATATTCTGCTCTTTAGTTCAAAATTTCGTCACTATGTGCGCATAGCTCTTACTGAAGATTCCAACTTTCTCACAAGCATTGACTAAAACCTCTAGTTAGTATATAAAGAACCTAAAAATAATATATTTTCGAAGTGATCTGACACTTCTCGGGAATGCTTTGTATTTCTTGACTTCTGATCTGAATACCGGATATCAATTTGCTTTGTGGCCAAAGGGAAATTGAAATTTGGTTATTTAGAAGTGTGTTCTTGTGTGGTTTTTCACACATTGGACCTGCGCACAACAACTTCATTAGATGTTTTATTATAATTCAAGGTTTTAATTGTCGAGTTTTGTGTTGTTCATCTATTAAGATGCGGCGGCGGGCGGTACCGTTTTCACAATAATCTGATTTAAATTCAAATTTATGATGCTTTGTCTTGAAATTGTGTGTACATTTAAAACAGTCGCCTCGTAACAAAAAGGGCAGGTAAATGGAGAGAGTTTTCTCGTTAAACGATTGAAAAATCGTTTAACCACAGGTTGTGTTGTCAAGTTTCTGAATTGCATGCAAAAGCGCTATAAAAATGAAAATGACACAATATATAAATCCTGTTGTGATTGATTAAAATGAGAAGAAAGCCAGCTGGCGAGAGAACTCCGGGTTAAACTGTAAGTCTGTTAACCGTACCTTGGCTTTGCCTGGCGCATGAATTATGAATGTCAAAAATAATAAAGACAGAATTAGAATTTGAATTATTGTAAAATAAGGCTGATCAAATTAAAAATCGGTTTCGAGGTTTTAAATCAGAAAAACTGACAATAAATTAACTAAGAAAAGTAAGAAACGCCTGATAAAGTTAAAGTGTGATTGAAGTACAAGAATCAAAGCTAAAGTTGGGGAACTGTGCGGAAATACACATAAGTGTATTTCTCGACCGTAGAAGCAACTTGATCACATTTTTTTTTAAAGTGATTTGCTTCTTCCCCTTAAAAACTTTTTCGTGAATTTCAGAGGGATTCAAAGAAGCTGCAGAAAAATTTCAACAAGAGTCTGGCGTTGGTCCTACTGTCGAATTGAATTCATTGGATGATAGGATTCGAATTCGAGATGCAATACAAAACGGCAGAATTCAGGAAGCTACAGACTTGGTGAATCAGCTACATCCTGAACTACTTGATAATGACAGATATCTTTACTTTCATCTTCAACAATTGCATCTTATTGAGCTGATTCGCACTGGTAGAATCGAGGAAGCTTTACAGTTTGCTCAAGAACAACTAAGCGAAGCTGGAGAATCAGATGACAACATTTTGAGCGAATTGGAAAGAACTTTGGCACTGTTGGCTTTCGACGAACCCCACAAGAGTCCTTTCAGTGACCTATTACACCCAACTCATAGGCAAAAGGTACTTTTAATTAAAGATAATTTTCTATTGAAACAAATATTATATAATAAACTAATATATATTTTTTTTATATTTTCAGATCGCGAGTGAATTAAATGCAGCGATATTGAAAACAGAACACAGAGAGTCGACTAGTCCGAGACTGAACAACCTCTTAAAGCTTATACTATGGGCACAGGATGAGCTTGATAAGAAAAAAATTAAATATCCTAAAATGACTGATTTGGGTAGTGCAGCCATAGACAGCCCTAAGTAGCTCTAGGCAATAAGCAATGAAGATTACTAGAAATATATTTATTTTATAGATGATTGGATTTACTAGAATTAAAAGGAATTATTCTATAATATGTTTGTAATTGTTTTACATGCAAGGATTATGATAGGAAAACCTTCACTATAATTGAATAAACACAACTTTATTAAAATAATGTACACAAAACTTATTAAGAAATTTTCGTTTCTAATGCATAGGAGAGAAGTGTATAAAAGAATTAATTGTGATCACTTGCAATCCTATTTGATTATCGATTAATACGATTATTATTTCTCAATTATTAACAATTCATAGTATTGTTAATTTATAGAATAAAAATGTCCTTTCGAAATATGTCTAGATCTTTTACTTTTCGTTGTGCAATTTTACATACTAAACTTGCAAAAATGTATTGCTATTCATCGAAACAAGACTGATAAAAAAAAATGCTTTACACTGTAAAGCAACACATTTAATGCATTAATTATTTGCTTTTTCAATAAGAGAATTGATATAGTACGATTAAGGGCATGTGTTACATACTATATGAGCAAATTTAGATAACCCGGGTTTTTTTCTACAATTTTTACATTTTCAAAAAAATTATAGTCAACATCCGTCAAGAACGTGAACACGGACGGATGTTGATTATAATTTTTTTGAAAATGTAAAAATTGTAGAAAAAAACCCGGGTTATCTAAACTTGCTCATGTGGTAAGTAACACATGCCCTTAATGTTTTTTAAGCTGAAAGAAAGAAACCTGTATGTATCTTAGTAATATATTTAGCACTACCGTATTATTGTATCAAATGTAAATTCTTTATTCGTCGAAATAAAAACATTAAATTAAATATCCTTCTGATAGTAATATCAAGCTCATAATGAATTAAAACACTTGTACATATTGGCGACTTTAAAAAAAGTTTAAATAAACCGACACTTAGAAAATGGTGTAGATTATCTTTCAGAGACGTTTTGAAATATCTACATTACAACAAATTAAATAATCGATGATCAATTCTCTTTCTACAAAATTATTATCTAATATTCTAATATAAGTCCAATACGACCAACATAATTTCAAAAAATGTAAAAAATATTTATAAATTCTTCTTTTCTTAAAATAAATCACCATCCGAACATATATTCCATGGCCTTGGAGACCAAACCAGTTGATTTTTGAGGGACGTTTTCAGGCGATCTCACAGATTGAGGACTCAGATTTTGATTATATCCGGAAACGAGAGGCCGCGCATTTTGAATCCTCACAGGTGTTTTTATCGAGCTGTTAGGATTTCCTTGGCCAGATTTAATAGGTGAGGTGAACAGTCTCATGCTACCATTCAATTTAAGACGATTCTCCTTGTCTGTGCCTAATACGACACCTTCGTCTATGCATGGAATTACTCCAATCATAATCGATCCGGAAACAACATTGCCATGGCAAGACAAAGCCCTTTGAGCCTCTTGCTCTGAGGCGCATTTAAGATGAATCCAATTACTCTGTGGGTGCGGAGCGTGGTGTTTATCAACAATACGTACTCTACTGGAAATGTGAGCCAGAACGCTGTTAAGTGCACTTGGTGGAAAACCAAAGACCGTCACCCACTGCAAAAGACCTTGTAATGTCTCACTGTTACTTGGACTTGTTGGAGAGTCCAGGAAAGAGACGCTCATATTACCAGACAAGACTCGAGATTGATTCCTGAGGATACTTTGGTTGTTGGTGGATGCGTGTGAGGTGACTAACTGCGCTGTTTCCAAAGTATCGAAAAGACCTCTAGTTGGTGGTCCCCCAACTTGATTTTCTGAACCGATTTGTGGTGTATTAGGACTTGTGGGAGTTCCAAACATTGCCTTCTGTCGGTTTGTTCGGTAGTCGGGCGATCCATAGTTCGTGTTTGGTAACGGGGAGTTTAATCCAGAAGAAGTACCAAATCGGGAAGTATCGGCACTCGCCATGCTTAATCTGCCGTGCTGAAATTAGAAACATTATAATGTATTACTACTCGTCTCAATTTCAATTAGTATCGCTCAAAATTGTAATATTATACATATTTACTATTTACCACGCTAGTATCTCCAAGGAGAAATCCAGGTAAGTATGGAGACTGTCCTCCAGTGTTAGTGGGAGACTGAGCAGGACTTCCCATGGGTGAACCTAACGTCATTGGCTCCATCTAAAAATAAGGAAGTTTTACTATCTTGTCTCAAAGTTTTAATTCAATGCAGTTTAATTAAAAAATTAATTTAGCAAAATACATTTTTTTGGGAAAAAGTGTGTAATTTCAAAATAATCCGTTGTTAATATCGAAATTGCAATTTGAATTTTATATTAAAAGCGTGATTAGGAAAAAAGTAACAGTAAAAAAGACACTGTGTATATTTAAATTACAATTGAAAATAAAACCGTTTAAATTTTTAGCTATGTTTTATCATCTATTTTCAGTTAAACGACAAAATTTAATATATTTTTAAAGTTTAAAACGTTTAAAATATTTAAAAACAATTGGAGAGGTTGTAAGTAAGGTTATTTTTTACGGAACACTGGAAAAACGTACTTTATAATAACGAAAGCTTTTATAGATACCTTTTATAATATATATATAATACTAATTAGCACTTTTTGAAAGCTATTGTCAATACACAGCAACTTTTGTTATTTGCAATTTAAGTTTTATTCTGAAAAAAAAAAACTAAAAATGTGACAGTGGTGACAGATAGGTGACAGTTATGGTTATGGAGATTTGAGAATTCGCTTTTATAATGCGCATGCGTCTTGCAATTCATCCTATTGGTCATATTTTGCGGGAATTTTTGAATGTTAAAAAAGCGATTTCAATTTTTATACATAAATTATAATTGTACTTTCGTAAATTCAGTACATCAGGCCATGTTTTCATTTCACGCGCTTAGCGCGGCTCACGTTCTGAGCACTTGAGGCCCGATATTTATCACTTGAATTCGTTCAAATATTTAATACGTGATTTTTTCCATGTACAGAGTACATGTAATTTCTCTCCGTGAATGAATAAAAATTAGATTTATTAATTATAAATAATTGAAACATGCAAAAAGAAAAACATAAAGTATAACTTAAACACATTTGTTACCAGTAATAGAATATAGAAAAGAGATTCATATATTCATATCCTAATTATATGAAAAAAGACCCCAATAATTTAATAATGATTTTTATTTTTACTCTTATAGTATAAAGCAATATTAAAGTTTTGTATTAGCGAATCAGTACGTTGGTCAATCGATCAGGGCGACAATTTTACACTGAGAATTATAAAATAAATACAAATATAAATAATCGTAAAATTACTATAATACATTATTTTATATAAACCGTTCATTGTTCGCTTCCTTGTTTTTTCCACTCGTTCCTCGTCGAATGACTAACTCGATTAGATTTTTGTGATTCGTTATGATTTCCTTGAGCACACGTTTGACGAAAGAAGAGTTTCTCAGAGAATGGCTTTTTTTATCACAGGTACAAACAATAGAACAAAGAACTGGAGGAGATTGAGACCTGACTCTCATTAAATCAAGTACACTAACGCTCTCGCAAAATGGAAAAGCAGGTAGTATCGTAATAAATGTCGACTACTCGGCATCGGTCTTAGAAAAATATAGATTTTAACTTCCAAGCGGTTGCTCATAAGAGGCTTGCCGGTATCGGAGAATTTTGAAGAATGTTCTGCGCATGCAAACCAGTTTTCTACGTAGTTATTACTGTACACTTTTTGAAATGACTACGACAAAAATAAACTCTCCGCCGTTACTTTCTTCATTAGTCTTCATACAAAAGGTTTTTCATCACCGCAAGAGAGGAAAATGCCTTTTTCATCGGGACTCAAAATTCAGAGACCTGCCGAACTCGAACAAATAAAAACTCTCTTTCACTCCCTCCACTGCACCCTCAGATTCATTTCACTCATTTAATATTTGATTTGTTTTAAATAAAATATTGGACTGAGAGAAATTTCCTCTGGGTACAACGCTCGAAAACAAAGCACTCGCTAATTAAAAACCTGGCTTAATTACAGTGGATTTTTCTCAATCTCTCCCTAGTTAATCCATACAGTCGACACCCAACTCGTTCTATACAGATACAAAATCGTTATATTGTCCCATAGTGCACATAAATTGTCTTAATATTTACTTCGTATTTATAATCTAGCCTAGATATAAGATCTTGCGCATAATATGGTAAGCGGTATCCATAATTTTTTTTTTTTTGTATAAAAGTGCACGTTAAATCAAATGACGCACAATACGATAAGCAACTTAACGAATAGAAATAATATCTAGGAATTCAATGTAGCGTCTGAAGAAAAATCGAGCTCAACTCTTTAGGGTTTTCCTCGATTTTTTCCTCAACTCTACGTCTTAGTAACTCGTCTTTCACTAAAAAAGATATGACATCTACAACTCGTGGCTTTAGATTTAAGCCCGATTCGCAATGGCAAACTCTGATCTTAATTTTAAGAATCAATGAAAGACAATTACACTCAACGCAATTTCAAAGAAAAAGAGTTGGGCTTCCGATCTAGTAATTTACTTCCATTCACCTTTGGTACTTTCACAGAAAGCGCAGCGCTTTCGATATGCTTCCATGTTTTCAACACTCGCGGTTTATAGTGGATTTTTCGCCATTCAATTCATTATTCCCTAATTTTTTTATACAATCACACAATATAAAATCCGCCCAACTCCATCCGCAGAATTACGAACATAAAAGTTTGTAGTGACATCTTCGCGAATCAATTTTCGTTTTAGATTAACTACTCGTTGTCAAGGTCATTGCAATAGCTCTTTGCATGATCAAAATGAACACTTAAATGCAATCTTTATAAAAGGTGAAGGTTTTAGTCGTCCGCTTGAATATCTTTGATATAGTTTCACAATCACAAGAATAGTCGAATATATATGTATAAGGAATTAGTGAAGATGCATCGCTTCAAATAATGAATTTGAGAAAATATATTTCTCATTACAAAATATGCCAGATTTCATCGCTAACAAGACGTACAATGTCTTTTTCGTCGAATTAGTGTAGAAGTTCCTATTTGAACTTTCTGTTTGAACTTTGCTCGGGAAAATTGTAGCCTACTCTAATTCAACATTTTGTTCTCGTTCACTGACTGTTGCGAGTATTCCAAAGAAGTGAGAAAACATCTAACGATTCTTAAAACTTATCCTTCAAAAATGCTATTCCTCTATTATTGAATTCTATTATTCAAAATTGTAACTGTAGATTGTAAAAAAAACTAATCGAGGACAATAGGAAATAAACTGAAAGTGATTTACTATCGTGTTTGATTTTTTTGGACAGAGTATTTTATCACAGAAACCTTTTGTCATCCTATAGATTCGAAAATGTTTTCCCATTTCTAAAGTAGGTTTTCTTTTTTTTCTTTCTTGCAAAACTAAAATTGCCTGGTGAATTTCGATAAAATTTCTAGAGCAATTTCTACATAACTTTCTAATTTTAGGGCTTGCTGAAAATTCCACAATAAAAATAAGAATCTCTAGACATGATTTGACAAAAAATTAAAAAAAAACCGTAATTGTTGAATGATTAATACAACATGTAAGTCTAATATCACCAGTGTAGAATATCGCGTATTTCTGCATCGTTTTTATTTCTTATACTTTTTAGCCTGTCATTTGGACAGATATTTTTTCATACATAGAAAGCTATTAGAAAGATTATAGCTAAGAAAATCCATACTTTAGTAGTCTGAGCATGTCATGCGATGCCGCGTTTTTTAAATTCTAAAGTAACGATTTTAAAAATCTCTGGACGAGTAAAGAATTTACTTGTAAGGTCAATTTGCCGATCTGATTATGATTCCTAGGCTTTGGATGATTTTATTATAAAAATTATCGCGTCCCACGGAAACTTCTCGGCGAAACTAGAAAGTTAAGGAGAAAATTTACCTAACTAAATTATAAATCATCATACTAAACGTAAATTGAACGCAATTTAGTGAATAAACTTTATGTCCGTTGGCACATGCATTCAAAAGTTTCGGGACATTTGTAAGAGTCGTTCAAAAAAAAATACAATGATTATTTTTTACCATTTAAGGTTTAAACTCTCAATAAGTTGGAAAGGTTTTTATTTAAAAATGTTCCTAGTTAAGATCTTCAAAATGTGTATGAATGAACCTAATCCTAAATCAATCTCTTATTTCTGTAACATCTGGTGGAAATTTTTTTAATTGCGAAGAACAGAGAAGAATCGATGTAAAATACTTTTTATAAAAAAGAAATTTATTTCTCTTATTTTATTTTTATAAACTTTCACTTTAAAATAAAAAAGAATGTAAAAGTTAAAAATCTTTTAAGAGTTGAATATTGAAAAATCTAGAAGTTTTAAAATATTCTAGAAAATAATATATAATATTAATTAATGATATACTTTTCAGTTTACACTAAATTTAGTTACGAAAGTCCTGAATTATGCAACTAAATTATTTTCCCTGATTCAACTTTCTGCATCTTTTTCGGGAAATACTGAATCTTTGGTCATTTTAAAATTCTAATTTTATGAAAAATTATACTATAAAAGCCTCACAATAATTTAATAAAATTGGAAATCGAATTCTTTAAATTTTACATATCGAATGTTTTATAAATGATTTTCATCTTGTAAATTAATACTTGTTATTGGAATTTCTCGTCTTTTCTTAATTAACTGAATGTTACAAATATTATATTATGTTTAAAGGAAATTTAAATCTTAAATTTGTTAACGTAGAGGAAAGAGTTTTAAAATAGTATACTATGTCAAACTATGAGGCCTACCTAAATTCACAATATAAAATATAATAAGCTATTACGTCTTTTGTCGCTCAATACATATCAATTTTCTAATGAATGAAGTTCCTTATTTAAAAAACTTCTCACCAGATGCAACAGTAAAATCTTTTCGAATAGATTAAACCTCATTTCCGTACAGAGCGCTATCTAGATGCTCTATATTCCACAAAAGTACATTCTAAGTGACTATCACTCACTAAAACGAGATCTATAATATACAAAAAAAAAAATCAAGTTTAAAAACTCGACGAATATCCCGTGACTTGTGCGCGGTCAATATACGCGTCCCTATGTATAAACAACTCAAAAGAAGTAGAAACCCAGAAGAAGATAACTTGAAAAAGTTACTTTTTGATTTTCCCCTCACATCATTTTACCTCTGCACCATATTGATTACATCTTTTATCGTATTTTGAACATCACTTAGTAGTCTTGTATTCTCTGCGATATTGCGGGTGCCGGCAGCTCTGAGCTGCCGTGCCTGGAGTTCGAGCCGGGTAAGCAGATCGCGAAATTGGAATTTGGCATGAGGCGCGATCGAAGTGTCCGTAAGATTGATGCACATGCCATGCAACAATCCAACCTTGTCTGAGAGCTGCAACCAACTTGCAATGACTATAGTCGGGCTGCTCTTCAGATGAACAATACTATTCTCAATCACGTTAGAAATCTCGATCACATTGTTCTTAGCTCCTTTGGAGTCGCTCTGCTTGCCTAAATCGTCATCCTGAGATGATGTTTTGTTGCAATTAGGTGTAGCATAAATAGAGGAAGCAAAGTGTTTTCCAGAGGGCACCAAAGGCTTCGTCGGTTTCGCGGGAACTATAGGTTTTTCAGCTTCCGTTGGTACCGGTGGCCAAACTCTTGCCTCTGTTTTACTAGTTGAACTTCTTGTTGAGGCTCCGCTGTGATCTTCAGGTGACTCTTCTCCAGGATCATCATGTTTATTCGATCCCCTCGCCCCCAGTTTCGGGCTCAAAGGTTGGTTCTCACAAGTAGCTTCCTTGTTCTCCCATAATTTTTTCAGACTACTAATACTTCCCGTGCTACGCCGCTTATCATCTTGTTCATCAACAATCGATTCTAACGACTCTCCAGTATTATTACCATCGTCCTTTTTGTTCTTCTCCTCTAAGGACTTGTCCGCATCGATCTTTCTCAACCGCGCTTTGAAATCGATGATTTGACTATCGGAACTCTCCTCTTTTTGAGGTCTTTTGTCCACCTTCTTCAGCTTAAAACCTGCATTACTAGTGTTTAAAATACCCTCGACTAAAGGTGAGACCGCGTGTATGATTTCCTTATTACCTCCGGATTTATCTTGATCTTGATGAGTACTAGGGTCGGGATTGAAATTTGCTATCGCATATTCGCTCTGTATAGGTTGTTTGTTCGAATCCATACTGAAGGTGGCACAAAGTTCGGAGAGTAGTTGAGAAGCAGGATCGAGAGGCGCGGAAGCAACGTTGTTGGAAGAACTGATTTTCTTGAGCGTATTATTGTGTTTCATGTCAGAGGACTGCTTTATTTCATTGATCAACTTCAGCTCAAGCATTTCTTTCATCCCAGGTTTGGAATTGAAAGCATCGACGCCTGAATTGATGATGGGAGGTGGTGGAGGTGGAGGAGGCGGTGGTGATTCCTCTGGAGGAGAAGTTTGCTGAGTAACGGAGTTCATCCTCGTTTCCAAACTCGTATCTCTATTTCTTTGTCTTGTTTGGTCAGATTTGGAAGTTTTTTCGTCTGATTTAATCGGAACAGTTTCACTTCCAACATCTCTCCGTCTCAAACTCACACCAAACCTGGAACTCGCTTCTTTCACAGAGGGTTCTGGATTCCTAACATCGTTATTTCGCTCCTCTTGGTCTTCACTCGATTCTTCTTTGAACTTCCAATCCTTCACTTTCCTCATTCCGATTGGCGATCCAAGGTTTTTAATGTGAGAACTATTGCTGCTTGGAGAAGCCATCATCGGAGGTGGAAGATCGAATTGTTCGCTGACGTTGAAAGACTCGTTGGGCAGGGGTGAAAGATCAAGAGGTGGCGGCGGTGGAAATTCAAGATCAGCTAAGGTGGGTTGAAGCGGTCTGGAAGGACTCGCTGTTCTGAAGGTGGAGGTATTGCAAACGCGGAAAGTTTTTAAGCCAACATTCTCGTTATTATTTTTTCTTGCAGCTACGGCTCTACTTCGAGGAGAATTTGGAGGCTGGTAGGTGTTTACGACACCACTGGAGGAGTTACTGCGAGTCATTTGCGGCTGATTGCGAAGGTTGCTTTGTCTAGGTGAGAGGGATCGATGCTGCGAGATGTCTCCAGGGTTTGCAAATTCGTGCTGCTCGATGGCGGTGGATAAAGGAGACCCGATGATGCCTTCTTGGTTCGATGGCATCCCGCTTTGACGAAGAGATTCCAGATAGGCTCCGATTCGAGCTCCCTTCGGCAAAGTCCCGTAGCGATTGATGGCTCTTTTAACATTTTGCACCTCTAAAGCTCCCACGTGCACCAACTGAAAGAAAACGAGTAATTCAAGTGAGGGTGTGTAGGGAAGGAGTTAGTGGTTAATAGGGCGAGTCAAAAAGTCCCTACTTCTGGATGTTTTTTATTCTGCTGACTTTTTTAGTTTAGTTAAGATAATTGAATATTAAACTTATTATTATTGGGCAACTTTGACTCTAGTACATAAAGCTATTGTGCTCTGTTATCAATGAGTTTTTGGTTTTAATTTCAAATTATGAGATAATTTACACATTCATTAGAAGAAAAAGAACGAATGTTATTTTGAAATGCAAAGAAAGAACATCCGAAAGAGAAAATTTCTGAAACACCCTACTATTCAAGCAGTGCTATATGCATTATTGTTGATGGCATAAAATAGATGATAAGAGTATAAAATTCCTAATGGACATTAAAAGATCTTTCGGAGTTTATGGAAAAATCGTCGCGGCTTCTATTCTAATACGATCTTTAAAATTCTGCTTCGTGAAGAAGTTTCGGAATACCTTCTGTGGCAGTACTTCCTTAGACGGATAGGTTCGCGTTTTTATTTGTTTTTGGTTGCTCTGTAAGTTGGATACGGGTTCCGGTGAAGCTGACGGCTGCGGTGGGAAACTAGCCTCTCCCGTATCTTGAGAACCATCGCCATCGTCATCCGCATCACAAATTCCTGTAGTAATCGATTGTGTAGCCATTGTTACGAGTTCTCGTGTGATACCTAAACGTTCATTCAATAAGTAATAAAAGCGTGCTACATGAAATTGAAATGATGACGTGATGCGATGTGTTTGATTTCGTATGTCTTTCGGATCTGAACAGATATGGGCGTGACAATTTATAATTTACAACTCTATTTATGGGCCATTCTCCCGTTTCAGCGCTTATTTTCTCGTGAATACATCCTGCGACAGTGGTGCTTATTCCGCAATAATTAATCCATTAATTCCGCACTTATTCCACTCGATATGCCGATCAAAAGGCGTACAATATTGTAACACTGCTTGAATTTGAAATATTTCTCATTTTTATCATTCCCAAAATGACAATGTACAAAACAAAAAATTACTTGGTTTAATATACAAGGATAGGAATTGATGACTCAATCTAAGTCTTCATCTACACATGACATGCAGCATTACGTACGGTTGTCTTTAATCTTAATTTAAAATAATTTAAAAAGAGATCTAAGTTTTAAAAGTGCGAGATGAAAGGGGCTTGCGTCGAATCATCAAAGTAAAAACGACTGGATCCTACCTTATATCTTAATGAAAAAAATTCAAAAGACGCATCCTGATATTCGGGGAATATGCGTAAAACGTGCGTCATACTTTGCATACTGCAGCAGGAGAATCAAGAGAATGACCCATGATCCACTCTTTCGAAATTGATGCAGGCTCCAAAGAAAATAGGCAGACCAGCTCGTGCAATTACTAGACTCGAATCATCTTATGAAATGCGATTAAACAACTAAATTATCTATACCATTTAGATCCGTGCCATCGTCGAGTATCGCATTGCCAATATCGGCATTCTGTTGGTCTTGATCCTGGTAGGCTGAGTCGCGAAAAGAGCTGCACGACGATAGCAGGCTGTACACAACGATCCATGCCAGTTAAATATATTGGTTTTTAAATTACCAACAAAAGTGAAAGTAAAAAAAAAATAAAAAAAGGAATTCAGGAAAGATACTTACCTAGTCCGTTTTGGAGGTGCGGGTGCTTGCTTTCCCTTCTTGTTTGTTGAGCGTCGCATCTGCACCATGCTACTGTTTGCTTTGTTTGACAAACCACCCATGAAGGTACTTAATTTCGAAACCGAACTAGCTCCTTCTGCAAGATATTAGTCAATTTTATTCTCAAAATGAAAATGAAATCAATGAAAACTATGATTGTAAAACAAACCTTGCGATAAGCCGGAAGGCAGTTGATCAGAAACCAAGACGAGTCCGTGGATGTTTCCTGTGCTGCCAGTCTGGGATTTTTTGTAAGCCAACAATGGAATTTCTCCACCACTTTGGAGTTGTTTTTCCACCTCTGAAAAATTACAATAGCAAGAATAGTAGTTGAATCAAATATATTCGCTCTAAAGGAATTCTGCAATTAATATAATTTTACCTTCCGTAATACTAGATTCTTGAAACATATTCTCGAGGGAATGATGTATTTCTTTAAAAGTCGGACGTTCCATCGCAGACCATTGCCAACACTGTCGCATCAAATCATAAACTTTCGGTGGGCAACCTGGTGGACATTCCATTCGGTAACCTTTCTCTAGCATGTGATAGACATCCGTGAGATCGACTCCTGGATAAGGAGACATCCCGTAGGTAGCAATCTCCCAAAGAAGAATACCAAATGCCCAAACGTCCGACTAAAACAATTAAAAAAACGATTCATCTTCTTCAACCATTTTAACTAACTAGATCACAGCGCGCTTCGCGCGCCCATAATTACTTCAAACGACAACGCACTTGTGACGATCCCACGTGACCATCTCTCAACCAATCAGATCACGAATAAAATGCGGACACTCGACAGTTCATGTCTTTTTTAAGAAAGGATTTTAGATTTTAAACCAATGCAAAGAACACAAAAGAATTCATGATTTAACAAAATTCAAAAAAATTCACCTTTGTGGAAAATTTGTTATAAGCTAATCCTTCAGGGGCCGTCCATTTAATTGGGAATTTGGCACCTGCGTGAGCAGTGTAGGTGTCATCTCGCATAAGTCGTGCAAGTCCGAAATCTGCCACCTTTACAAGATGACTTTCACCCACAAGACAATTCCTCGCAGCTAAATCTCTGGAATTAAAAATGGGAAAACAGAATTAGTTTTATCATGATTGAAGAACTCATTCGTGGAAAATCTGTGGCTGGAGGATTTAAAATACATACCTGTGAATAAAGTTTCGACTTTCGAGGTAACTCATGCCACTTGCGATTTGAGTGGCCATGTGCATCAGAACAACAGCATTGATTTGGTGTTTGCTTTCATTACGTAGATAATCTAGAAGATTCCCCTTGCTCATGAATTCAGTGATTATATAAAATGGTGGTTCCCTAGTGCAGACGCCTATCAATTGTACCAAGTTCCTATGCTTCATTTCTTTCATAATTGCAGCTTCTTCTAAAAAGTCTTTTAACGCCATTGTATCCTCCTTTAAAGTTTTCACAGCTACTGTCATGTTGTATCTTTTCCAGACAGCTTCATATACGTCTCCATATTGACCGCCACCCAGTTTATGTCTCATTACAATGTCCGTTCGATTGATTTCCCATTCGTCAGGTTCTAAATAATAAATTCATTTGAAAATTATTCTCTTATCGTACAAAAATTGTTGTATTTAATAAAGACGGATTTCCGAGAACTCACCAGGGCTAAGAGGAAAAACAGTGGGCTTGTTTTGTTTTGGCGCAGGATAGAGGAGTTGAGTGATCAAACCATCGCTCAACATAGAGTGATGGTGAACCAATTCCGCTAAAGTGTTAAACTTACTCTCCGTTGTTACAAACATCTGATGTAGAAAGAAAAGTTAGGATTAGAATATGATTGTTGAAGAATAGAATAGTTTTTTATAAAAATATTTTTCCTCTTAAACGTACTTTTCCTTCGTTGTCTTCGTTTATTCTATAATGATAAACTCGTCCTTCATACCGCAATGAAATGCTACGTTGACCAGGACTGCTTTCCGACTCACGGACCAGGAAGCTTCCATTGATGCCCGAACTTAATAAATACTCTGCAGCATTTCTGGATATTCTTCCATGGTACCAGGAATGTTTCTCCAAAGAGTTCACGGGAGTTACGTAATTGGAAGGAACCCAACCTACTTGGCCAGCACTCGAATGGGCCTCGCACCATTCTCCGCTTTTGTTGTAGCTGAGTATGCGAACTTGTTCACCTGATAAAAGAATTATTATTATTCATAATAATTTTAAAAGAGATTTGAACTATCGTCAATTACCCTATCACCCGGGGTAAAATAAAAAATTACCCCGGTTGAAAGTACAATTTTTATTGATTGGCGGACCTTTTTTCAAACTGAGTTGATTCTCTCCGCCCGCCTGAAAGTCATAAAGTGCTAGAAATAGTTGAGGGTCATCTTCTTCTTGTGCGAGAAGATTTTCTTTGCTCGTCCATCTGAAATTGAACGTAAATTTTGCTTCAAGGAATTGTTATTTGTTAATAGTTAATTATTGCGTTTAAAATTCTAATTTTGATTTACACACCTGTTAGCAGCATCCAAAAGTCCGCTACTAGGCACATTAACGTGCTGTTGAAGACCAGATTGTTGAGAGTAGGTTTGAATGCTAGAACAACTAGGAGGATCGCCTTCTGGTAATGCGGGAATGTGGGGAAGCGGCCTGCTCTGAAGCAAAGCTTCTATAAAAAAAAAATATTTCATTATTTTAAAAATTATTGCTAGACAAAATTATATCCAGATATGCTATATCAAAAATTGACATTCTTTTTAATTAAATTAATTTAAGTTAATTTTTCAAATGAATATATCACTTGAATAACGATTGATTAAATTCCATAAGTGTTCTAAGTGTTCTACAATATTTTAGCCTTTCTCGTACCCAGAGTATCATTTTTGATACATTAAATTCAGGAATATGTTTGGAAATAACTTACTTAAATTAAATGAAGAAAAATCGAGGCAATTTTTTCCAGCATTGGCACGTCCTAAAGAAGTTTTTTAGAAAAAAAATGTGTTAAAAAGTTATTTTTAAAGTTGTGAAATTGAAAGAAGCTATTTTCAGGCCTGCCAGCAACATTCTGAATTTGAAAAAGTGGAAAAGGTGATTAAAACTTTTATTAGAATGTTCTTTCATGGTATTAAAAACGTAAACTTTTAAATTAATTATTTAATTTTTTTAGATGCTTCTTTGAAAAAAGTTCATTCTTTATGTCGTACACACTCAAATCTTATTTAGTTTTATACTACAGTCACAATTTTTAAATTTGGAAGAATTTATGTTATCAAGCTAAAGATTTTCTTATTTTTTTTTAAATCTAAAATTTTTGAATTTTGATCCCTTTTTATTCAAAATTGTTTCATTGTAAATGTATTCAATTTAAATATTAACAAACAATTTCAATTTCAGTTAAGAATGTGAAATTATTTGCACTTGCAACAATAGAAAAATAGTAATAAGAAAAGGGTAGTAATTTAAAAAAAGGACGAAATTCTTAAAAAGCGGAAAAAGTACTCGCTGACAGACACTTGCATATCTCACATTTATTCACCCAAAAGCATTTTAAGAAGCAATTCTTGATAATGGTAAGAAGGTTTACTCACGAAAGAGTTAGATTGTATGCAATTTTTGTTTTTGATAAAACTAATACATAAATGGAACTTAATCAACCGCTGAAAAATAATCAATATTTTACAGCAATTGCTCTTTCTTTAATATTTTATCACAAATATAAGTATCCAGGTCAGTAATTCTCTTCAATACAAAATGCGTAGAAAAATTATAGAAAAATGTTGCAACAGTAGAATTATAAGATAAAATATTTATAAATATAAAATCATATTTTCTAATATTTTTTTTTGCTTTATAGAAAAGCGAATTTTAATATTAAAAAAAAAAATTTTATACAATTATAAAACTAAGAACTAGGTTTTTAAATCTTTATTTATTTCTAGCTTGACTACAAAACTGAACCTGTAACTAATTACTGACATAATTTTTGTACAAAGTTCCAATCTCATTTATTCTTGATACTGATTTTTTATTGCATAATCTCGTTGATATCAAAATTAGTAGTTTCCTGTCGACGATCGCAATAGGGAATCATTTTGCATATAGAAAGTCAGAAAAAGAGTTTAAAGCAACTACATAAGTGATCGATAACTCTAAACAGCTGGTTAATTCAAAACTCCTAAAAAAAAAGTAGAAAGACAACAAAGCTTTCCCCGTCAGTTTAGCTTCAAACAAACCACAAACCACGAAACTCCACATCTCACATACGGCACAGATAAAATGAAATAGGACAAACGAGGATGTAAACTGAATCCGATTAGATACGCTTGTTCGTGAATGTTGAACAAAAATTTTAATACAATGAATCAAATAGAGCAAAATCTCCCTTGGTGACATAAAAATTGTATAAAAATGAGTCACTCGAAGGAAATGTGTGCACAATAAAAAGCAGTAATTTGTCAAGCAAATTAATAAATAGATTTTTGCATCAGAGATGGAATTAATTAACAAGTGCAAGCAAAAACTGATTAAGTGAGAATGAGAAAAAGTAAAGACGAGAGGAGAGCGAATAAAATGGAGCAGAATACAATATCAAGAAGGAATATAATAGGAGGGTGGCGAGGGGCGAGAAAAAAAAGATCGAGAGTTCAAGTACCGCTGTGCTCGGTGAAAATATTGGATCCAATGACACGGGAGTCCTTTGGGTTCCTTGGTTGTTTCCGAGTTTGTCGAATAGCAGACCCGGCAGGAATCACTCTGTCTTTAGTCTGTTGAGCACCCATAGTTTCCCAATTACCATTCCCCTTTTATGTATATCACCCCCGGCTACGATTACGCCGAGGACGAATTTTTAACGCATATCGATGACTTCCGGTTTCTTGAAAGTCTTACATATTACGAGTCCTTCCGAGCACAACGCGGTGCTTTCTCGTATCACGAATTCACTGGCAACAACGGCCCTAATCGCATTTTTACATGTCAATCACATCGCGCTGCGCTCGCCATATTTGACAGCTTTGACGTCGATTATTTAGTTCCTCGATTTCATTATAGAGGCAGCACTGCACCAAAAAGCCGATCTACAATGAACCACAAAATATCGTTAAAGGTGATATCATACCTCTGCAAAAATTTTGCTTGCGCAAGATA
>CAJFCP010000447.1:119483-181247 GCA_904066005.1 Synergus itoensis | reverse complement strand
TATCTTGCGCAAGCAAAATTTTTGCAGAGGTATGATATCACCTTTAATCATGTCCATAGGCATAAACATTATCCGATCCAATCCAATGAAAAATTCAGAATTTTGCATACAAAAAAATGTCCGAGAAATGTTGAGGGGAATTTATTATTTATTTGAAAAGATCAATCACTTTGAGGTGAGATATTATACTCATAAATGTAATATAAATATACAAACACTATTTTTTGGAAGATCATTGCTGTTTTTTTGGTACTTATTATAATCAGTGCTGCCAATCCCGGGCTCCGTACTCTACTGCGTGTGCGTCACACTCGGCATCTGATTGGTTACTATTCGCGCGCTGTTTAAAATTGTTTAGCATTTTAAACTGCGCGCGAATGACAACCAATCAGATGTCGAGCGTAACGCATGCGCAGTAGAGCACGGAGTTCGCGGTTGGCAACACTGATTATAACTTCATTTTAAAATAATTTTCGCGCTTTTTTCTATTGGGATATCTATTTTAATTTTTTTTAGTTGTACATTTTTTCTAAGTACATACTTATACTTAGATTAATAATGTTAAATTCGAAAAAGGACTTTTATTTGAATTTACAGTGAATAATCAATTGGCGCTACATTTAAATATTATGGATATAAAAAAGATTACTATTCTAAATAAAAAATAAAATGTAAGATTGAAATTGACTTCGATTAATTGATCATTGCTTTGAAATGTTTATAAAATTTTCTAATCATATAAATTGTCTTTATTAATGGTCATGTAAACAAAATATATTATAATTTTATATTACAACTTTATAAGTAATTAGGTTATATTTTAATTATTATTTCAGACTTTCAGCAACTGAGAATGATTTTAAAAGGAATGTCTCACCTTCCTTAAACCCTTTTTTAGAAAAGAAGTACAACATCAATTATAATAACAAGGTGTAAATTCTTTTTCTGGAAATCGTAAAAGACTTCATCATCCTGAATTGTAAAGTCAATAAGAAACTGAGCGATAACAAAGAACTTAGCGGTAAAAGATTATGTGCACTGCAATGACATAATTAGCGCACGTTGATATTTATCAGGGACCTGCTAAACTCGATGATTATTGAGCAAACAAATTCCGTTAGTCGATGTTCTTCAGTGTCAAGGTGGAAGACCTGATTCAGTTTCATCTCTAGACATGTTTGACGCATTTCTGGGTTTAATTCTCATCACCGCTGCAATTGTAACTGGTCAGAATTCTGTTTGGAACGATACCTCCCTGAGGGATGATGTGAATTTAATAGAACAAGAAAATCCCGAGACGAGTCGTCAGGGAAGATGTAAGTCCTTTAATCTACATTAAAATAATTTTTAAGGGTGTTGGAGCCAAGTTCTAATCTAAAAATTCGATTTCTTCATTTTACTCAACAAATATTAAATTTGGAATTTTTTCCCTCTGTAGAATTAATCAATTTTTAACTAAAATTATGCGTACAGAGCGAGAAAATATCTAATTCAAATATTTTTTAAGTAAAATGAAAGTATTGAATTTTGAAGTCAGATTTTGAATTCTTCGTTTTATGCAAAAAGTATCGAAACTAAATATTTTTTCGCTCTGTATGCAGTCTTATATATGAAAAAAGATTAGCGCTACAGAACGAAAAAATATTTATCTATAATTTTCGTTCTGTAAAATGGAAAATGGAATTTTGAGCTTAACACTTGGGTCCAACGCCCTTAATATGTACTTAAATATTTATATTTTATTCAAGGGAAAGTGAAAAGATACATGTTAAAAAAATTATTATATAAATCAAAAGGCGATAAAAAAAACTCCTAATAACGCATCTTGGTTTTTATTTTTTTAAAAGAGTATAAAACAATTGTTTTGAGTTAAAAGATAAATAGAAATACACATCCCTCAGAGAGTTCAACAAAATACTTTAAAATATAATTTGAATTTTGAGAATAAGATTTCTTTTGCAGTTTTCCCGTTCTTCAGTGTGGTACGTTTTGCAAACTCGCAATGTTCAGGAAGTCATACTTTGAGTGGAACTTGTTTTACAAAACGTGAATGTACAAATTTGGGAGGTGTAAACTCAGGCAAATGTGCAAATGGTCTGGGAACCTGTTGCGTATGTAAGTTATTATTTTTAAGCTCATATTAGTATTTAAAAATTTATAAAGATTAGTTATAATGCCCATAATTGACTTTAAAATATTTACTATACTCATTATTATTATCTTGTATAATATAACTTTAATTTTCAGTTCAAAAAACGTGTGGCTCCACGACGAGTATTAATAATACCTATTTTACCAATCCGGAATACCCAACAAGGTATCTTGGAGGCGAAAGGTGTTCGATTTCGGTTACTCGATGCAATAAAAATATATGCCAAGTAATAAATATAAAAAATAGACAACTTTAAAATATGAAATTTATTTTAAGGATTGGATAAACTTTAATTCTTCATATTATACTTTTATTTCCAGTTACGTATAGATTTTATAGATTTTCGTCTCGCTCAGCCAAATGCTGATGGAGTGTGCGATAAAGATGTTTTATTAATTTCTGGTGGATCAACTAAAGTCCCAAGACTTTGTGGAGAAAATAATAACCAGCATGGTATTGTTTGAAAGAAACTTCATTTAAAATTAAAATCACAAACTGCAGGATTTTGTATTAGAAGTATTTTGAATAATAATTTATCTCAAATCTTAAATGAAATTATAAAAAAGAAATAATATATAAAAAATTCATTCATTATAGTATACGTTGATTTTAATGATGATTCTCCTATAACGATATCCGTTCACACCAATTCGGATTTTGAGTTTGATGATCGACGTTGGAATTTCAAAATACAGCAAATTGCCTGCGATTCAGCTTGGAAAGGTACCTTTTTTGAAAGTAATTAACAAAAAATTTTATTAGAGATATCAAAAAATTGTTGAAATTTTTTTTATATTTTAGCACCAACTGGATGCCTTCAATATCACGAAAGTATAACAAATACAGTGATGAGTTTTAATTATGGGACTCTTGTAAATACTCGTGGTACGTAATTCTTAAAGAAAACTTTAATCTTAATTTTCAAAATAATTTGCTATAAATTAAAATACTAAAAATAAAATTACTTGCAGCACCAACAGTTGGATCTCGACAAATGGCTAATTTAATGTACGGGGTTTGTGTTAAAATGGCAACAGGATATTGCAATATAGAATGGTCACAATCCGGTGCAAATTCTTTTGTTGTTACTGGAGATCCGGGAATAATACCGACAAATAATCAAGGTATTTCCAATTCTAATATAATATATATTTATATTTCCAAGACATTAAAAAGAATTTATTTTCTTGGTCTCAAGATTTTTGGCATTATTTAATTGTTATATTTTATACAGATCCAAATGCAGGAGCCGAATCTGGTTTAGATTGTGACAAAGATTTTGTTATTATACCCAATCCTTATGAATCTGGAATAGCCTTAAACACCGATAGATTTTGTGGAACTGCCTTTTCCACAAAAACAAGTATGACTTTTAAAATATAACTATATGACTCGTTTAAAAAAAAAATTAAGAATATAATTTAAATTCATTATATCTTAATTAAATTATACAATTTTTATTCCAGGTAGCCTCAAACCTTTTATACTCTATGTTGTTACCAACGAAAGTAAAGAAGGTAAAGTTACAAGTAGAGGCTTTTCTCTAACTTATAAACAAACTACGTGTGCAGTCTAATCGATCTGAATTATTTTCAAGCGATTGAAAATTTTTACTTTTACATTATTTAATAATTTATGAAATTCAATGTATAGAGAAAAATATTTTCTCTTGGACAGATTAGTGAAATGTTTTTGTAATATAAATAAAAATTGAGCAAGTTTTGGTTTGCCAATGCATTTCATCACATACATAGTTTAATACTTTCTTCTATGTATTTACTGCTTATAAATACTTATGTAAAAGTTCTGACTGAATAGATTTTATCACATTGTTTTTACGCTAGAAGATAATATTTTATTTATTATTTTATTCCCAAACTTTTCATTTTATATGCTTTAATTGAGAGGTAAATGAATAATTCGTCAATTAACCAATATCCAAAAATTGTAATTCTAAGAACAATTTTATTATTTATTTTTAAATAAACTCTAAACAACTTTTTTTAGGAAATAAATCTTATTGTACATTTATAAAGTATATTTGATGTATGTAATTGTGATGATAAAAAGCTTAATTGCATTACTGTATTACGGTTTGGTAAGACGTAAAACCGTCTCACCGATATAAGATAATACATTTCTTATGGTTTTTGTACACACATCCAACACTACATTTTCATGAATTTCCACGCGAGAAGTAGTTGTTGGTAGGCTTGGAAGTTTGCTCGTGTGTAGAGCCTCAATAATTTCCATCAATATCTTGGGATGGAATTTTCCTAAACTTTCAAAATTACAATCTTGTTTAACAGCTTCGTAGCTCCATACTGTAAATAAAATACAGTATTCTCTCAAACATTCCATATTATTTGTCTCGGAAAAGACAAGAGTGGAAATAACATTCTCCACACTTAAATTTCTCTGTAAAGTATTTTCGCAAATAATTTTCAGACCCTGGACTTCGTACTTATTCGCAGCATCGTAAAGTTCATATATATTTAAATCAAAATTCTGTACCATCCCAGTATACAAATACCGTAGTAATTCCTCGAAAATTTTGGAATTTATATCTTGCATCTGAGAATCTTCCTTATTTAGATCAACTAAAGATTTGTAATTACTATTTTTAGAAAAACAAATATTCTCTTGTAAGAACGATTTTTTAAACCATTCACTTCCACTGGCAAGGATAATTTTGTGAGCGGGATATATTTTTCCATTGTTCTTAAGCATTACATCACTTAAGCTTTCATTTTGGAAGAAAGGATCGTAGCATTTAAGATGACTTATACTCTTAAAATCAGGTTTTGAAATGAGTTCAGTTGTCCATAAGATAGTCAAATTTGTCAAATTTTGCGGAAGCTTTATCAACTGAAATGATGGAATCTGAATATCATCTAAGCTAATTTCAGTAGTCACGATTGCTGGCTCAGGATTTCGAAATATAATTTTAAATTTCACTGAACATTTGGTGGTACTTCCTACATCCTTAATCACGTGAAGATATAGAAGTGAAGAGTCGTTATGAATTTTTATTAGCTCAAACCACCAATAAATATGACGTGCTTCCGGAAGATTAGAGACCTCTAATTCAAAATTAGGACTTTTGGAAACAAGGGTCGAGTTCATAGTCCAGGCACAAGCAGCTCGACTTGATATTGTACAAAATTCAGATAGAGCTGGCGATTCCTTACTTTCCTCACTTTTTGGTTTTTGAGATCTACTGCTTACAGCATTGAAAATATCCATTAGAATATGAGAATGTGACTTCTCTAGATTTTTATAAACTTTTTGTTTTCTAATATGTTCAAATTTTTCGCTGATAAGAGACAGACATTTACTTTTTAAATTTTCATCAGCATATAAGTCAGAAAGAACAAGAATGTCAATCACATTTTTGCCTCTCAAGTTTTCGAATAAAACTTGTGAGCATGTAGCCTTAAGATTCTCCATTTCGTATTTACAGGCAACTTTAAAAAGTCTATGTGCATATTTATCCAAATTTATTACATTACCAGTGTATATGTAACGTAAAAATTCTTGAATAACTTCGGGATCGATATCATCAATTTCAACCTCGTTGAGAATATTTTCTCTCATTTCGTGGCAAAACATACGCTGAAAGACTGGACTATTGGCAGCAAGAAGTACTTTATGTGTTTTGTACCTCTTATTTTTTTGCACGATAATTTCAAAATCACTCAACTTTCCATTTAGGAAAAAAGATTCATAACTTCTGAGAAATTCGACGTTCGTGATTTCCTTTTGCACAATTTTGCAGATGAGAGTAATTGTACAATTAGTATGTTTTGGCTTGAACTGAAGATCGCAAAGTTTTCGATTCTTGATTCTGCTATATCCAAAAAGAGATTCACGTCTTTTTATAAGTGGAGGAAAGGAGTCAGCGTCATCAGTAATATAAAAAGAGAAATCGAGATCTAATGGACTATAGCCAGTTTCTTTGCTATAAAACATGAGATCATATTTTGCTTCTGTTTCGATTTCTACTTTTTTAAATAAGAAAAACCACTGGAAATTACTAAATTTCTTCATGCAATAAAGAGGAGATTTGAGAGATTTTACCAAGCCATTATCGATATTATTATAAAAGTCTAAAATGGATATTGTCCAGATACAAGCTGATTCTTGATGTAAATGAATTATTTGGTCCTGTTTTACAATGCGATTCGTTGCCATATTCGTTGATTAATATAGATAGTGCTTTGATTTATTAAGGTAGGCTAAACATCTGAAAAACAATAGTATAATTTCATAAATGTGTCAAATGGAAAAGGAATTTTAAATTATTAAAAGGTGTTCCGGAAATTAATTGGTATAGATAGAGTAATAATTATTTTGGATGTAGTAAAAAACGTACCAAAAATAGACTTCAACTTTCGAAATGGCAAATATGTATACATCAATCAATGTATATACATCAAAATATGTATACATCAATCCAAAATTATCTGAAAACATATCAAATATTAAATATTGCTTTTAAACATAACCAATCAAAGAAAATAAACTATGAATCTAAATTACACAAATAATAAAAAACTGGGAACCTATGAGATAATTTTTCAAAATAACAAATGAAAATCGCAAAACTTAATTATGTATAGTAGAAACTTAATTATAAAAAAAACTTAATTATAGTAGAAAAAGTGATTTGTTGAAAAAAATTGAATTACGCTATAGAAAATTATAAGCTGATAATTTTTCTCTTATCGAAAAATAAAAGTATTTAGATTATCTTAATTCCATAAAAAGGCAAACCTTACCGGCGTGTTCTCAATCCTTCTAAAAAAGGCAAAAATTATTTCCAGACCTTTTAGAGTAATTATAATGCACAGCTTCCAAAACTTGTGCAGTTTTTGCAAACTCTTGACAGAAATGAGTCTCACTCTCGCTAGGACATGGAAGATAAAGACTGATAAAGACGAAAAGACTGATAAAGGCAGACAAAGGTAAAGTCCCGAACCCCTCCTGCACACCATTAATCAAGTGGCCACAACTCGTGCTCCGTACTCTATTGCGCATGCGTCGCACTCGATACCTGATTGGTTGCTATTCGCGCGCAATTTGAAATGCTAAAAAAATATTATACATTTCAAATTACGCGCGAATAGCAACCAATCAGATACCGAGTGCAACGCATGCGCAGTAGAGTACGGAGCTCGAGTGAGGCCACTGCATAATCCAGTCGATGGCTGGCTGTCGAACGTGTCGAACATTTGTTTTGAATTTTTTTAGGCAGTGATTGGTTTGAGATCACGTGATTTGAACCATAGCTTCCATTTCTTCTCTATCGACCAATTGCTTTTCACCGCATCTCCATTCTTTATTTTGGTTGGTAGCTCTGCTGCAATGAAACGTCATTTTTTTCGCTATTTGAAAATAACATCTATTGTTCAGTACTGAACATGACGAACGCAGTAATGGAGTATGTAGTGACGTAACATTGTAAAGAGTGGTAAAGAGCTTCTGGAGCTTCTGATGATTTCCGTCATGACGCATGCGTATTTTGCGTGAGCCTAAAAATCAGAATTAGTTGAACGGAATCCTTAAAAACTGGATTCGTGGATACAGCGGCGGTGCTGCAGAAAAATTAGTGCGTCAAATAACCTGTCAAGACGGATTGAAAAAAAAGGACAAACATCGCGGTTCAAGGGTGACGACTTTTCGTGTGTGCGAGTCAGTTGGGTGTGTGGTGCAGGATGTCGAAGCCTGAACAGGTTTTAACTATCGAGCCGCAGCATGAGCTGCGATTTAGGGGTACGATTTGTTTAACGAATTTGCATGCTTCCTGCCTTCCTTCTAGCTATTCTCGCTCAGTTTTGTGAGCAGCTTAGATTCTCTTATGCTTCATGTCGGTATGATCACGCTTATTTAATTTACCCCGACTTCATTAACAATATCACCGTCATCGTCTCGTGAATCGCGCACTCTCCACCGAAGGTGATCTGACTCTTGCCGGATCATCCTCGGTAACGACAATTTCAGTCACCAGCCAGACGTTGACGTTGTCAGATTGCCGCTGTTCGCTGTCAAAAGCTGAACTACGTGCTTATTTTGTGAACCATACCACTTTTATTACACCTCGCCTGGAATTTAAAAATATATTATTTCCCCTGCGCATTCTACATCCATTTTTCTCTCCTTCGTCTTTGCACGATTTACAGATTAACAAAAATTTAACACTTTTTTTAGTCTTTAGTACTCCAAAATATCGATGAATCAGGCTTTGAATCCTAATAACGATTTTTTTCAGTTAAAGATTCGGAGTTTTAATCTAGATATGAGTGCAATTTTATTGCCGAAAGATTTTTATTCAGAGAAAAATAATAAAGAATATTATGAAGGCGATACTATAGTCTATAGAATCCATTTCGAGAGAGTATTTGTATTTCCGACTCATATATGTATATATATAGTTCAATTTATGTGTTAGGTTATGCTGCCCATGAGGAATCAACATTTTTTGAATTTTTGAAACGCTACTACCAAAATTTTATTAAAAGAAAATATATACATCTTCTGTTTCATATTTTTTGAAATAGATACTAGTTTTTCACTTTTAAAACTCTAAGTATTATTTAGTATCTTTTCTTAATAACGTTAATAATTTTTTAAAAACTTACGATTGCCATGCTGAATATTATTGGATTAGAGATTCCTCAGATACAAAGAGGATTCTAACGATTTAGAAATTCTTCATTTTAAGAAGCACTTTGCTCTACTTTAGAATTTTTAAAACTCTTTTCTTAAAGAATTCTACTCTAAAATCTTGTATTCTTTAGAAAATCAATAAAGACTTAATTTAAACTATCACTTGAACGCTTTGCAACTTTCATGCGATACTCAAAAAAATTAATCAATAAATACGACGCGTAAATGTATTAAATTTTAGGAGTATACTTCTGGCAATCATTTCTATCAAAGTATGTTTATTATTTTTTTACTAGACCTTGACTAAATAGAAAATCTAGTATTTCAAGTACCATTTTTAATCTATCTGAATTGTACTTTGCTCCTGCGGCTTGACATATTCATTCTTATGACATAACAGAATCTATTATTTATTATTTTATACTTGAGAATGTAAAACTCAGAGTTTAGAATCAACCATAAAAATAATTTTCATTTTCATTTTGTCTCTTTATGATGTAAATAATAATGAAACAGTTCAAAGTAAACTAACGAAACATGGCATTAGAAAAATGATGACTGTTTTCAAACACAAGGTGATAATTTAATATCACTTCTATAACACTTCATAATAATCTATAGTTCTTTTTTTGATAAGTCACGATCTTTATTGTAAAAACGTGTAGCTGATTCGCATGATCATCGTTTTCATTTTTTTTCACTGAAGCATAATTTCGAACTTCTCCTTGACTGAAATTAATTATCATATACATAAATTCTATAATTTAAACAATAATTGGGTAAACAAATAAAAATAAATGGAAGTCGCCAATTTGATATTACATAATTGTAATAAGTTGATATTAATTTTAATTTTGTATATTATCCTAGGACCTTTTACGGGAGCTCCAATTACGTCTTACATGAAGCTCATTAACCCCACACTTGATAAAGTATATTTTAAAATAAAGACAACTGCTCCAAAGAGATACTGCGTGCGACCAAACTCTGGAGTTCTGAAACCGAAGGAAGTAACGGAAATAGCAGGTAAGCTAATCCTTCAATATTATTGAATATTTTGTAAGTTTTAATTATATATTTCCAGCTAAGAATGTAAAACATTTTTTTGAAAAAGAATGCTTTTTTTCAAATATATTCATCTTTTACAAATATTTCTGACAATTCTCTAGACGGAATTTCTCAGTAAAAGAAAACTTGATCTTTGGAATTGTTTGTTTTCCCTTGCTGGCGTGTGTTTGTAAAATATAAATATTTAATTTTATGTACCTTTTTTGCATTATTCAGGCAGAATTTATTTTCCGAAACAATGCAATGTGTGATAAGAACGAATAAAAATAATTACTTTTTTCTACAGTTTGCTTACAACCTTACGATTTTGATCCATCGGAAAAAAGCAAGCATAAGTTTATGGTACAGACGTTAATAGCTCCTAAAGACGACTGCGATGCCTACCCACATGATGTGGTACGTAATAATTATTTTTACATGCTTTATTTCATTTGAATCTCATGTTTCAGTTGAATTTTTGCATATTTTTTATTTGCAGTGGAGAGACTCAAATCCGAGTCAATTTATGGATTCCAAACTGAAGTGCGTGTTCGAAAATCCTGTAACCAGTACCACAACGACTAAAGGTACACCAACAACTACTACTTCAGATAAATCTGATGCAAATGCAACCAACGGCAAAAATAAGGGTACCGGTGACACTGATAAGGCGTCTAAGATGCAGCCTCTTCTTGCCGAAGGCGATACTGAAGAGAAATTGGTCAAAGCAGCCCAAGAAGTTAATCAACTCAGGGTACAAGAAAGCAATCTTAGGCGGGAAAATCTTCAGCTGAAGGTAAGTCGCAATTTAAAACAAATATTAAAGATTTATCACAGAGTAGTCGCAAGTCAGGAAACTAATGGAAAAGTTAGGGAATTTTGTTGGCTAGAGACAATCAGAGAAAAATGAAGGATTCGAAAAGAGTCACGGATTTTTTAAAAGAAGAACTTTATACATAAACAAATTCTCTTGAAAAATATCTTGAAGACCTTTAAAATATCTTGATATCTTTAAAATTCCTTAAAATATCTTAAAATGCTTTAAGGTGATTTACATTTTTGGAAAGTAAGAGAATTTTTTTTGTTTTGTTTTGTTTTTTGTTCATCCTGTTATCATCTGAAATATTTTGCATAACAATTTTTGCTTGCAAAAAGATTTGATATTCACGTCATTGACACGTGCCCTTATTCTTATTGTTCGTATCGGGTACTCGTGATAAAATCGATTTATCCACCTTACAAGTCTTACAGAATTCATTCACAATATTGAAGCCGTTTTTGTCTGTTTCTCAGTAACAATGACACAAGGTTGAAAGTTCAGTATTTTGATTGTCATTTTCTAGAGAACCGATTGATTTTTTGTGGAATCAGAAAAAATGTAGGTGAAAATTTGTATAAAAATAAAAAATTTTTAACTAATTTAAATTGTAATGAAAAGTTTTTGTAATCAGATGGTTAACTTTTTTCTTAATATCTTTACTTCCAGAAATTAAATATACATATTTCCTTATAATCCATATCGAGAATGTAAAGTAAGTGAAATTCTAAAACTTCGAATTTTTTTTTGTAACAGGAGGAGATTCTGAGATTGCGAAATGCGAAAATAGATAAAGATGCAAACTGGTCCGATCAACCATCAGGTGTATCTTCGCACATGAGTTCTCAGCTTTCTCCAACATTCACAAGTGTTGCCATCGCCGTCGCTATGGTTATAGTTGGTTACCTTCTGGGGAAATTGATTTGAGCAGTCTTTGCCTTACACCTCAGCACGCCCCTTCCCCAAATTTTCTTAGCCTAAAATCTCCTTGCCATACGGCGCCATCACTGTGAAACACAAAAAAAGCAAAATTAAGTCAACTCGTTACTCAAATGTTCATAATAAATATTACCATAAACGTCTATTGTAATGCAATATACATAATTTCGAATCATTCATTAGCGTAGAGCGTTCGGCGAGTGGAAGCGAAGGGACGAATCTCTTTCGAAGGACCGGAAATTCAAATCTTAGAGGTAAAAAACTATATGTTATAGCACATTGCAATTCTCACATTGATTCTAATTCCGATTCTTATAACGATCTGGAAATCTTAAGTCTTCGAATCACCTCGTGAATTGATTTTTTGTCGCTGCCTCTTATAAAAGAATTTTGAAAATAACCGGGTTTTGATTGAGGACGAGAAATTCCATCACAAGTTACTGTAAATAAAGAAAAAAGTAGTTTTTAACAACTGATCATGAAATCAACTTTTTGCGTTCAAGCCTCTTGTAAATTGGATCGTTCAATTTCCCGACGGGGGAAGGGGTTGGCTGCAACAATGGTATTCCAGACATTAAATCTACCAGCGCTTCGGTGTACTTTTTATTTATTTATGTTTATTATCTTATAAAAATTTAATTCAAATAAAGATATCTCGAATGACAAAAGTTAAATCAGGCATTTTTGCTTTTGTACCTCTCGAGATTTGGGCACCGAAGTAAAAAAAAGCTGTTATTTATATTCGTGCCTTAGACTAGGGGCAACAGTATTCCTTGTACTTTCCCTACCAGCTTTTATTTTGTATGTACTACATATCTGTTTTTTATGAACTCTTTATTTTCGTCATCCCTTTGTGCGTACGTAACGGTTCTCGCAAATGTGAGGGATAAAATTCAAAACCGAGTACGGTGTGCAATACGTGATATACTTACGTCCTCGATTGTAGAAAGCAATTGTACTCGAAAAATACAAGCAACGTAGCTCTGCCAGAATTGTGTTATAAGCGTGGACCTTTGATTAATCTATCTAGCGTTTTTGACATTGTGTTTAGAAGCAAAATAATAGACATCCCAAGTTTGTACACCAGAGTACCGGAGTTGAGCTTTTAACATTTAAGTTAAAAAAAGCCGTTCCATCGAAAACAATATTTGTGGAAAAACTAAGTGTTTTCATTTCTAGTTATTTAGGAAAGGTTGCTTGGCTTTGATCCTGAAAGGTGAGGGAATATTACGTCAGAGTGTGAAAATTGAAAATCCAAGGGGTGAATTATCTTTTCAAGTTTTACTCCGATTCCTGATGCAAAGAGCTATAGAGAACGATTTCACTCTGTTCCCGAATGCCTCGAGTTGTAGCGTTTAAATACAATAATGTGTGAATCTATGTGATTTGTGGAATCATGATTATTCACCTCAAGACTCGACTTGTTACTGTTGTAAGATTCCATGTTTCTCGTACAGCAAGAGCAGATTATTGATGAATAAACGTATGTCCTATGATAAGCTAAAGATTATTTACTTTCACGTTGTAGGATTTACTAAACAATGGTCCTATCGTATGACCGATAAATTTGTAGTCTGATTATTATTACATTGTAATCTGTAGAATTTATCTGTAACCCACTGTAACTGCTGTTTGATCATGGTTGCAAAGTTACAAACGGAAAGTGAAATAAATTTATTACTCAAATTTAGAGTCTTCTGCAGGCACCTCAACAAACTTTTATTTAAATTTTATCAAAACTTTTATTTCATTTTACCCTGTTTAATTTTCTTAAATTTGTGTATCTTTTCGCATTTTATTCTTATAAAGCTTTATTTCATTTTTATTTTGCAACCACTTTAAAGTTAATTAATGGATTAATCTTTGAACTTGACTGAACTTAAATACACTAGACACGACTACTAAAGGTATTATTACCTTTACTAAAAAAAAAACCTGCTCACTATCATTCATTGATTGAAAAATGCTTTTTTTATTTTCTTCACTCTCAGTACTTGTACAGTGAATGAATAATAAATTGCTTAAAATAGTTTGTACCTACGTGAAACGTATAAATCACATAAATCGGTCGCCTATAGCGGTATGGTCTCACAATCAATATAATCAGAATATCTTACAGAATCTTTGAATCTTAAACCTAATTCAGAAATACATAATGGATTTGGCAAACAACATGCTCTTAGCTGACACATTATTATAATCCCAATAGTAGATTACTTGACACAACACAATATAGACTAATATGGGTGAATAAGAGTAGTGTCGATTGAACAATCGGACATTGTTTAAATGGCGATTAACGTATTGCAAGTTTACTTCGATCTTACGATAATGATTACACTTTTTGATTAAAGTTAACTTTATCCAAGTTGTATACAATATATTACGCTTTGGCCTATGCACAAGTAAATTCCGCAAAATAGTGAAATAAAAAAGAAAATCATAATTATTTCTTTCATTTAGAATCAAATGAGTTTCAAGTGAATGCGATATCAGCTTCGAAATATTTAAATAAAAAATCTTTAACAAATGTTGATCTACGTTCATTCAATAAATGTTGAATAAATAAAATAAGAATTTTTAAAACAACAAAAGTTGAATTGAAAAATAAGGTTGTAAACTACCTTTAAATCTGTAAAATTCCATACAAGAATCGCGCTATACAATTTTTTTAACATCACTAAGTCCTATTATATTATTTTTACTAATACATTTTGAAATACTTTGTTTACTCTTATAATTAATATCAATTAAGCCTCTTATGGACAGAGTTCGCAACTCTTTAAATCGGTGGGGGAGAAAGGTAACTTTCTCGCAGTTTCAAAACTAAAATACTAGGCATTTGTACAAAAAATATAAACACTAAATGTAGTACAAAATTAATATAAACATTGATGTTTAAAATAAGAAAAAATATATAAATATATAGCAAACAACGCTTCCACGATAGATGTTGGAACATTGCTTTAATCACTGTTAAAAACATCTATTTAAAAACGCTTACTATTTCGTATTATGGTAAATTACGATTATATAGCTAAATTATTTAACTTTACATATTTCCTGTATCGACGTTTTCCGTAAATTGTTTTAAAATATAAGTATATTCCTATTATTATTATTATTATTATTATTATTATTATTATTATTAAATAATCTCTGTATGAGCTTCGGTAATTGAATATTTTTACTTGACAGTTTACAGGTCACTCGTTGGAAATCTTCAGGTCAAAACTTAGGCGAAAATAAATAAAAATTTGTATAGCTTTCACAAAAATTTGGATTTACAGACATTTCAGTCCATTTTGATTAAGGTTTTCGATCTGAAAATTATTTGAAAAACGTTTTGGCCTTTAAAGAAATCTTGAAAACGATTTCAACTTCAAAATGATTGAAACTTAAAGTTTGATTGCATTAAAAACAGTTTTTGGAAATTATTTATTTTGAGCTGATTTGAAATTTGTTTTTAAAAAGATCTGTTTACTGAATATTAACCAAAATGAACTAAACCTTATCTAATCATAAATTTCTTGTAAAATTGTACTTAAACCGATAGATATGTAAGTAAAAATATCTCACTAGAGTAGAAATAAGGTACATTGACGTTTCTATTACAAGAGTGACTATAATTATATAGTCATGGAAGATTCTTAAACTGGATTATTATTTTACTATTAATATCATAAAAAGGTCACGAAGTAAAGTACTAGTTAAAAATTAAAAAAAAAACGTATAACTAAAATTAGTATACAATGCTGATTTTCGAAAGGAATGGTAAGCTCTCTCAAAGTAAATTAGAGCGTAATATTACAAGAAATCTAACTCAAAATTCTTTAGCTTCGAAAGTGGAAACCTTTTAGTATAAAAGAAGATGTGAAGTGAAAAATATTTATGTAGATGTTGCAGATCTTTAATTCACTTTTTAAATTAGTGACTACTTATATTCATGAGTAGAAAATGGTTTGCAAGTAGAAAACTTTATATACAAAACTGTAAAACTGTAATGTTCTTTAAAAAAGGACAATGTATGTAATGCTATTCAATTTTTTGCTTTGTAAAATTAAAAATGATCGCACTGGAAATAAATATCGTATAATAAATTTGATGATACCTTATCTGAAGAAACTTTCTTTGAATAAATAAAACCTGAAGAGATGTTTATTAGATGTCAGTAGATAATTGGGCGGATTTTATACATTCGCCAGCAATTGTAGTCTCGACCCTTCAAGGATAAGCCAAATTCAAATATCTGTGGATAAAAATAATAAAATTTCAGAGAACGTCCATATTTAAAAAATCGTAATATTTTATATTGCATTTGCAAGAACAAAATTTTCGATCCCTAATAATTATTTCACTTCTTGTGTTTTTAAACAATATATTCTCAATTGAAAATATAATTGGAATCTCCGTTATATTATGTACTTAACTCTTACCTGAATCGTTACATTATGAGTATTGTATTATCTTCAAATATGCACTGTATCAAATTTAAATATGTTATATAAAATAACTTGTATGACTATTTTTATTAAAATATTATCACAGATTCTTTGACAAACTTTTGTTCAACTTTTTCTAGAAATAAATCTTTCGCCTACTTTCTAATATAAAGCATCTTTATAAAAATAAATACTATTAATATAAAAAAAGATGTTCTCGAAAAGACAATTGAAATCTTCCATTGATGACTGAAACCTTTTCTTCAATTGTTGATTTTCCAGTTATAATTGCTTATTTCCCATATTTCAATTTTTCATTTACGAATTCACTTAGAAACAATATTTACAGTCAAATAGAAAATTCAAAAAGATATGAATATTTTAAACTGATAAAATATTAAGCAAAAAACTAGAGTTTCAACATGAACTTTCTGCCATAAAATCATGGTGAAGAATTTACCTTTATTGACTACATTTAAATTTTCCTCCTCATTTACGTAAAACCTCTTTTTAAAAGGCAAATGAACTTCACTCTCTGTTATAAATCTCTTCTCGCCATTCGAAGATCCCTTTTCTATTAAGTTTCTGCAAACTATAGAGTTCTTCGAGATCTTGAGTGTCGAACTTGAAATTTCCTCTTTCATTTGCTCCTCTTCTTTGATTGACTTCTTAACCGCTTCTGCAGGTTCTTCATTGACTTCGACGTCACACTTTATCAACGTTGGACCATCCTCCATTTTTTCAAATTTATCATTCATCTCGATTCTCTCCTCATTTTCAAAACTCGATGGTGGATCTTCAGAAAAACTATTAGAAATTTCAAATTCAAATTTATTTGAACTTTTTCTCAGAACATTTGGATCAATGGCTTGGAAATTTGAATACACAAAATCGCTCATAAAAGAATCGGAACCCATCAGATTATAATCTAACAAGGAATTGAGAATTCCTGAGGCACCTAAACTTCCTTCAATTAACGAAGTTGGGAAGACATTGTATTCTTCATAGACTTCCTCTTGCGGAATCTTAAAAAAATTCGCGGAGATTTCCGATGAAGCCGAAGCAATTGCATCAGGGGCTTCAGAGTCTGCACTATTGTAATCTGTCCAGGCCTCAGAAGATGCTTCAGATCCCACTATCGTGGAAACTGGGCAGATTTCTGTTTTATCAGATCTGTTATCCCAGTTAATTGGTAACTCTTTTCCACTTCGAGAGGAAATATCCTCGGCCGCGTAGTAGCCACAATTAAATTTATCTCTACATTCACTATGCCATACACAAGTTCTAAGTTTATCACAGACTGAAGTTTCGTATGTTGTACTACTATGCACAATAGCTTGCCTTAAACTGTCAGAAGCAACTACACACTTTTGCGAGACAATATTTTCCTCGACAGAACTATAGGCGGCTTCTGAATCAGATTTTTTAAAGTTCTCACAGGATTCGGTGCTGTGGGCATCTGCGACTTCAACCAATGTAGGTCGATTAAACAAAGGTTGAGGTTTTTTAAATTTTCGATGGATTTTGACTTCTTTTAACCACTGTTGTTTCTTTTTTATCTTTTGTTTTACAGGATCTTTTGTTAAATCGATAGAGAGCACTTCGCCTGGCTTTAGTTTAGGAAAGATTCTTTTTCGTACAGATTTATTTCTTGATATCTTGTCAATCTTGGGATGCACTTTCTGATTAAAATAATTCTCAAGATCCAACTGAAACATATGCCCTGATGCATTGGAACTGTTCAAATTGATATTTTTGAATTCTTCGCTGAAAGAGAAAGAATGCATCTTTTCTTCTAGACTCAGAAAATCATCACAGACTTTTCGGAAGTCGAACGAGTTAGACTGCATAAGCCACAGAGTTCCACTTTGATGGTCCTCAGGTGGTTCTGGAATAAATTTTGATAATTCCGGACCCATTTTTGGCATCAAAGGACCCAATTTTGTCAAAGCCATGTTTGTAATCATCGCCTTTTTTTCCCGATTCTGGATAATTGCCTTCCACAATTTAAACGCTAGTAAGTAACGAGCGTATGTGAAATTTGTTATGGACTCACCGCAGTTTCTTAGATTAGAGAAGTATTTTCTAATAAAAGATGAAAATAATTACAAATTGCTAATTATTTTATATGAATAGAGAACAAAGAATGGAATTACTCACTCGAATATAGGGCTGTAAATTTTGCTGTACCTTTCTGTCACACATGTACTTTTGAGTAGAATTTTTAATACATGTTTCTCAGAGTTATCTAAACAAAATTCAACAAGAAAACACTTAAATATTTGCTGTTTATGTATAGATTGAAAAATATATTCTGGCATTAAGTTTACCTAAATATATGTGCAGAGCGTGGAGTATCATAGAAGAAAGCTTATCAAAGGCATCATTATTCTTTACAGAAGATATGACCTCTAGATCTAGATAGATTCGAACAATCTCTGCCATTTTGTCCAAGTACGTGTAATCATCACTAACTCTCTGAAATATTGAACATTAATAAATTAAACAATTTCTAAACTATATTCAGAAATTGCGAAATTTAAACGCTTTTAAATGAAATTAAATAAGCACGTAAATACGAAAGCCTGTGATTTATTTCTCCCCAAAATACCTGTATCTGATTTTTTTTACCTCTTTTATATTTCGCCAACAGAAATGAAAGAAGGTTAAAGTGTTCCTAATGTGATTCTTGAGCTTGTCAAACTTAGGCGGCTGAAGAAGCTGCCAGTTGATGAAATACTTCGATATATATCTTAAGAAAGTATCAAATAAATAGAGATATAATTAGATTCAATGAAAGAGAAAATTTATATAGGTAATCTACACAAAATAATTCTCACTTTTGATAGGTGGAAAGAAGGTACTCGAATAGTTCGTAATTTGCATTTCCAACTACTGAACACAAAGAAGACGTAAATTCTTCGAGCCAAGAGAAGTTCTCATTATCGTTCGTGCTATCCATGGTGTCACATTTATTCTCCTCATTTATATCACTCCTAGCAATGTCACAATTAACAATTGACACTGGGTCTTTTGTGAGGATTAGTACTTCATCAATATCGTTAATCTTCATTAATCCACTCTCCATTGTTACAGTCATTCATCATTTAGTCTAAGCAAATAATTAAGTTTAATGCAATGAATTAAATCAATAATTGATCGAAATACATACAAGGAAGCCGTTATCCTGGAAACCGTTTTTCAACTTCTCCCTTCAAAAACTGGTTTTATCAAATTGAAAATCTGTGGAATAAAAGATAAACGTATTTTCATTAAGAATATAGATTTGCCACTTCAATAATGTTATTTCACTTCAATTTTCAAATAATCTTACAATTAAAACTGTAAAAGTATGTCAGAAATTTGAATTTTTTGGGAAGGTTGTTGTACTACAACCTAATCACACTTTAATCATTGAATCGTAAATTCCAGGAGTCAAAATCAAATGGAATCAACAGTTTTTTGGCGTGAGAAAATGAAAATATACGCATACAACAGTTTCTTTGACATAAGATCTGCACTATGGCGTGATTTTAAGGTTTTTCATATGAATACAAATCATCAATATGATATAAACACTCGTACCTTTATACGTACTAGATTATTATAGTAATACCTGCAATTTTAGAAGACTTTTTGAATGTTTTTGAGTTATATTGAATTGTGAAAATACAAATGATACGTATTAGTGAGTCCATGATGGTTCCGTGCTGAGCTAACCTAATTTAAAGTGACTTTATACTTCGTCGGTAAAATAAATTTTTGCTTATCCCATGGTAGGTAGATAGAGATTGTGTCGACATTCGATTAAAATACTCAATCACTCACTCAAAAGATGAACAGTATTGATCAATATTGTTTATTTACATTAAATCCTTTATGTAAGATTAGTAAAAATTTAGATATGTATTTGGAGTTCATAGACTTTTTTTTATTAAACGTACTTTTGTATTAATGTTAAATTAAATTTAAATTTCGCGCTCTTCCAGCTGGTAAAGAAGATTCTCCTGTAGCGATTGGCACGCTGTCACAACACTCTCGGTCACTCTGTCTCACTCTGTCTTCCACTTCCACTGTCTGACTTGTGACATGGCGTCCGGTTAGAAAGAAAGTTGACTTTAAATGCGGTTGTTGTTTTTATGATTGAACCAAAAGGGAATTTATTATTATTAATTACCCCATGGTAATGCATGCCAAGAAACCGAGGATCAGCGATGGGTAGGGCATTCCTGCATTCCTGATACAAATACCCATTCCTCACCGATCACTACGTCCGTCCGTCCAACCCAACTATCGCCATTCCCGGGCTTATTTTCCCCGATGGATTGTCGCGAACCTCCATCGAGGAAAGCCTATTTAATTTTCCACGATTAATTTCCATGATTTCTCTATGATTGCAGGTACTTCGAAAAGCACCAGGCCCATCCTTACCAGGTAAATATCAAAAGTACTCAGTACTCTCAACTCTGGGTGCCACGGGAGGGGGGCTTCTCCATCACACAACACGAATTATTTTTCACGAATATTTCCTTGTCAAATTTCTTGTGTCAAAAACGCGATTCAAATCTCCAGCCAATTTTTAAAAATTCATTATATTTTCATCGCCCGCGAACCATTTTTCCATTCTCGACCTCGCAACCTAAAATTCTAAATTTCAACAATTTTCTGCCTTATTTTGGCCCGTTTCTTTACTTTTTGAAGATTAAAAAATTACGGTACCTTCAGAATTGCATAAAAGTTCAGATTTATAGAAATACTGCTGTATTATAATTCTTTATTTGAAAACTTGGTCCCATAAAATCTGATTTTTTTTCCGGATGGAGAGTCGCTCAGTTTAGTGGCAAAAAATTTTTGTTTTTCAATTCTTGTGATGTTTTTTCTGTTTCATGCATTTTTTGTCTAGGTTTCAATTTTAAAATTTTTATCTTCTCTTTCCTATATCCTGTGCATATTGTTTTGTGAGACAGGCTAACTTTAACATTGTTTAGTTAATCCATTGACTAAATTAGTTAATTTTCTGGGTTTTTTTTTGCAATTCAAATTCATATTCAGACATATATAGACTATATTTTTAGAGTAAATATGAAAAATGAATCACATTTGTCATGTTGTTGGTCAATTTTTGGAGTACATTTTTGAGAGTTGTCAATGTGAATTTTCATATTTCACGGCTTGAATTTGTCAATGTTCTCGTTTTGGTTGATCATAATTTTAATGTTTTAATTTGCTTTTGAGTTTTATCCAGTCCTTTCAATGTTTTTTGACCGATTTATCCCGAATTTTGAGAATTTTTGAATTAGAGCCTTGTAAACATAACCTTACTTTTTGTAAAAATCAATAACCCAGATACTTGTGTTGACTCTTTATTGTTGCAGATAACTTTTAAAAATCATTAAAAAAAAGTTTGCGCATGACTCAAAATGGGTTTTTGTACAATTCGAGCCTGTAAATAATATCTTTTTTTAAAAATTTATTTCCTCTTTCTTAAAACTTTGTCATGTCGGATGTCACTTGAATAAAAATTCTTGTCGTTGATTTTTTTTTGAAATTCAGAAGATTGTTAACAAATTTAGTCACTAACTCATGCAGAAATTTTAGTTTTATTCATTTTCATGCTTAAAATGTTCTTATTTTTTACGAATATGTTGAGCTTTTAATATTCAGGATATAATTATAAATGTTGATAAAACTTGATTTTTTAGATGTTAATTCGGTGTAAATATTAATCTTATTTCTGTAATAGAACCAAATTTTTCATAAACGAATGCACATTGGACATTTAAAAAATGATTTGTAATAAAAGTAGTTTATTTGTGACTTTGAAATTGGTGTCATTATTCATGTGTTTCTATTTTCGATTTCTGAAGATAAGCGAGTTCATAACAATCAATGAATTGTTTTGAAAGTTTTCTACATATTTTTTGAAAAATGGTAAATATATTGTTTTAATACTTTCCTAAGTTATGATAAGAATTGGTGAATAGGAGAAGCCTTTTGAAATCAAGGTTTGATTAATAGTGTCTAAATTATTGTTTTTCAAATTGATTTAAGACGCTTAATATACTGTTGTCCTGGTTTTTGAATTTAATAATGTATTTGCATTAAAACTTTTTTTTACAGAACGCAAAGTACAGCAGTTCTAAGGGTGGCTACTCCTCGTCGACAACGTCGGATAGTCGTTACGAGGGGCGGATGCGTGATTCCCCGAACGGCAACTCGTATAGTCCAGCCGGTGGTTTGGGAATGGGAATGGGTATGGGGGCAGATCGAGACAGTCCCCGTAATTACGCCAGTAAGCCTCTTTACAAGAAGGAGAGAGAAAATAGAGACTATAAGTTATCCTCCTCTAGGGACAAGTATTCCGGTGAGATATTTAGTGTTACTTATTTGATTCTGAGTTTCATACCTGTTTTTCATCTAAATTTGCTCATATGGCAAGTAACATATGTCTTTAAAGTTCTGCATTTTATATATTCTATTGATCTATAATTCTACTGGAAGTCGTTTGATGTTTTCCTTTTTAAATTGAAGATTTCATTTATAATTTAAAAAAGGACGACTCCTTTTTCAGTATAAAAACAGTGTTGTGTCTTAACGTTTTCAGCTGTAAAATTCTTGCTTGCGTATGTGTAGATTGTGCACGATCTCCAAAAGACAAGAGGAGCCGCGAAAGCAGAGATTCAGAACACAGGACCAATCATGATAGGAGCAGTGGAGACGTGAGTATTCGATTAATTCTTAGAAATGACACTTTCTTTTTTCTTTTGAATTTGCTTTGTTGAAGTAAGATCATCCTTTTCGTTTTTGTCTAAATTTAAATATAAAAAATGAAGTTTCTTTAAAGGGCTAGAGGATAATTTATTAGTGGTTTAAGAGTGTTAAATTCAAGTTCTAGCTTCGAAATGTATTCTCTTAATTTTACACAACAAATATTATAATTAAGTATATTTTCAAATTCTCATTGACATAGTAAATAAAAGATCTAAATATATAATATTTCTTTTTTTTTCCGGTAGATTCTGCATCCCATAAAAATATCTTCAAACTCGTCTAGAGAATCGTCTTCACAGCGGAAGCCGACACATAATTCATGTCAAGTCAGTTTTTCAAATTATTATTTAGTTTTTAGGCAATTGCTGAGTTTAAACAGTTGTAAATTATTATTGAGGAAATTTTTATGTTTAGGATAAACGTGGCGATGAACGAGGAGGAGCCATGGAACGAACGGCCAGGTTCGGCGATTGGTCTGAGCATATGAGTTCATCGGGAAAGAAGTATTACTACAACTGCAAAACGGAGGTTTCACAGTGGGAGAAACCAAGAGAGTGGATTATTCGGACGGATAGTCGTCAACGCCAATCCAATGACTACTCTTCCAGGTCAAGTAAGTAATTTCTGTCATATCCTCCTCTTTATTTATATGTTATCTTTATTTACTAATACTAACTTTTCTGCAGGTCATGATAAACATTCCAACTCGCGATCAAACAGCGGTGGTGGCAGTGGTGTGCGAGATGGCAAATCCTCGCGGCAAACTGAAAAACGCGAATATTGGGTCTCATGTGGTAGCAGCGGTGGGAACAGTAGTCGAGACGATATCTCGTCGCGAGATCGAGAACGAGAGAGAGAAAAAGAACGAGAAAGGGAGCGAGAAAGGGAACGAGAAAGAGAACGGGAGACCTGCAGGGAGGAGGTGGGAGTGGAACGTCAAGCCCAGGACATGGATATCTCGCCCGGCGATTCCACGCCCACCTCAGAAGCTTTAACGTCTAGTGTTCACGATCAAATGCCTCAAGGGCCGGTACTTTTAGCTACTGGTGAGTTCATACAAATTGCGCCACCCTTGTGCTTCTATGTTAATCTTTTGATTTACTTTTCTATATTTCTAATATGAGCGTCTTTGATAATACATATACATATATTTATTCCACGTTTTTCAGCGTTACCTCGGTTAACATCACATCCTTCAATAACTACACAAGCACCCACAAAATTAAGTTCCCCAACGCAACAACATGGAAACAGTAATGCTCCGGGGCCGCCGGTGTCACTCGCAAATTTACCTAGGATTCTTTCACAAATTACAGGCCATAAAGAGCAGCCTGACATCACACCACAAAAGGCTCTTCAGACAATTCAAACGGCAATTATGTTGTCTAGACAGGTAAGAAAGAATGATGAAGTTCTAGATTTAATAAAGTGAAATTTTTAAGTTCTTTAAATAAAATAATATATGAGAAATAATTTAGCAATCCGGAAGTGGAGACCGAGATCGAGACCGTGATCGACTCAACAGTGCAAATGATGTGATGGCTCCACTAAAAGTGGATACCAGTGGAAATGTAACTAGCGAGGGACCACCAACTCCTACGCATTCTGAGACACAGGACTGCATCGACGTTCGAAAAAGTAAGGAGAAATTTCAGAAACTAACTTTCCTAGAATATTTTTATCAAAAAATATTAATACTGTTCCTTTTTAATTAAAAACGTTTAGTGTCAAGTCCTGGAACAACGAATTCCATTGTTCAAGGTCTCAGTTCGCTTCAAGGGCTAAGCACATTAGGTTCTTTAGGAAGTTTAGGCAGCTTAGGAAGTTTAGGCAATGGAGGCGGCTTACAGGCATTGTCCAGAGTACAACCTCCTCTTACGCCTTCCCTTACGCCTTCACTTGCAAATCATTACCGAGAGGATTTGACGCAACATGTGCGTGCTTTTCCTGCGGACATTCTGGAAAAACAGGTACTTGATTCCACTTGAATCTTCTTTTTTTCTGAAGGACAAATTGTTCATAGTATTTTGGAATATAAAATTACAAATTACATTTGGTTTATTTATTCGTGGTTTCAGGCGCAAAAGCTTAGCGAAGAAGCACATACAATGGGTAGTTTACAATGCACACGCGTATCCGCAGAGTTAAAAACTGCGCGATCTTTAGTCAGATTGACGGAAATTCAAGCGACGTTACAGGAACAGAGGTGAGTTTCGATATTTCATTAATCTAATATTTTTTTGTTTGCATTTTAAATTTCAAGAGTGTACTATACTTTAGAAGCTCATCAATATAGCGAAAAAATATGTAATTACATATGATATTTGTTAAGGAAATTGAGAAGTTCAAATTTTGAGCTTTTAACTTGAATTCAACACCCTTAAGAACATATAGAACTTCCAACTTTTTATCAATCGTCTAAACTTGTTCAAATTTTAAACAGAACACATAATTTGTGGGAATAAGTTCTAATAGTATTCATTTTGATTTAAAATTGAAAGTCTAAATTACAGAGTAAACTTTTAAAATATTTGTTATATGTTGAATATTAATAAGTGCTTCTTTTGCAGGATATTGTTCCTTCGTCAGCAAATTCGGACGCTAGAGGAGCTGAAATCCCAAAATTCCTTCATGTCTGATGATTCTTAGTGTAAGGGACTTTATAAAATAATTATTACAACCTATAATTAATTCATTTAAAAAATAATAAAAACATACTAATTAATATTCTCATTAATATTGAATAATTAAGATTGTACCTAAATTATAATATTAATAATAGAAGTGATATAAATAGTGAAAATGACTGGGCTGTCCGGAGGGGCTCGGGCTGTAAGCGATGTGACAGCCAATGAGTCTTATAATAATTAATTAGTAAATGCGCACCTCTCCGAGACTGTGCGGCCTATCCAAGACATATTCAGTCACGACACAAAAAAAAGAACACGTAAATAGAAAAAATCGAAACAATTGACTTCGAATTGTACCAAATTGTATATCTGATCTTGTCCACATCGTCTTGTATTACCTATGTTATATACGTGTCAATGTTTCATATCCCATGATTAAGTGGCATTTTAAACAATAGTTAAATGATCATCGGTTCTGTTGTAAATCTCGAAATAAAAGTCATGCCACAAGTTTTAATACAGTTCTTCATTACAGCTGTTATCGCGCCGTGTGTGCTCTCATAGACCTCTCGTTTCCATTTCTCGACTCTCTCGTCCATTTGACCTTGCGTCATGTACATATTATCTTGTACAGAGTACAGAAGTAATGATATTGTAAATAACAGATCTTAACGAGAGAGAGTCCATCGTGCGAATACGAGGTTTTAAGCGCATTTCTTATGGTAGAAGTAGACGTCTTTTTTATACGAGTGCTTTTACACGATAATTTTATGTCTTTTGCAATAATGACGTGCGTCCTTATTTTCTACGAAGTTTCCTTTTATGCGACTTTTAACCGAGAATGCACAGCACTGGTATTAGGTCTTGTGGCAAGTGAAAAATATTAATTGGTCACTGTATTCAGTATTTATTGAGCTTTTATTTCCGAATATAATGTTTAAACTGAATGATCTTGATTATTTATTTCCGAGCCTATACGCATCCAGATTTTCACTGGATAATATACTACTTTATTATTTTATTAGTCATTTTCAGTCTTAGAAGATTAGATTAGATTTATCTTTTTGTTCTTAAACAACATTTTAAATTTAAATTTTAAATTCTTATAATTCAGAAGTTTTTGAACTTTATTATATAATCTAAAAATTTTAATTTATAATTCCACAAGAAAATTTCTAAATTTTTTTTTTAAATACAACTAAATTTCTAATATTTTTAGCCTGTATTTACATATTAATAGCGAAAATAAAAATAATATAAGGATCAGAAGAATGAGGAGTATAATAGATAATAAACAGAAATATCGACTTCTCACGCATCGTATATTTGATTGAGGAACTGTCAAAGAGTGAGTCGACTACTTACAGAATTTGGAGAGAAATGAAAAAAAGAAACGTCAATTAACATAATATTAATTACATACTTGAAGAAAAAAAAAAGAAGAAATACATCCAAGTATTTCAGCGCAATTTATTAAACATCTTACATTTTTTTCTTTCTCGAATTTCCGTTTTTTGTTTTCTTTTTCTCCCTCCTTTTACGGTATGATCCAAAGAATTTCTATTACGCTAGCGCAATTTTTTATATTCCTATTATTCGATTTGTACACGTTGTACTTACACATACAGTATATAAAGGAAAGCAAAAATAGAAAAAGGACCTGCGAACAAGTCGTACGTCAGTGTGCAAGGATTGCAAAATTCTTTGGTCCAAACCTCCGTACGCTAGGTGGTAATTGTTTTTCCCTAAAAATCAGTGGCTTTTCTGGCTAAATGATAAAATTACCAACGAAAATTAATCAACGTCCGACATTAACTGGTAGTATCGTACATTCTAGTATCGGAAAACATTATCAATACAGAGAAGGATAATGGTGAGAATAATAATTATAATAATATTAATCTAGTACTCTATAACGTGGTGTTTCTCGACAAGGATTTATTTTTTTTTCCTAATCGTCACCTTCATTGCGCTAAATGCATCGATAGTCAACTTTGAAGATTCAAAGAAGTTTCACTTTTTCTAATTCCTCTCGGGACTATCGCTGGTAATAAATAAAACTAGTTCACAAGAAATACGTCGCTCAATCTTTGCGATTGTAGGTGGCACGCAATTAATTAACAAAGTCAACAAATTATCACTATAATAATAATTACTACAATAATTATAATCCCGTCGAGAAACATCAGTCAATTTTTTTTAGACGTTATGTACCATTACACCTCGTGGAGACGCTTCAGCGTCTTCCACAGCACCGGAAGCATACAGTGAACATTCTCCCAAATATTACTTTAATTAGTTACAATCAGTCATTGGATTTATTTCATAACAAACTCTCTTTTATATGAACAGTGCTCTATCGATGCACCTTTTGCGAAAATTCGTATTGATTCAGTATCGTATGCGTTTCGATCGACTCTATAAGATCATAATAAGGCCTCTGATTATGCGATGCACTCAACCCAATTATAAAATCTTCGGTGTCAAAATTATCAGATACCTTTCTGCTTTCAGATTATTTCAGAACAACAAAATTGCAAGATCTTTTTCAATTTCGTCACCGAAGTCTTTAAGAATGGAAAATTTACAGTGTTAGTGTTCATTATTCGTTTCTGAGTGACTTTTTCATTTAAGTTTCTATATTATAAACGTATTACAATGGAGAGTACAAAATGCTACAAAACAATTCCAATACGCTTCTTCGAGCAGTCGATTATGATTCAACGTCGCGTGCACGTGATGCGCTTTTTTAAGGCCATAAAGATTTAGTAAAAATGCGATATGCAGTTCGCGCATATCGATCAATTATTCAATTTGGAAGTTCTTCTCATCTGTCAGAGACAGGCTTTTACGGACGACACAGCCTAGCCAGAGAATGTTCACGGTGTAAGACAGTAGCACATACAAAACTCAGCGCAGCCTCACTTTACCATCAACTCATTTTCATCAAATCAAATACAATGATTCGCAAACTGTACTGAAAAATCATTTTTCAGGACATTAAGTAAAGGTCGACAGCAATTAAGATGTATAAACCCAAGTACCAAAAGACTTGGAAATTTGATATTAATTGTAACTTGCACCTCCAAACAATCTTTACTTATTCGTTATCTATACGTATTCGTATTCTGGAAGCAATGACATAAAATTAAAATAAATCCCCTTTAGTTATCAGAGTATTCGATGCGAGAGCAAATCAAAAAAGAAAGTTTTCGATCTCCCGAGATTTTCTATCAGTCTGACAAAGAAATTTTCCTAATTCAGTTTGCAATTCATTTTTAGATTCGAGTTATTCAAGAAATTTTATAGATACAAGTTTTCTCATTATATTTGTTTTTTTGATTTCTTCAATGAATTGTTTTAAAAAGTTGAGATTTCTTTGTGGGACGAAGCAATTAAGATTTGAAATTATAAGTATTAAAAATTACACAACAACGTACAGAACAATACATAACAAAATGTTTTCGTACCTAGATGTCTTTTTATGGCAGAGGGTGAGTCGTATGCCGAGTTATTTTTGGCCACTGTCAATATGAATTAAGCCAACACTAGAGACATAACATTACAGCTAGCTTAATTTTAAATAAGAAGTGGAGGGCGAACGACTCTTTATCTTTCAAGTCGAACGCCTCTACACATTGCCTAACTACTCTCTGCCTCTGGGACTTCTAAAAAGAATGTGTGCGACTCTCCATCACCTAATTTCTTTCTCTTAGATTCTAAGTTTTCTATTAATAATAATCACTCAAAGGATTATATTTGCACGTTAAATTTCAAGACCTGCAAGTTTATTTTCAAAAAGATTAATTTATTTTGGTAATGACTTTCATTTTCACAATTTCCCAATTTCCATGAAAATAAAAGAAAAACAAAAAGATTTTCAACTATAATATAATAATCCTGTTTTCAACTACGAAATAAATTTAAAGAAATTCTAATTAAAAAATTACAATTGATTTAAAAAATAAAATCTTTATAGATCTTCGATTATATTTCTCTAATTAAAATACACGCTAACCAGATAATTCAAAACTTCAATATTAAATAATACTTTCATGATAGTGTGTTTACAATTTGAAAATCAGTATTAATTCTAGTTTTTACAATATATACAGAAATTTTTTAAAAAAACTTTGACGATTCCTCAGAAAGGAATTATTTTCTACAAAAAATTCTTCTACTTAATTTAATGTATACACAATGCGATGAAGTTTCAATCACTAAATATGACAAATATCTAAATTTTACGTAAGTAGGTAATTTACCTAATTAAAAATAATTTTCTTACATTGAATTAGGTTAAAAAATACCTGAGTTGATACAAAGAAATTAATTAAAAACAAGTATTAATATTTCTTTTTATAAATAAGGAAAATTGTGTAAAAATAATGTAAAATAGTTTTCTTAATTTTTCTAGAATTCAAGGCCTAAAAATGCCAAATTCTACTTAACAGAATAAAAATTTCTGTATATAAAATCACTTTTTAAATATCAGAATATTATTAGATTGTATTTACTGCAGTTAAAATATCAATATAAATAAAAAAATGTGGAAGATATAAATTTTACATGAATTATCTGGCAACTTCCAATTATTTCAGGAAGCAAAGTATATCAAAAAAGTACATTTTTTTCATCAGAACGTAATTTCTTTTAGATCAAACCGATCAAACAATAATTAGACCGAAATTTTGTAACACTGTTTTCCATGGGATTTAACATAAAAAAATACAATCTTAAAAAAAATGTTGAGATTTACAAATAAAGCTTTATTCAAATTAACTAAATTCGTATCATATTGATATAGGTATAGATTGACTTATATCGTATGAAATGTAACAATATGCAACCTTATTTACTCCTTTTTTTTTGTTCGCGCGCAGATAAAAATTAAAATAACTGAAATCGTTTTTCCTATATTAAATGAAATATAATAAAAGTGTATAAAGGTTGATTATAATCAACTGATGAACGACATAATAACGCCTAAGTAAATCATGAGCGTTGGATACGACGCGAAAAAAAAAAAAAATTAAATATAGCAATGGTCATTTTATATTTAAGGTATAACCATATTTTGATGTGCAAAATACACAAAGTTAACATTAAACACCCTACTTATCACCAAAATGAATAATATTTTGTATCCTCGACAAGAAACTTCAGTTAAAAGACGAATAATAAATCAGCAGGCGTGCAATTCTGTTCTATTTTAAACAAGAGTAAGAGTTCGTTTTTAGAAGCCCCGTGATAATTGAATTGTATTTTTTAAGCGCGTTTTTCTGTCGCGACGCTTTAATTTCACTCATCCTATGATAAAATACACAGCATTCTTACATTAATCGTCGATACGAGCCTAGCAAAATGGCATTCAGTAATTATTCTCTTATAGGATTATTTCCTAAGTAGATATAAAAAAAATATACAATTTCGAGTAAACAGTGGAAACTTCCCGTAATCGTGTCTTTGTACTGTCCGAATGCCATTTTCGATAACGTATATGTTACAACATCCGAGAATCGGCGCTACAGAATTTGTAAAGCCGTTCTCGAGATCCTAGCTAAAATATATAATATATAATATAGTAAATTTTTTCTGAGTTTATGTGCCTACATGTTAGTGGAATTCCACTGATATACAGTCGCTTCACGGTACTCACAACTTAAAGGATTTAGAAATACACAGACTACGAGAGGATTTTCCTGTTCCCCTCGAGGAGCAGCGCTTTCGAGACTTGAGAAAAGTCCATGTGTTAAAATTTCGAGTTTTTAAACTCGACGTTTAAACTTGGAATCTAACTGTACAGACGAGCTGTCTCGTGTACAAGAGGTAAAAAATAGAGCATTAATCACAGATCAGTCAAAATAATAAACAAAAGGTTCGATAACGATCACGAGACAGAGGAAAAGAAATTATGAAGCATTTTCCCGAAAGCGAAAACTCACTTGTTGCGAGCAGTATGAAGGACTTATACTTACCTGAGCAGGGTGTGATTCTCCCGCTACGTTGATTGCACTTGAATCTCGTAGCAGTTCATTAGGGTGTCCTCGAAAACAAGAAATAACATTTCAGCAAATCGGTCAGGTTTGCTTTGTCACATTGGTGCACTCAATCTTCTTATCAAAAGTTCCGTTAGCGGCAAGGTTGTGGTCACTATGCTGTTTCGATACTGCGTAGCATTTTACAGCTAAACTGGTTTTACGTACGTCAATCTCAAAACATCGTCTGTTGCTATAATATAATTAAATAATTTATAATTTACAAAATTCTCTCTCTTGCTCGATCTAGCGTACTTTCGTTCGTATATCTGGCCCTTATCTCTCTTTCCCTTTCTTTTTTCTATATCTGGCTCTAGCTTTCGCTTTCGTTTGTACCCTCTATCTTTCTCTCTTTCTCGTTCTGGAACACAAGCGGTTGTACTCACAAGCACGAGTCATCAGCACATAAATATAATACAAAAACTGCTTGGCGTACTACCAACTCGATGCGATCGGTTAAAACAGGATCTTTGTTAAGTCCATTGAAAAAAAAGCAGATCCATTATGAGGGAGTTTCGAAGATGCGGACTCAGAAGAATACACGCACCTGACCGCACATATAATTTACGTCGAATCTTAGTGATGCCTCGTCTATCGTGGTGTCATTCTTCTCCTAGCTGTTTTGATTTTCCGTTGGGGTTGAGACTGTTGCAACTGTGGCGTAGCACTGTGAACAAATGGAAAGCAATTTTAGTCGTTGTTGTAATTCCCAAGAGATGACTCCGCGCTTTTATTTTAAACTTTTGCTTATAACATTGAAGGAATAGGATAGCAAAATAGGCGGAGCCTCCCTTTGGCGACAAAATGTGATTTTCTTCAATATTTTATCCTTTAAAATTTGTATAATTGCGATTGAACTTCGCTAGGATAAGTTCGTAGATGGATAAAATGTTTTACTTACTTGAACGCTTGTGGTGCGTTTCCTCCCGTAAAGTTGAACGACATTGCATTGGGAGCATTGAAATTAAATCCACTATTCGGTTGTGCTGGATTGTTCGGTGCTGGTTGTTGGGACTGTAAATAATAAAAGATATTTTGATGGTAACATGGATTAAATAAAAAAAAGGTACCTATACAAATAATAATTTTACTACCACTTTAAAATTACTTTTCCCGGTAATTTTTCAAATTGTTTCATTTTGAAAAACGAATTTATGACAAAGTTACAAAAATTAAAGGATCAAAGAAATTTTGTTGAAAATTCAATAAATTAACGGTTAAAAGACCAAAAAATTAATAAATAAAAAAATTTTTGAACTTCCTTTATAGGTTTCTAAAAATATTAAATAGGTACAAATTTTTAGCTTTACTGCTGAGGGATAAATTTGTAGAAAAGGTTATTAAAAAAAACTAAAAAAAATCATTTCTGCAATTTAATACTAAAGTTCTTTTATAATTTTGTGTACAGAATAAAAAAAAGCAAATTAATGGAAAATGTTAAAAATAGAAACACAGCTTACGAAAATAAGATTAAGAGAATTTAAATACATATTTTTAAGAAACGAAAGTTGTTTTTTCCTCAATTTTTCCTTCTTCCTGAAAACAGCTTTAATTCAAATTATACGATCATACGACTTCATTTTGCAAAGAAAATTGTACAATTATACATTTTCAAGTAGTTTACACTAGTGTGTTGAGACTCGGCCGATTCAACTAATAAATATATTTCCGAAATTTTTAAAGCAATTCAGTTATATAATTCTTATTCTAAAGATCAAAAATTAATACTACAAAGTAACATTATGGTTTACATTTAATATTTTAAAAGTAAACAAAAAATTAAGAAATATCTCAGAATTCAAGATATTTTAAGGGTTTTATTTTATATTTTGACGCGGATCCAAGTTCTAATCTCAAAATTAAAGCTCTGCATTTTACTAAAGAAATATTAGAATTAGATATATTTTTGCTCTGTAAATGTAGTAGTTTTCCAAATAGTAGTATATTTATATGTAGAGCCAAAAAAAGCTTATTAAGGGCATGTGATACTTTACCATAAGAGCATTTTAGTTTCCGCAACTTTACTCTCTGAATAATAAATATTTTTTGCTAAATCTAGGCCATTTACCTCCGTCTGTAAGAAACGGAGGTAAATGGCCCAGTTTTAAAGAAAAATATTTATTATTGCGAACGTAAAGTTGCGGAAACTAAATTTGCTCTTATGGTAATTACCACATGCCCTTAATAATACTTCTTGCGTAAAACAAAGAGTTCAAAATCTTACTTCAAAAAAGTGTCTATTTCTAACATTTGTTAAGTAAAATGACATCGAATTTTAAGATTAGAACTTGGATTTAATATCCTTGAATATCCACTACATGTATTTGGTAATTGTTACCAAATTTTCTGTACCAAAGGATCAGAAAAATTAGAATATATGAAACTAACTCTGAGAAGTTCCACTGATAATTTCAGTCTATAATCTTTCTATCGAACTTACTTTAAAACGAGCAAAATTTAATATTTTAATTTCTATTTTATGTTCATGAAAACTTTTGAAAATAAGAAAAAGAATTTTTTCGATTTATCAGATAAACTCGAACTCTTCTTGACTCCTAGTAATATTAAAAATCTGATTTATACGTTTCGACTTTTATCTGAATGAATAATAATAAATGAAATAATGTACGGTTATCTCCTGAGAAATAGAGGTACTCAAAATATTATAAACGTACCATTCCACCGAAATTAAATCCACCGGATGATGCGGTAGGTGCCGCAGCACCGAAGCTAAATGCTGCATTGGAAGCCCCTGCTCCTGAGAAAGGTGTCTGACCCTGTACCAACCCTGACTGCGTAGGTTGTGCTGCTCCAAACAAAGGCGTCGCCGAAGGTGCACTTTGTCCAAAACCTGAAGGCGCTTCCGGTTTTGGAGAATTAAACGAGAAACTTGGTTGGGCTGGTGTAGCCTGTGTCGTCGCACTAAACGAGTTTCCTCCGAAAGTACTTGGAGCCTGCGTTGTGTTCGAACTTCCTCCAAAGCCAAATACTGGGGGTTTCTGTGCAGCAGTCGATGGAGCAGAATTTCCACTAGCAAAGTTAAATCCACCACTCACTGGTTGAGAAGATCCGAAAGTGAACAAATTCGTATTTGGAGTCGCATTGTCACTATCACTAGGTTTCGATGCTGGAAAAGCAATCGAGATCGCAGGCGTTCCAAAACTGGCTGTAGAACCACTACCGAAAAGGGACGCCGAGTTACCGAAAGGCGATGCTGTCGTCGAAGTTCCAAAAGATGCACTTGCTGTTGGAAAAACCGAGGTTTTGTTGCTGTTTCCAAAGACAGGACTACTTTTATCAGTTACCCCGAACGACGGAGTTTTCGTTTCAGATTCACTGAAGGGTGGAAGCTTATTCTCCTGCGTTCCGAAAAGTGGCGTCTTCTGCTCTACAGCTCCAAACGCTGGAAGAGGGTTGACTTCGCTGCTTCCAAAGAGTGAGGTTGTAGTTGAAGATCCAAAAATGGGGGCTAATGTTGTGCTAGGGAAAGAAGGAGGCGATTTCTGGTCTGTAGCAGTTGTAGTTTCGGCAGGTTTGTTTCCACTGAAGGAGAAGGTTGGACCACTTGCAGGTGAAACTCCGAAGCTGGGCAAGGTTGCAGGCTGTGCCGTTTTACTCTGATCCGAGAAGCTGAAGGTGGAATTACTGAAAGGTGGAAGACTCGATGCTACTGTCGTTATGGTCGCGGATGAAGCTGTGGTTGCAGGAACACTGGTCTTCGATGTGAACGAAAAGCTTGATGGTGAGCTAATGGTTTGACTCGTTGTCACCGACGAGGAAAAGGGAGAAGTTATTGTCGTGGAAGTTGTCTGAACAGAAGGTATTGCTGCTCCTCCAAAAGATGGTTTCTTCGCTTGTGGATCATCTTCTGCTGGTCTCTTAGATTTGGGTGACCCGAACTTGAAACCAGAAGCAGAGGCATTCGTAGTTTCTGGAATTGCTGGAATGCTAGGAACTCCAAAAGAGAACTTCTCAACCACCTTAGTCTTGTCAACTTTTTCGACGTTATCAGTACTCTCAGTTTTCTTCTCATCTACTTTCGGAATTCCAAAAGTGAAAGCTGGTTTGTCGCTTTCGCTTGACTTATTTTCTGCATTTGTTGTCGCATCAGAGCTCTTGAACTGGAAGCCAGTTGCATTCTCGGTATTCTTTTGGCCGAAAGTAAATCCTGCAGGTTTTGGCGCTTCGGTATTTTTGTCAGCCTTTGGAATTCCAAATGAAAACTGTTCGACATTCGTGACTTCAGAAACAGGTTTATTCCCGAAGACAAATCCACTTGTAGATTCTGCAGGTTTTGCGTCGGCTTTATCGATGCCGAATTTGAAACCGCTATCTTTAGGTGGCACACCGAAACTATATGTTATCTGAAGAGGGGATGGTTCACTGCTCGAAGTCGATTTTTGTGTTCCTGGTTTCGCGGTAGTGCAAGCGATGCATTCTGTGGCTTCAGCTTTGTTTGAAATGAAACAAGAATCGCAGGTCCATGCGCCGGCTGGTTTTTTAAATTTGTTTCCAAATCCTCCTTGTAAGTTTGTTTCTCCTTCTTTCTTGAGACTGGCGTTACTGGTTCCTGGTTTAGCAGCTTTACAACAGGGACAAATAGTTGCTGTGTCTGAATTTCGAACCATACAGCAAGGACATTCCCAGGTGCTTTTCGGTGCTTTGAATCCTTCCATGGATGTGTTGTTGAATAGCAAAGTATTACCTTGACTGATTTCCTTTTTAGGACTTCCTTTAGACGAAGGTTTAGTTGTGTTGCAACAGGGACAGGTCATAATGTTCCCGTTGTTTCTCACCATACAGCCTGGACATTCCCACGAATCACCAGCGGGTTTGAACTTCTTCAAAAGATCTGAGTCCTGTTTAGAGTTAGTAGATTTAGCTGCGGGTTTTGGAGTAGTGCATGAAATGCATTTCTCTTCCGATTGCTTATTTCTGACCATGCAGGCGTTACACTCCCATTGGTCAGTGGACAATTTGAACTGAGAACCGAAGCAATCGTTCTCGACGGGTTTAGGTTGAAAAGTGTCGGTTCTAGAGACTTGAGACGCTTCCTTAGCCTTGAGTCCGGGTTTAGAAGATTTACAGGAAGTGCAATGCGTAGTGTTGTCATTTCTTATCAAGCATTCACTACATTCCCAACTCTCTTTGTGGCTTTGTGTTGAATTTAGAACTGGAACCTCTTTCGTTGATTCAAGCGATTTTCTTTTATCATCTGAAGTTGAGTTCTTTTCACTTTCACTTTCCTCCGTCTTCTTGCGAAGCTCGCTCAAGAAGTCATTGACACTTCCTGATTTAAGTTCACTAGCGACACCCAACACGATTGGTTCATTAGTTTTCTCTTTAGATTTCACTCTTTCTTTCGGTCTGGGAGCAGTCGAACTACACCACATGAAGTTTGGTGTGGACGAGGTATTAAAGATGGATGTATTTGAGTCAAGACTAATCGTTCTTGAAGATTCCAAGTCGTTGGACAGACCTTTCGCAACTTTTTCGGCGGCATTGAGTGGATTGCTAAAGGTGAAATCGTTAATGGAATTGAGTGACTTCGTGCTATCGGTCACTCTAATGGGACTAGCAAATTGAAAGGAATTTTCTTTATCAGTGTTTCTATCGTCTGTTTTGGTATACTGAGGTAAAGCGATTTCGAATCTTGGTAGAGTTGAAATGGGCAATGCTATCGTGGGAAGATTTAAAGGTTCCACAGTGTCCTCATCTAATGGATTCGTTTTTGATTTTACTCTGAGCTTTCCGCGGAACTTGGGATCATCGTCAGAATCAGTTCTGAAAAAGAAAGTAGAATTTGAGGGTCAAAAAATAAAATTAAAAATACATATTGTTCACTTTATGGTAGAGGAAACGAGTATTACCTGAGACGATATTCAGAAGGCGCTATCAATGGAGGTCCGCTGTGTGCAGAAACAATTTTTCTTGCAGCAAGTGTCGTGTCTTGTAATCGCTGCCGCCTTCTGATCTTCAACAAATCTGGAACTGTCGGCACAGTGAGCTCTCTAGTCATGTGACGTAGACCAACTCTCGGTGATCCTGAGACCGAATCTTCCCTTGATCGTTTCCTGCCACTTGAATTCATCAAGTTTGTTGCGTTCTTAATTGGAATTTTCTTGGCATCCAAAATTGGCGAAGAGAAATGTTCGAGGGCCTCTAATATCCTCTTAGCGGTTTGACTTATTCCGGAAGAATCGACGTTTGCAGTGTTAGAAGGTTTTACTTGGACGTTTGTTCTTCTAGGAACTTTGAGCTTATACTGAAAAATAAATTAAATAAACAATTAAATAACCTAAATAACCTTCAGAATCCATTTTTTAAAATACTGGTTAAATATAAGTTACAAAATTTACCTCATTGTTAGAGTTGAAAAGAGTGCGACCACGCTTGTAAAGACCAGCGGCGTTCGCTCCTCCAAATGTTACATTGCCGGAGTAAAAGGGAGACGAGAGAGATGGTGAGCGTTCCAATGTGTTGTTCATAACTGAGGAATTAAAACTAGGTCTACGACTACTAAGGGAATCTCTAGTACTCGTGTCTAGAAATAGAGATCTTGGTGACTGTAGATGATTTGCTAAAAATTAAAATACGAAAGGATGAAAACAAACTTTTATATACAAGAACTTGCAATAAATATACAAATAAAATTATTTGGGCTTACTGTAGTTCAATTTATCATCAGCAAACCTCTTCTTATTGGTAAAAGAAGAGGCAAAGCTCGTGTTTGATGGTGCTTCTTGTCTGTTGTTTTGTGGAATAAGGGAACTACACCCACTAGTACTTTCACTGGATTCAGAATTATCATCCGCTCCGTTAATAACCCCATTGTCCTGAATTGGAGTAAGTGAATTCAGATCAGATCTTTGTGAAGATACAGTTCTGACATCGTTTTGGATAGCTGGAGTTGAAGATACTAAGCGACGAACACCGCTGGGTCCAGCTGCCAATGGCTCGACGAAATCCTCATTCTGCAATAAAAAAAATTAATTGAGTTAATAAGAATATTTCAATTACTAGGGAGGTTATCAAATATTGTATTAAGCTTACTGTTTCATCGTGGTTAGGGAATTGCTCTTTGGAACCATCTACTTTGTTGAGAGAAGATTTGTTTCTGAGTTGAATTTTGAAAGTTCCAGGGGGATGGACCACATCCATTCGTATACGTGGACGCTTTGCTGGTGGTGCTTGTTGCACTTCCTCTGCGAATTCCTCATACTCGGTATTTTCAGAGTCGTTTAACACCTCTCCATTATCTTCCGAACTGTTGAACCACTTGCTGATCCAAGATCGTTGTGGGATAAGGTCCGTTACCTTTGTTGCAACTTTCTTAACAAACGACTGGAAGAAAAGGTTCAAATCAATAAAATACTAAAATTAATGAATTTTTAGTAAGTTTTATTATCTTTTCATTAAAAACTTCTCCCACATCATCACATTTTTATTTTTTCATGTTCTGTTATTTCTAAAGGAGTATTTTTAACAAAATATTAATTTAAAAAATTTATTTTGCTTGATAATCATATTTCTATTTAAAAAATGAGTACATCTATAGAGCGAAATATCTAGTTTTAATATTTATTGAGTAAATTGAAGATATTTAATTTTGAGATTAGAACTTGAACCTAACATCTTTAAATTGTGATTTTCGCAAAGGTTAAAAAAAGGTTTGTATCAATTAAATTTTTTAATTAAAAATTAAGTTCTCATATTGATGAAAGATTTAGACATAGGTATACAGTTTTGATCAAGTCCCTTTGTATAAATTCTTTTCTCTTTTACAAGTGGCAAAAAGGTCAAAGCTAATTGCGCAATGAATCAATAAATTCGTGTGAGGTAATATTTTATTGTCCGAATAGGAAAATTCGCAGAATATTCTCCAAAACTAGTTCTTTAGTTTATATTGCAATGTACAGTATCCGTCATATATGCCTTAGCACTTGTTCCTAGGATTTTACATTGAAATACATGCAAAAATCTAGTGACAAATGTTAAGGTATATATGACATACTGCACAATGGATATTCAATTTGAAAAATAATTATTTGAACCATACACCTAGTTATAAAATAAATCAACAAATCTGTAATAATTCTTTAATCACAGCACCATTCCTCAGTTAAATGCAATTATAAAAAATGAAAAAAATTTGCCCGAGATTTCATTCGGTAAAGTTTTCATTAGACCTTATCTCTTAATAATATCAAAGCATTGATATGCATCCTAAAAAATATTATCAAATTTGATTTTAAAAAAACTTCAGAAAACTGCGGGAAATCTGACAAGAGTATGGTGAACACATCTCTTTCTCTCTCTCTCCCTCTTGGGACATTACAATAAACTGCGACAATATTTTTGCAGCATATAGAGATAATATTATAACCAAATTTAATGAATTTCAGAATTATTCTTGCGGAAAAAATAATACGAGAAGCATCTTTCATACTTCTCAAAAAGATTGACTCAAGGTTAACATGCCTGAAATTCAAGAAATTGTCGTCTCGCTCCGTGCCAAGATTGAGGTTATCGAATCTGCAAGCGCAACTTTTTCATCGAGTGTACCATGACAAATACCTTTTTCCCTGAAAATGGTGATGGGAAATAAGAAAAGGATGGATATCGAATTTGAAGATGGCTAGGATTTTCGTATGGGATAACTTAAATCAACGAAGGACACAAAATGATTTTTTGAAGAAAAACAGGTTCGGTCCAGGTCGAGGGGCCGGGGGGATGAAGGCAGAGACGAATGCCAATGCTAAAGTACTCACGTTGTTTAAATCATAGGGCTTCGCTCCGTGTGACCGCCTCCCGGATAGATTGTTACTCCCTTTAGCCATGATCGCATCGGTCACTTGTTCCTAATTAACACGCGGTAATTGATTTAGACGTAATTTCATCCCAAATTGTCACTGCTTCACCACCGCACGACTTGATCGAGGCCACGAGAGAAAATATGGCCGCCACAGCGCCACTTCGTTCGCGCCGTTGAAAACCCAGGATTAATCACAATAGAAAGTTAACTTTTGAAACGACAACTGAATTCCGACTTCCGGTTTCGAAGTTTGAAAGAACATTCCTATGTACCTTTTATATTGTACAGAAAGGTATCAAATATCTAAAATAATTATTTATAACAAATAATGAAAGATGTGTTTCTATATATAATTTTTTATTTAAATTTTATTTAAAAACTGACACGATTTTGAATGGTCACGTGACTACATAACATCGATTAGCGATTACGCGCCATATTTGAATATCTGAACCTTAAAAATTGAAATGGACGTATCTAACTGATAAATTCTACTTGTATTTCAAATTTTGTAATTATTTATAATATTCAGATAATTTCATTAAGTATTTCTGACAATTTTTATTTCAAGAAGAACTCTTTGCAAAATGCAAAACGCAAAACGAATAGCCAATGACAGAATATCTTTTTGGAAGGTATCCACTTCCGTCAACTTCCGTTTTATTTCTGGCTTGTTAATTATCGAGACAATTGTCCCCAGGCTATTCACACGACCAATTTTCCGAAGAATTTGACAGCGGAAAATGTGAATATGGCACGGGAATTTTAAATATTGTTAAATATTAAAATAAAATAAACAGCGTTTTTTATAGTTGAAATTTAAAATTATGATAATGAATTTAATTTTTATAATATGATCACATAAAAATAGATAAAATGCATGCCCATTGCCCAACTCTCAAATGAATATTTCAGATTTCAAACGCTATATCATTTACAGATGTATGTTGCGAATTTAATCAATTAAATATGCGAAAGAAAGTTTGTAAGTAAATATTATCTCCTCTTTATTATTATCCCCGAAGGGATTGTCGTCGTCAAATCCAGACATTTTGTGTTGAAATGGAGTTTATTAACACAAGTTCTTGTAAGAGCACAAATTAAATAAACTACCAGCGGTTTTAAAGCCGACTATCCATCGTTCTTGTATGAAATATTTTTTATTTATCATTACGAGGGGGAGCAGTTCAGCAGTGCCCCTTGATGCCCCCCCAGGCTACTTTTCGACGGCCCTGAGAGTGCTCACTGTCTTTCCGTTTGAGAAATTCTGCCATTGGTTGAAATTTGAATCGCGCGTCAAATTTTGACCAATGGCAGTATTTCTCTAGCGAAAAGCCAATGTGTGCTTTCATTGGTCAAAATTTGGCGCGCGATTCAAATTTCAGCCAATGCAAGAATTTCTCGAACGGAAAGTCAGTGAGCAGTCTCAGGGCCGTCGATAAAGTGGCCTGGGGGGCATAAAGGGGTTCCCCCCTCGAAATGAAAAATAAAAAATATTTCATACAAGAACGATGGATATAGTCGGCTTTAAAACCGCTGGTAGTTTATTTAATTTATGCTCTTACAAGAACTTGTGTTAATAAACTCCATTTCAACACAAAATGTCTGGATTTGACGACGACAATCCCTTCGGGGATAATAATAAAGAGGAGATAATAATAAATAGGAGATAATAATAAACTCTTTGCAACACTCATCTGTAAATGACATAGCGTTTAAAATCTGAAATATTCATTTGAGAGTTGGGCAATGGCATGCATTTTATCTATTTTTATGTGATCATATTATAAAAATTAAATTCATTATCATAATTTTAAATTTCAACTATAAAAAAACTCTGTTTATTTTATTTTAATATTTAACAATATTTAAAATTCCCTAGCCATATTCATATTTTCCGCGGCCAAATTCTTCGGAAAATTGGTCGTGTGAATAGCCTGGGGACAATGTCTGCACCAGTCGGGCATGCAGAGGTGTAAATGCACCATTAGTTTACTTTATAGTTTACATGAGTTTACAAGGTTTACATTTTTACAATACGGTGGAAGTATTGGGAGTGGAAGTCAAGAAGGATTGAATTGGTGAAAATATGGTTTCAAGAAAAGAAGAGTCTTTATGGTCGGGAACTGCATGTCGTATAGCAGTAAATGCAGTATCTCACCCTATCGAATATGCTAAAGTTTTAATACAGGTCCAATTGATTTTTTTATTCACCTGACAAGTGAGAGGTTATGTTTTTTAGGAGTTTTATCACATTTATTAAATTAAACTTTGGTTTATAGATTGGACATGAACCTATTGCACCTTATCCGACGAGAACAATTTTCGGAAGGCCTGCACTAGCTTTACCAAATGTCTATAAGTACAGTAAGTTATTTTTAATACTTATGAAATTTTATCTCATATGTATTGGTTTTTTAATATTGAACTTCTTCTTCTTATAATAACAAAAAGCAGAAAGTCACGAATAACGAATATAACAGAGTTTAATCTTCTCACATGCTATGCTTTATTTAATTTAATTGTCTATGTGAAAAATTGATTTACATTATTTTAAATCATGAGCTTTGCTTTACATTGATTTGATTTTTTTGTTGATATTAAAGAAATAATCACGTGAAGTAATAGTTGAGGATTAGATCTTTTAAAAATGATAAATTAATACTGTTGACACTCAAAATTCTTGATCAGTGGATGTCTATATCTACTCTGAAAGGTTCTTTTTATTTTACAGTCAAGTACATTAAAAGTGTCGATGGATTCACCGGTTGCTATCGAGGTCTCGTGCCTAAACTTTGTGCATATACAGTCAGTGCTGTTGTATGTGAAAAAACCGCAGATTATATCGATGCCGAAAAAAATAGACAACCACCAGAACCTGAAGAAGAGGAAGAAAGGTAAAACTATCTTTGCTTACGCATTAATTTAAATTATGATACACGAATCTAAGGAGGATCATTTTTCAGTGCTGAAAAGTATATTCAAGATTTCCTAAGAGATTTAGTAAGTAGGGTTGTAGGAATTATTGTTAGTCATCCTCTAGACGTTATTTCGTTACGGATGATGGCACAATTTGTTGGCGGCGAAACAAAATATAGGTAAGCAACATTAGTAAAATTATAACATTAAAAGATACAGTTTTCAAATCTATTTTCGAAAATAAAATATGTCTGTTTCTTTGTTTTCTACAGTGGTTTGATACAATCCTTTGTAGAGATTTATAAAGAGAATGGGATCTCTGGGTATTTTGCAGGACTTATGCCACGTCTTATTGCAAATGCAGCAACTTTAGTAATAGTTAGTACCTCGACTTACTACATTAACAAGTACATCATATCGGACCGAGAAATGAAGAGTTTTACTGCATCTACTATGACTGTAAGTTCCTTTCAAAATTAATCAATAGCATTCGTTACAGTAACAATATTAATATTTTAGAATTAGAATATTTCCTGCTTATCTTCTCGTTGGATAAAATTTTTGAATTCTTAGTCAACAGGAAGTCAAATTGTTTTTTCAAAAAAATGAATCATTTTTTACGTTACCTTAATATAGGAAATCTTGAATTCTGTTTCGCAGTTCCTGGCTACCACAGTCACATATCCATTTTTAGTTGTCTCCCATTGTATGGCAGTTAATAACTGTGGGTAAGTAATATTTAAATAATTATCCTAATCTATTTACTCAAATTAATATTATTTCACACTTACACATAAGTAAACGATAAATAAAGTATTTATATAAAAATTGAGAAGTTTTTAAATAATTCATAATTTTGTATTTAATTAGGCTCGTAGCAGGTTTACCTCCACAAATGCCAATTTACACAAACTGGTTGGATTGTTGGGCACATTTATCAACAACCAACCAATTAAAACGAGGAAGTAGTTTGCTCTGGCGTTACTACACGGGACCGATAAATATCGTAAATGGCCAAGCATTTCCAATAAAAACCTCAAGTTTCTTCATGCAAACAAAATAGTGTATGACTTCGAAAATATGTTTCATTGAGAGACCTATTTATATAAGAATAATTCCAGATTGTGAATTAAAGCAATTATTGTATTATAAATCTAATTGTGCATTGCATTTATAAGTGTGTACAGATGTTATAACATGACATTACCAAATTCGTCAATGTTTTAGAAGCATTTATTTAAAACTTTTCGTCTTCTACAACCTAAAATGTTTAATCTTTCTCTTCAAATATCAATGTTTAAATATACTATGAAAGGAATCAAAAACTTGATATCCAACAGAATGAAAACTTTTAATGTATTTTATTTGCAATAATTCTATTCTCTTTTACTTCAGGACAATACATATATATATCTTTATATATATATCTATCTATATAGACTTTTTCATTCATAAAATATCTTCTATCGAAGTATGTAAAGATGGGTAGAGTTTTTTTCACTTAAAAAGTAAGTCAACCAGCCACGGAAGATTCAATGCTTTTTCCTCCATTAGTAACAAACTTGTTTTCGGGCTGATTTTACATAAACATTATGTTATTCAAGAAAATAACATATTTTAGCGATTCTGGATTAACTTAAAATTATATTCGTGTATACAATACATGGTCCGCAAAGTGCACTGTGAAACTGCTCCGGCTTTTTGCTTTCGCTATTTTTCTTATGCTTACATCTCTTTTGTTATGCACGCGCTCAATTGATATTTTTCTATATCTAAGGATTCCATTTAGTTAAATTTATGAAGTCGCAGAGAGCACGTAAAACAAAATTAGGAAAAATTACATGAACCACACGAGATATTTATTTATTAATCTTACGCGTTAAGTTTTTAAAGTACGTTTATATCATGATGTAAGAGGTAAAGAGGTCTTGTATAAGTTTCGGATAGAAACCTTATCCGAATGAATCTGAAATCTGTCTCCAGGCAAGTTTTCAATTTGAATGAATACTAAAGTTTATTCAGATCAGTTGGAAGGAAAACTTTCTTCAGATTCATTTGAATAGGATTTCTGTACGAAACTTTCAAATCTGGACATAATTTTACCTTTTACTTCGTCGTTTATGTGCAGTCGCTAATTATACAAGAAATTTCACTAATTATTGTAACGAAAACGGAGAAAATTTTATTTACTTTTGCATTGATTTAGGTATTATAAAAAAAGAAACTTTCTTGTAGCTCTTTGATTCTCTTTAGCACTGGTTTGACCGAGCGAGCGACCAGCGCCCTCGGTCTAGGCAACTCTTTTTAGCTAGACTAGCAAATAGAAAATATACAAACCCAACTTCATAAATTCTATAAAGTGAGGGAGAGGTACATAACTTCAAACTTCAGTGTACACAAAATGCAATTATAAAAATTAAAATCCTGTAACAACTAATATAATTTAAATTTGGACGATTTTAAATTATGATTTAAAAATCACTGATTGCAATAATTTGTACAGAGTGTAGAAGTTATATACCACTCGATTTGGGATAATAAAAAAATGACAATACAATTATAAAAGTCTCTGAAAAATAAGAGTAACACTTAATTTCTAATCAAGACTTCAGTTAACATTTCGCAAAAAGAGACATGTTTTGTACTTGTTATATTAAAAATATTTTTTCTCTCAGGAAGCACAAATTAAATAATAATCGAATCAGAAAAGATAGGGACCATAATATATAGATATTAGTCTAAAAAAATAAAAAATTAGAAAGCAGAATTCAAAAAGTTTTTTTGTAATACATTTTGATTGTTTTTTTTTTTCATTGCAGAATTGGTTTTCAGATTCGATAAAGAAGCTCAAGTTAATTATTTAAAAGATTAATAAACTATGATATTATCAATAAATTTAGGGCAACCTAGGCGGAGAAAACGACTAATCGCCGATCAATCAATTCATCGACTCTTTGGCACTTTTACGGACTATTATCTTGACCCCGACTCTCTTGGAATGTCTTTTAAAATACGTATGTTAAGTTAAGAATATAAAAGAAAATTGTCATGAGGTTCATAAAGAGAAAGAATTGTACAATTGTTTTAAAATTGACGCCACTAGTGGACATCAACTTAGCTTGCTAAAGTTTCTCGATACGTGTTTGACATTTTTTTCTAAGTTCTGCAATAGGCCTACATACATGCCGATGCAAAATTTGTGACGAAACTCTCAGAAGTGAATGATAGCATTTTGAGGCATAATTTACTCAAATCAAATAATAAACGTTTACACATCAATCAAATGACGTTTACAGATCAATTTTACGTGCGTTTTTTCACAAATCAGTGTCGTGTGATTGTTGAATTAGTCACACGTGTTTTAAGTTTACAAGCCTCAACTCAACATCTTTTACAATCTTTTACTTTCATATGCAATACAAGCTGTGGTTACTCATTGTACAGAAGAGCCAGTTATAACGTAGAATAATTTTAGTTTTTTTTGTGGATTTGTTGTTGCAAAAGTATGCGGGTGTGCTTTTTATATGAGGTAAAAAATTGCGATCTTTCTTCATCAGTCCGACAAATGGATAAGCGATATTTGAGGGAAAATATCGTAATCCATTGTCCTGTTGTGATTTATGTTTAGGATATACGTTGTATTTCATATAAATGGTAAAATTGTATATAGTCAGTATGTCGATAAAGATCTCCGATATGACAAGTAAAAGTGAGCTAAACACCAGTTTGGGATTTAGACCATGATCTAAAACGTACGTGGAAGTTAATGGTCCTCTTCTCTTTTTGCTTGGGCCGGCGTTGCAGGTGTTGCCGGAGTTGGATCATCGTGAAAGAGTGGATTCTTTACTTCCATCTCACCAGTCTGCAATAATTAAATTATAAATTTTTGATCAATTTCTTATTTTATTTTCTATTGTTTGTTAATTGAGACCTACTTTTTTAAAAGAAAAACTGATTTTATTTAAACTAATTTGATAGTTCCTCGCATTCACGCTTGCTTTGTAAAACCACACTATTGACGTCGTTATCTGAGTTGAGTGCTTTTTTAATCACAACAACCCGGCGTCAAGTTGTATAATTAACTAACTATAGACAATTAGCTAATTATCGCAACTAGTCTCGCAACATTTTCTCGTCAACTTTCCAGACTATAGTGATATATTTACATTTTAAAAATCTCTAAAACGTGGTATGTATTAAAAAACGATTTGCCAAGATTGAATATTAAAAAACAAATGAATTCTTACTTTAAAGTTGTTAGTGAAACTTACTGGAGCTAAACCCGGACATTCATAAACAGTGTAGTCTCCCTCTTCATTTTCTTCATCACTTTCTGCCTCAGAAACAGAACCTGGGTCTCGGTTTGTGGAAGCTCGACTGGAATATCAATGAAAATAAAAATAATGATGAAAATAGACAAATTAATATTTTCGAAGAAAAACTTCTGGGAATTTTAAGCTTACTTTTCCATAGCAATAATCTGTTGCTTCTGATGTTGGAAGTGGTACATCTGGGCTGATTGCGCGAGCCTTTGATCACCGGAAGGTGATATGTCTTTATTTGGACCTGTCACTCCATAAGCTGGATATTCAATGTCAGCTGCAGCTTTCGCCACTCGTTGGAGTCTAATATTTATTTATTAAAATGTAAATATAAATAAACAGTTCCACGAAATTCTTGATAGAGCTATTTGAATAAATCATTTTGAAATCTTCAGTTTGCTACTCAGTTCACTAAATATTTTCTACCGTTAAAGCAAACTATCAGATCAGATAAAAGTCCAAAATGGAGTTATAAAATTTAAATTACCTGCACCATGTTAAGCTGACCAAAACCAAAGCAAACATTGCAGCTGCACTGCATCCAGCAACAACAGCTAAAAATATAGTAGAATTAAATATAATTTAAACTTATTTATAGTTATTTCATTATATCGAAACAAAATTTACTACAATCCTACCAATGAAATAGATGTCATCGTTGTCTGTTTTTTCGACGGATAAAACTAGAGGATTGTTATCCACTCTCCTGTGTGGCTCAGGCAGATCATTCATGTCACCATCCTCTTTATTTTCCCGAAGGACTTGTTTCTGCTTCATTTTTACATCTAGCGTCGAAAGGACTTTCTTTGGTTCTTCTACGAACTGTTGTGTACTTTTGTCTTCTTCCTCATTAATCTCGCTGTCTTCGGTGACTAAAAATCAGAAATAAATCTAATTAGTTTTTATATTTTTAATAAAATAATTATTACAGCAAGGTGGACGTTTCAGTTCATTTTTAAGATTCCCGACTTTTAGACGACCAATTTTTTTATTTTCCCTGATGATTGTCACCCTGTTTATAATATTATCAATGACATATTTTATTGTATCTTACAGAGTGAAAACGGCGCGGTCTGGTAGTAGCGAGGATCATTTGGCCTTACGGCAAATGGATGCTTTTCACTGAGATCTGGTTCACCAAAGGCAAATGTGAATTCAGGCGTTTTCTCGTAGTGTTGTCCTATCCGTTCCGAGTGCTGTAGCTCTCCTTCATTATTCAATTTGACGTACTTTCCGTAATCTATAAATGGCTCCTCCTTCATTCCTTTCTCAAACTCTGCGTCCTGCTAAGAATTTATTGCATTTAATTTACGTGGAATTCTACTATGTACCTAAGAATTACTTCGGTTGATTTGATTATTTACGCTCTTGGGGACAAATAAGCTTGAAGTACTTCAAATATTATAATTTTAAACATCACTGATCACCAAAATTTAAGAGCTTCAAGTAGAAGCATTCAGAGTTGAAAGCAATTTTAATTTTGAAGCATTTGATCTGAATAATGTTGTTCCTTTAAAGGCTTCAAATTGTAACTTTGCAAAAATGGAAATCATAATAAATATAAGAAAATAGAACAATTCGAAAAAGTTGAGAATTTCCAGGTGAAAGTATTCAAAGTTACAAAATCTGAGTCTATTGAATTCGGAAACATTTTTAATGAGTCCTAGTTAAAATCATAATTTCTAAAACAATTACCTTAAAAGGGTCATATTCTTGATAACGATCAAGGCTCGGAATGTACCTAGCGTGCAATAAACCATCATTGCGATGAATCTGCTGAATGTACTGTAATGGATTCACATGTTGTTTCTGCAGTAATTCAATCAGATTAGGAATCTCTCTGGAGTCGAAGCCGCCTCTCTCTTTATGAAGTAAATAGTCAAATCGATGATCTTTGTGAGATCTTGGGTTCAAGTGTAAAGGCAAATGAATATGTTGCATTCCACGTTGATGGTGGTTTCGAGCCTCTAGATATCTAGCTACCTGCTCGAAAGTAATATCCTCTGACATCTTGGGTACAGTATCTGAAAGATTAAAATTTTTCTCTTAAGAATTTATATAAACCAACCTTTATGCCTACGAATTAAATCTTTAAACTAAAAACTTAATTTAAAAAAGGATGAATAGAGATTTTAAAACTAAAGAGTTTGCGAATCCTTTGGAGTATGAATCCTGCGAATCCTGGAAAAATAAATCAAGAAGAATTGGAAAGGATTTAATATAATTATTAAATTACATCAAGAACGATTTTTATTTCCCCAAGGATAGCTTAAGCATTATAGCAATGGCTAATGGCTCTCAGAGAGGCTACAAAAGCGTTTACTTGATGTTAAAGAGAAGATAAAACAAGTCTTTCTAAGGTCACTCAGAATTAGACAAAGAAGAACATGATTCGTTTAGATAAAGTAACTTTTTTTTTAATGAGATTCTTTTCTAAGAAAAATTTTGTTAACTTATGTCGCACGATTTGATTTTCTCGTTTTACTGTAAGGATACTGTTTTATCTTGTTGCTTCTAGGAAATCATAACATGAAAATACATGTTATCCAAATAATTGTTGATTTATCATGTTGTTTTCTAAAAAATATTCTTTTCAAAGAACATTTTTTTGCAATTAAAGTTTGCTTTCTGAATATTTGTATAAAAATAGATAATTCTCTAAGCCTGAAAGCTGCAAAATAAAGCTGTAATCATGTTTAAAGAGTAGAACTTTGAACAATATGCTACTATAGAAATCAATAAAGACTAGAGAACATACATATAGCGACAACATAGCTATCAAAGAAAGTATGAATTTTAAAATGAATAGAAAGATTTGATACTACTTTATAAACTCGATTGCTCGTGCATAAGTAATCCGATTAGGTGATATAGTGTTTGCTAATCTCTTCACAATGAAAAAAGTTGTTAGAGATATTGTTTTTTTCCAATAATTCAAAAAATTACTATTTTTCAATATTTATTCTGTTCCTTATTAAAGGCAATTTAGATTCCAAAGCTCTATGAAGAGTTAAAGCTTTAATCTTTTGTTTATAACACGTTTTAAATCCCATCCATGAAGTAATTCTCTAAAACATAAAATGTTTTGCTTGTACAGTACAGAGTTTAAAAATTAAAAAATTGCTAATTTTCGTATAAAATTTGAATATTTTAAAAAGTTAACATTATAACTTTAAATTAATATCTCGATTATAAAAAATCTTCTAAATCTGATTTGTTGAATTGGAAATTAGTTTCCACGTCACAAAATAATAATAAGTAAGTCAATATTTTCAAAACGACAGTCAATTTGTTCACCAGACTGACACTCACTGACACTGACAGCAAAAACCTGACGCATCAAGAATTTAATCCTTTTTAAAATATCTTTTCTACTCTAAAGGAAATTCTTAATTATTAAATTTTTACAGATCTTGGGACACAAATTACGTTGAAGTCAGAGGTCAACGATTTGAAAACAGAAAGGAACCCAAAATACTAAAGTTCATCGAAGGGTTGAGATCTTAAATGAAGAAATGAAAAGTATGGATAAATTCTGAATGAATGTTTACAAATTTAAATGCTTTTGAAAATTGCAAGACATATTCTCGAATCTATTGGAGTATAGCTTAATAGTGATAGAGGAGGGTTCAGTCACTGACCTTGATAGAACTCAAGTTCTCCGGTGGTAATACTAATGAGCATACCGAACGGTAGCAAGAAAATCGAGCGAAAGAGCTTGAATTTCATCTTCGTCATTGCACCTTTCGAACAGCATACAGCTGATATTTTCACGGCTTTATCCACACCTGTATCGTTTATGAATTGTCGGTGCCATATGTAAACGCGTCATTCATTCAGCAACCAGAGAGTTTGCGCGGTTTTACTGCTTGTAATCAATACTAGCGGCCTACAATTTCCAGCATCAGCCGCCATAAGCTCAACTCCACCTTTTTCGCCTTCCATCTACGACTGGATCTACCTTGCCACCTAGAAAAATAAAATCAATTTTAGACTCAATATACAAAAAAAGAACAATTATTGAAAAAAATATTTTTCATACTTTGTTAATTCTTCTATCTTAATTGTAGGTCTCCAAACATCAAAACTTCAGAAATTGAATTTTAATTTAATTCTGCTTCTTAACTGAGTTGATAGACCTGCAAATTAAAATAAAATAGAATTAGAAAATAATTAACAGAGGGAATAAAATTTGCAAATTTACAATATTTTTACCCAGGAAATTTTTAAAGAAATATGTTAGTTGAAACAGAAAGACTGATTTTAAAATGGTCATTGTCGCGCGGAAACGGAAGCGGGTTTTATCAAACTACAGATTACAGTATTTCTGATTGGTATAACTTATCACAACTTTTATAAAACCGTATTATTAATTTCCTGAAGAATTTGTATCTTTTTAACATTTTTAAAATTAAAAAAAGAATATTTACCAAATATCCGGAATGGGAGTCTTGACCTTCGCTGAACTAAGCCAGAAAATATCTGAAAACTCTATAAATAAGTTAAATAAAATGTACAGGAACGGGTAAACGATTCAGAAACTCAAAAAATCGATGTGTCTCCAATTTATTGTTACTGCTTCCAAATTATAATTTTATAAAATATGCGTAAGACCTTTCTCTACACGCACTCGCATTTTCTTTGAGCAAATATGCTAACTCTTTTTCAATCCCTCTAATTATTTAAATAATTAAATACAGAAACGACTCTTTCAGGTCCACGTCACTATACACATATGTAGTACAATATAATCGGAATTTGACGAAAAATTCAAAAAACTCCTTTCTCAGAGGCAATACAAAAACTGATAAGATAATATACGCTAGTTTAATTATCTTGTATTTATCAAATTTATTTACAACGCCAGAATCAAATATAATACTCTGTGACAAAAAGCAATAGAAAAATCAAGGCTCTTTGATTTCAGCAAATACTACTTCACGCGTACCTAATAATACTTAGAATTAAAGGAATGTACACTTACGCACTCATTTTAATATTAAATAAAAAATATCTAGGGTACTATAACGAATAAATCAGCGATCGTGGGTGAAAAACTGATTTTCCACGTCAGCGAACAAGTTTAAATAGAATTCTTCAAATTATTTAAAATGGAAACTTTTAGTTAAACAAATTATAGCAAAACTTGGTTTACACTCTTAAAATATTTGTGTTCTAAATTTAACATTATCGAATTTTTAAGGATTCGAATTTTGAGAGATAATTCTTCAAATATATTATAAATTAATTCAGGTTTGAAAGTCTAAATTTCAATCCAGTGCGAGAAATGCGTTTTAATTTAATTGTTTACTCTAAAAGTTTCACCTTGATTAATAGTAATAATAAACAAATTTAATACATTATCTTTGATGAGAATGTAAAAAAGAGAGTACCCCGCGAATTAATAAATCTTCATACCCAAAAAAATTTTACCTCGCCGGTCCTATAGATTTTCTCGAAGAGACTCTAAATTACACACTTGCGCTCTGAGTACAATTTCTGTTTATAATAACAAGTTAACGCAGCCTAGAAACTAAAAAAACATGGTTGCACATTCCGAACTTAAATGCATTTCTTTAAATAACTCCATACAAATATAAAGAGTTTTTTATCTACATTAGCAATAAATATCAGTACATGGAAAACTGTCTAGAATTTTTAAAAAAGAACGATAATTTTTGAAAAAAGATTTTTTAAAATAATTTGAGACATAATGATTGAGAAATCAAACAGCTTTCTAATTGGTTTAACACTTGGCAAGTTTTGAATTTAGTTCAGTGCACAACTGCTTTTTCTAGCTCTAGTGTAATTGTAATATCATGTCAGTACGATATGACGCCAGATTTTTAAATCATTGCTTTATCCATTTATCTCTTTTCTACTTTGAAACTCTAATTTCACGGAGAATACAAGACTTTTATTCTAATTATATCGATTACGGCAGTACAAATGATAGTAGATATATTAAACGAAACTTCGATCAACTAAAAATTGAAAATATTGAGAACTTAGATGTTCAATGGAATATGATTGATGATAATCATCTTCTTGAAGATGCAATTCGTGTACTGAGATTCTCTTTAAACAAAATATCTTTGTGTATGATAATTAAAACCATATGCTCTTAATATCAACACAGTTGTCCAAAAAAATCTCCTAAATTGGGCTTTCCTCCCAAAAATTTCCATGAAAAAAATATCGACTTTTATATGCTTAAAAATAGTTTAAACATTTCTAATTAATTTAAATAAACAATCGATTCATACAAAAAAAAATATTTCATCCCTAATACCTAATTTTTACAATGAAGGAATGTTTCCTAATTTTTTGGTCTGAAGAAATTACAGATATTTCTTTTCATTAGAAGTTTTTTGGGAGTGAGAATTCCAATTTAAAAAAGATTTTTTAACGACCTAAATCGTTACGTTAGTCGACTCTCTAGTTTAGAATCTAACAAGAATTTTTTTTAAATTCTTTGCTCTACTTGTACACAATGACACGTCTGAACGCAATATTCACAAAATAAATTGGTAGACATTTATATACACATACGCCGTATGTACATGCGTATATACACGTAATGTGTATATATTATATATGAGTATTATAGGCTCTTCTTCACATGAGGATTATTTGGGGACGCTGGTTAAAGCAAAGGATAAAGAGCAAACGAATAAAGTTTGTTGCAAGCAATTTCAACTTCTAACGTCTGAATAAAAGAGGAATTTGCTTTTATTACCAGAGACTTAAAGTTAATGACCTATGCCTCCATTTAATTCCTTATTTTGCTGACAAAATTGATTATAAGCGAAAATGACTTGCAACGAACTTGAGACGTCTTTTTTCATTCACTTTTAAATTTTACTTATGTACTGTACTTAAGCTAATATCTCGCAGAAGTTAAAAACGCACTTTTGAAATTGAAGAAATGTTATAATGAATTGCATTTCTCTCTTTTTGTACAACCCGACTTGTTTGATTTTTTTGAGATCCAAAAATGCGTTTCTGATTTTCGAGAAATTTAGTTGGTTAATATTTAATTTGAAATCCCCACTAGACGGACCCATTCGTCCAGGAATAATTTAACAATAATACACGTACTCGGCAAATCTTTCAGGCATCTATATTACAACTGCAGTCTCGTCGTCTAGACATCTTGTGAACAAATTTCTCTACTCAAAATCACGAGTGGATGGAACAACAGTAGAATGTAAATTGTACATTGAGTTTTAACATTATAAACTTCTCTGGAAGATATAGAATTATCTTCTCAAATAAATTAGATCTTTTATTATCATTTTTCATAAGTTGAAAATACTTTTTAAATTGAATTTTAGGACTGCGAACAGCTCTAAAACTAAAACAAAAGGCTAAAAGATGTTTAAACTAAGATAAAGATAAAGAATTCGTAAATCGTATACATTTCCATATCTAATAGAATAGAAAGCTTATTTAGGTTTTTGAAACTGATACTATCGAGTTAGTACCTTCTTGTTTTTTTTTTTGTTCCATTCACCCAGTTGATTGCAAGTTTGGAAACCCTCAAGAAGGGAACTTTTCGATCAACAATGTAACATTGCTCCCGAATGTGGAAAGAGCTTTGAAATTACAGAAAATAAAATTGATCCAAAGCGGACTTCGTAGCTTAATTTGGTGGATATCGGCGCGGAACAAGGTCCTAATAAATGCAAGAGATAAAGTACGACGGAAGGACGGGAAGGATTCAAGCCAAGGTCCTCATAACGAATTGGAATATCTTTCAAGGATTTAACAAGTTACTTGAGATCCAACTCGAGTTCTGGACTCTCTAAAGCGAAAGGCTTGATACTTTCTACGACGGGCGTCTGATCCGGGTCGACGCGAATGCGAATTTTGTTAGTCTCTAACGAGCGAGGTAGAGTACGAGGAAGATCATTCTTATACGAAGCTGGAGTGGGAGACGTGTAGGGCACGTATATTCTAACGACGTCCGGACTGGGTTGATGAGACGTTGCACGAGGAGTAGGTAAACCGCCACTACCTGAACTACCATCAGAGACATTACTCTGAGTGTCAAGGCTATTGTCGAGGGCCTGCGAGCGCGTCGCCGAACTGAATACAGAGAGATCTGCCGTGGAAGTAACGGATGTATCTGCTAAGGATCGACGTGACCCGTTGGGTGATGGCCCATCGTCTAGACTCGGATCGAAGGAGAACTTGCTTCCTGCACACATACATAAATTTACATTATACCACGACACTGTACACTTTTTATCAGGGTGGGCTAGTGTTCTAGAACTGCAACAACAAACAAGAATAACAGAGAGTTTAATTAAAGTCTTTTTGAAAAGGGTAATTTCTTGTAGAGATCCTTTCAAATTTCAAATATTCCAGACTTTCCAAAAACATCATATATAAAAATTTTAAATTATTGGTTCCAATTTATGAGGGATTTGAAAAGTTTGGTCTAAAACATTAAAATTTCTAGAACTGGTTTTAGAGTAAATTTTAATAATATTTATTGAATGTAAAGATGGTTAAATGGGTTTAATTTAAATTTATGAGATTGAAAATTTTCGCAATGGTGAAATAAAATAAGGCACTGCTTAAGAAAATTCAAAATTATAGTTTTCAGAAATTCAGAATGATTCAAAATAATTTTTAAAAAAGTCAAGTGAATTTCAAATAATTGATAAAGAATTCAGTTCGGAGCAATAAGACCGGAAATTATAGAGGTCACTAGAAAAATCTGGATTCAAAAAAATTTATATTCTAAAAGTCAAATAATAAACGTATTGGCCATTAATGTGTTGAATATTTAACATTGAGATGAAGATTATTTTATATTTCACTTAACTGAAAACTTCAGAAGACTTCAGTGTTGCTTGAAAATAGAAAAACCTCTCATAGATAAAATTATATAATTGAGAAAAAAAATTGACAATGGAAAGAATGCCCATTATTTAAAGTTTATTTTTAACTATTCAATTATTTTTAATTCTGTGTAAAATGAATCAATAAAATATTTAAAGGATTTACGATAGTGTGCTCAGCATTCCACTCCACATAATTTTCGTTTAGTTTTCAAAAAAGACCACCTCTCGTTATTATGTTAGAACAAAACACAAGCCTTTCTTATCAAAGAAGAAAGAAAGAAATGCTACAAATACAGTGAGAATGTAATGTCCAGTGTTAAATGTTGAAGATCGAGTTTTGCAATTAAGAACACACACATGCATGTAAAAGGGAAGCAAGTTCGTATTGTTAGATAAGACTGCGATTGAATTCTGGACAATAGAGGACTGATACGACAAAGAAGGCATTCATGAGGGTGCGAATTGTGAAATTCTTGAGTCGAGTATAATTTAACTTCCAAAAGACTACTTTGTATTTATTTATACAAGAGTTTATGCAAAAATTGTACACCTCTTTATGAATATTGTAACATATCACATCGTTAAGTTACACAAAGACTGAGTCTTATAAACTGAGATAAAAAAATGTCGATTTGACAGTCATGCAATGTGCTTTTACCTATGGCGAAGGAGGTCATGGATACAGTTAACAGCCTTTTTACTTAACACAGGAGCCTAATCAAAGATAAAGTTCGAGACTGAATGAAAAAAAAAAATTCGTAAGCTTACGAATTCATAACCTCAGACATGTCGTCGAGGAAGAAAAGATCATTCAAATAAGAGAGCTGCGCTCTTTAATCTATACTTTACTTCTATCGACTAATTGTAACTTTCTTTCCTCTAATACTCTAGAGTATATTTAAATAGTTGTAAATATCGAGTAAAAGAATAGACATTATTTATGAGTAGCGTTAAATGCGATTATACCCCATTTTTGAGCAATCCCAACTTATCTCTAGAATTTATGAACGCGCGGTAATTCGTTCAGAGTCTTGTATTGTAAATAAGTACATTCATGTTTGAATCAGAACTGTTACTGTGAATATCCTCCTCTGAACATGAACTTTCGCTACTAAATGCATCGCTAGTTCTAGCACTAGAGTTAGCGTGTATTTCACGACTGCGAGTGGTAAACTCACCACCAAGGCTACCGCAATTGGCCGGTTCCACAGGATTCGAGGATTCCATATTTTCCTCGATTACAGCCATGTCCCTCCGTTGTACCGTCGTCTCCCGAGTCATTTGCTGAGCCTCGCTGAACTCTTCGGCACGTCTTCCAACCTTAAAAAATTGTACAATTTATGATGGAGACATTTTTATAAAAGTATAACTAAAATTCATAAAAAGTTTTTAAGAAATCCAAGTTCTAACTTCAAAATTCAATTTCTTTATTTTAATTAACAAATATTATCATTATTTTTTTCCGCTCTGTAGCGTTACTCATTTTTTAAGTAAAATTAAGCGCAATACTTTTTGAGTAAAAAGATAGAATTTTAATGTTAATGCATGAATCCAACGCACCCTTAATCAATTTTGTTTACAACAATTCAATCTTATCAAAGTGAGCAGAATTAAAAATTTTATACATTAAAGTTATTTTTTACATTAGTTAACGCTCAAAAATAAGAATAACATTATTCGTTTCAGAAACTTTGAAAATTTTATAATACCTTGGCATTTTTTAGATCGTCTTGAAACCATATCTTGAAAATTCTTCGAGTTCTTTTAGATTCTCTTCAAATTTTTCGAAATATTTGGAGACTCCATGAAATCTTGTAAAATGATTTCAATTCTTTCGAACTGCCTTAAAATATTAATAAACTTCCTGAACTGTTTTGGAATATTTTCCAATTTTTAAGTTTTAAACACCTTGCAAATCCCAAAAAACTTTTGGATTAGAAAACTTTTTAAAATGTTTCTTTAGATCCGAATTACATGCCTTCGGAAGTAAAAACAAATCTCTCACTTGTCTTAGTTTTCCCAGGATTTCTAATTTAATTCTGTGGCTATTTTAAACGTTAAAAATAAATTATTTATCTACATATTTTGCCAGGCTCCAGTAATCAATCATCTGGCAAACTTATTTATATTGCACTAACATACCTTGCTAGTAAAAGAAGGCTCTTTAAAACTGCCGAAAGGAAGTCGAGGTAATTCGTGTGGCAAAGGAGGTCCAGGATAGTCCAATTTAGCTCGCTTGAGTTCCTCCATATTGCGTTCCATGGCAGTGATGACAGTGTCGTCATCGTAAGAAAAGTCTTTTTCTAACTTAATTTGTAAATAATTGCAAAACTCGTCTAAGCCATCCATCGCGAGAAGCTGTCGCTTGTGCAATTTCATCACGGTGTAAGCCATCGCTGGAAGTACGCGGTCTCCATCCAAAAGAAAAATATCCCAGATCCTCAGTCCGAGACTCACAGGCGTCTATAAAATGTCATTCGTGAATAATGGTGCTATCGATAAATATATTAATCTAAACGTGAAAATTCTTACCCTTTCTTGAAACACGACAAAGAACCATTTCAACGCGTAGAGAATAGAATCGCATCCATACTTGTCAAGCTTTCGCTTCAACTTTGGAAGAAACTTATTCATTATTTTGTCATGATGTTCTATAAAGCGATTCAACTTTGGAAATCCGTCTACGTAAAATCCTGAAACATTTAAATTAACACTTAAATTAATAATTCTGCTTTAAAACTTCTTATAAAAAGATTAAAAATTGAAATCTAACCATGCATGCTGTACTTCTTGTCCGTAAGCAGCACCGAGAGTCCCCAAAATGCGTCTTCTTCATCCATGTAGAGCAAAAGTAAGCCAGCTAAGACCGACATTCCTTGGCAATAACCAACATCCATATTGTACATACTATAGGCCGCCAAGACGTAGAACATAGACTTTTGTTTAATACTATATCTCTCTCTGAAAAATTAATGTATTCATTATCTATTATGAAAATTTTCAATTCAGTCTCTTTTGAACAGGTTTCAAGATCTTACCTGTAATTAATATGATCCCTATATTGTCTTGCCACGTCGGCGTCGATTTGTCTTATCTCTGTAGACCATTGACGTGCCAGTTTTAACATTTCTTCATATTTACCAGCCTGTTCTTTCTTTAAATTCGTTATTCCAAGCAAAAGGGTCCACACTTGACCTCTAAATCTATCCGGAATGCCCTTGTATATCCTACGGCGTAGCTTCTCTTTAGTTGCGGGACTCTCCCACTTTTTCGTCATCTTTTCCCATTTCTTCAGCCTTTCCATCTCTGTTTGCCTTATTTTAATTTCATTTTTATCCACTTTCGGTAATTCCGCGTCACTAAGAATCAACATCATGTGTGAAAAATAAAATTTAAATAATTTATTAATTTTAAACTAAATATGCTAAAAGAGTGAGGGTATAAAAATACAGGAATATATTTTTATATACCTAAGAAACCAAGACTTTAATATACACTTTTCTTTCGGGAGTGAATCTTTCGTTTACGCTAAATATTTTTAAAGATTTAGTGAACTGAATAAGAAAAATTCTTTTAGCTTCTGTTGTGACATATTTACGTACTGTATAAATCCATATCTATCAGTGGTGTGATAAACCGGAAGACTTGGGTCCTCCCAAGGATCGATGTGAGCACCATTTTCTCTTCCTCGATCGTAACAACTGAATATTCTGTCCCGCTCAGCAGCCGACCGTTTCAGCAGTTCTTCGTCATTCATCCCACGTGAGAATTTGTAATCAGACTCGTATACATGCCGTCTCCTTATAATTAATTCCTAGTTTTTCAGTTATATTTCACCATCTACTGGACAAAAATTCAAAGGTCTTAATAATAACGTTCTCTTCTAGTATTCAGACATCAATGATAAAGATAAAATCAAAGATATAGAGTTGATAAATTCGTTGCGGCATAATATTAATTAAAGAAATTTAAACTTAAGTGCAGTGCCCTTTAGTAGTTTTCTAAATTTTTATAATTCTCATATTTTGTGACTTTTAATAACTAAATATCTCATTTAAAAAAGTAATATAGAACCTGTCTAGTTTGACCTTTCAACTTTATATCTTTCAACTTGAATTATTTTATCTGATGACAGAAACTCTTATCACACAGTAAATACATATATTTTATATCTTTATTATATACCGAAATTGCAACGGAAAAAGTTGAATAGAAAATAAAAAATACTTCAAGTTTAACAAAAACGTTAAAAACTTTTTGAATCTACTATAATTATAAAATGATTCTTCCTGTGAACCGTTATTTACAAGATTTTATGACACATATGGTACAGATATTAATAGACTGTTTTAAATATTTTTCTCATGATGAAAGTTAGAAAATATTTAAAAAAAAGAAACCACATTTTAATGAGAACACGTACTTACAGTTATACGTAAAATAGCAAAAATGTTATTCTGGCTAAGATTGACATTAGAGAATAGAAAGTGTTTTTCACTTTTTAAAGTATACGTTATACTCAACGGTTTGGAGATATTTAAGAAAAAAGAATCATGAGGACATTTCTTAAATGAATCAATTTATTCGTTAATTGCTGAATTGGCAGATAAACGATGAAATAAATAAAAGAGGCGTAAGTGTCAAGTTGGATAAGGTTACTCACTTCTGTGAGAAACTCTGGAGGCCCCAATCGAAGCGTCTGGACCAGATGGTTACATTATTCGTAAGAAAGAATATTCCCTCTGTAACTATCGCTGAATTTTCTCTGCTTTTTAATCACCACTGAAACTATCTACTGAAATATGATTACTTTTGCTGATTCAACACATCTGATTGCATTTATCCCGAACTCATTTTGACACGTCACAAACTACTGCCTCGAGATGAACAAATTACATTATGTTTTCGAACGACGACTCGCTCGCCCTCTGCAGGAAAGAAACTGAAACATTTTAAACGCGGGTTATTCAAATTATGTAATATATTAAACATTTTTTAAAAAGTTTAGTTAGTGGGCTGTTGCATAATTTATTAACCTAGTTATATTTTGTTAATATTAAAAAGAGCTTACTTAGACACAAGTACATTATTTCATTACTTTTGAAATGAAAATCGCTGAATTTCCGAAACTTTTATAACAGAAAAAATTATAAATTAATCGTGAAGAGTTCAGACATGAAAATTTTTTATTGTAATGGTGCATTTACACTTCTGCCTGCTTATTAACACAAGTACTTGTAAGAGCACAAATTAAATAAACTACCAGCGGTTTTAAAGCGACTATCCATCATTCTTGTATGAAATATTTTTTATTTATCATTACGATGGGAAGCAGTTCAGCAGTGCCC
>CAJFCP010000447.1:13089-119083 GCA_904066005.1 Synergus itoensis | reverse complement strand
AAAATTAAATTCATTATTATAATTTTAAATTTCAACTATAAAAAACTCTGTTTATTTTATTTTAATATTTAACAATATTTAAAATTCCCTAGCCATATTCACATTTTCCGCGGCCAAATTCTTCGGAAAATTGGTCGTGTGAATAGCCTGGGGAGAATTGTCTGCCTGCACCGGTCGGGCAGGCAGAGGTGTAATTGTACCATAATTGTTATAATTTGGGCGATTTCAAATTTAAATGTTCAGAATATCACATTGAAAAGTAAAATATAATTAGTTAAAAGTATAAGTGAAAAAAGACGGCTTTATATCAAAATATAATCGTTTAATCATCAATAACGTTGATATTCCTTAATACAATGATCCAGAATGCAGGATATATTCAGAGTAAAAATACTAGACACGTGTAATTACTAGGTATTATTTGTCCCATCACAGATTTCGCTACATCAGAACAATCTTCCGTCGTTTCTGTACTGCTGGTAACTTCGACTTTGCTTAAAATTAATTTGTGCACAACACGAAGAAACAGAGTAACAGTAACACGTGGTTGTTTTGCTTTTGAAAATTTCGTAAGAGACGAGCATAGAGAATGAGATTCTGAATACAAATTACAAATTGTAAGAAGCACTATTGCTTTAACCACAGTATGTATTGCAGATTCCTTATTTTGTATAAATGTAGAATTCAAAGAGAAGAGTTTATCACACAATCAACGTTTCGCTATTCGTTTATACATCAGATATTGCTTATCGATTTTTTTAAAATGCCCACTACTGATGTCACTTTATAATGCCCATCGTTCGATGAATCAGTGATGCTGGCAGTGAATTCACAAAACTTAATATTGCAAACACGTATTATTCAAATAGTGCCTCCAAAAGCACTTTTAACATCAAAGATGGGCGATCACTTGACCAGTATCGTATTTAGTACTATTTTAGATTATTTTACAAAGTAGAAATCATCGTAGAGAATAAACGATCGACACCTTAAAATAACTGACATTTGTTCTAGTCAAGATAAGAATCAGGACTTTTCAATTTAACCTAATAAAATGTGAAATATAATTGTAAAAGTTTCTAAAATTAATTAAACTAAGCGAGAACGTATCGCAAGTAGAAAAATATACGTTCGAGAACATTTCCATTGAGGAAATTAAATTCTAAAATAGCAAAAATTGAATAGCTTTCTCAAACTGAGAATAAGATTATAACAAATTTTGTTAATTCAGACCAATCCGTATATCATTTGAGAACCCTGTATTTATCACTCAGCACTATCTATCTGTACAATTAATTATATCTAACGACATGGTATTTTCTCTTTATATAATAAGTAGAAATTCTTGTAAAAATTTTACTTTTTTATATTCTCATTTTTAATTAGTTTGCTTTACTTCCAGCAGTTGCGGGTAATTTTCAACTATGTTCAATAATATCCCGTCTATGTAGGCTCGCAATTGAGAGTTCACTTCCTGTTGTTCCTTTAAGGCTTGCTTCATCTGGAAAAAAGTTGAATAAGTTAGATTTGGAAATTAATTTGTATACTTAATATTCAATTTGGCGTTTGAGGTAAAATACCGACTTCAGAGAAGGTACGTGGTTCCGGATCTCTTGACGAACTTCCATCAAGCTGTGAAAAAGGAATTATGTTAGTTCAAAATTTTTCATTTATCTGAGGATTTTAATATATTTATTTTTGGGAATTTTATTACCTGGTCTTGGTTCATTCCTGCTAGTAATTCTGCTGCGAGACTAGATCCCTTTTCAATGTTGTTCGCACAAGGATTCAACATCAACAATTCACGACCCACTTGCAGCGCTGCAGCCGCTTGAAGTTCGTCTCGTGATTCCTCCAAACCTGAATTTATACAAGTTTACGTCTGGTAAACTGAATAGCTGGATTTATAATTAAAATTAAATACCCAGGAATAAATCTCGGAATCCTTACTTTTGTTGCAAGCTCGCAGATGTGAAACCTCTTGTATAAGTTCATCTAATTTTTGCTGATCTTCAAGACGTGCAGCTAATTCTTCCCTAGCTGCTTCCAACATATGATTAGCTTCATTCGAGCGACTCAGTGCCTGGCGTTCGAGTTCGTGTGCAGACTCTGCTTCTTTCCTTGCATCATCCAAGGAACTCTCAAGTCGATTTTTTTCTGCTCTGACTTTTTCTAACTGTTCCCGTAACCGTGAGATTTCATCCCTCAAATTGGCACTCTCAACTTCCACTGCTTGCAGTTTTATAGAATAATTTTCTATTTGAAGCTGTCTCTCGCGTTCCAAGCGGTTGCCAAATTCTCTATGTCTTCTCTGTTCAGCCTGCATACAAGAATTGGATTATTAGAAATCAACAATTGCAAAGTACATTTACAAATTTAAAAAAATACTTACTTGTAATCTTTCTTCGGCTCTACTTTCAGCATCTTTTGCTGCTTCTTCTAGCATAAGTATCCTGGCCTGGAGTGTTGCATTTTCTTCCTTTGCTCTCGCATACCTCTCTTCCCCCACCGACTGGGTATCCACTAAAGCGTGCATTTGTTCTTGTATCATTTGTACCTAAAATTAGTAATGATTCATAATTTATTTAAAAACATGTCTTCTCTGAGGAAAAAAAAAATCTTGGATAAAAAGTATAAATTTTAAATATATTGGTAAAAAAATAATCAATAAAAATATTATATATATTAAGTTTGTAATATGTGTTTAATATAGTAGAACTAAAAGAGCTTTGTAAAAAGGGAAACTTGTACGGTATTAATATTTCAAAGGGTGAAATTTGAGGTGGGTGGAAACTTGATCAGTGGGTCATCTGAAATGCCTAAAAAAAAAAGCTTTACATTTTTTGTAGGTATTTGTATAATATTTGAATAGGATTTTCAGGCTAATGAAGTTGCGGAACTGCGGAAGCCAATATTTTGCGCTCCAGAAGAAAGTCAGTCACGCGTAAACACTTCAATGAGAAAAGACGACTGGGAAACGCGTTGTATTGTAACGATCGTACATACCTAATGAAAAGTACGAAAATACCGACAAGACACAATATCCTGACTACCAATAGACAATGTGCCATTGTTTCTTTGGCAAACGGACCTTTCTTATTACAGAAAAAAAACCTACATTCGTAACATGAACTAATATTGAATCACAAGAAAATAATATATAGACAATAACATACAATACATAAAAACAGATTAGTTCTATAAATAATTAAAAAATCGTTTAAAAAAATAGTACTTTCTGAAACAATACCTCGGACATGATTACTTCAGTAGTGTCAGCAATTTTTTAAGTATATATAATACACTATTATAATTTTCTATTGACTAAGATAATTTGAATAGTTTAAGGCCGTTGGACCCAAATGTTAAGCTCAAAATTCAATTCTCCATTTTACTCAATGAAAATTATAGATACATATTTTTTCGCTCTGTAGCACTAATCTTTTTTCAAATATAAGACTGCGTACAGAGAGAAAAAAATATTTAGTTTCGATACTTTTTGCATAAAACGAAGAATTCAAAATTTAATATTTTCATTTTACTTAAAAAATACTTGAATTAGATATTTTATCGCTCTATATGCATAATTCTAGTTAAAAATTAATTAATTCTACAGAGGGAAAAAATTCCAATTTTAATATTTGTTAAGTAGAATGAAGAAATCGAGTTTTTAGATTGGAACTTGGCTCCAACACCTTTAAGCTCTTCAGAATTTTAAACCCGTCTTGAATTTTTTAACTGACTTGAATTATAATGAGTTTCGCGAGCTGAATCCTGAATTGAGCATTTGAAATTTATTAGCAGAGTTTCTTTCCGGTAATAATTATAATTTTTACAATAACAATATTCTAAAGCTTTGCCATTATACAGTTATCATAAATTCCTTCACCTTCTATTAATATATATCACCTATCTTCTAGACGGAAAATCGAAACCAGTAGAAATACTCTTTCTATTTTAACCAGAGCTATGAGGTGATGGTATACGGATAAGACTTGATGCCGGTCAATAACCGTGAATGGATCGATGGTATTTATTCTTACTTGTTCGTCCAGTGCAGCGGGACAACTTTGCCGAGGGGTTCTATCTCGCGAAGGAGAGTGACCAATAAATTGAAACTGACCTTCCCACAGGTCGTACTCGAGTCCAGCACCAGGTCCCGAAGGTGTCAATTCGCCGGGAAACACGCGGGAATCACTAAAACTATTCGAATTTTCGACTCTCGTTTTACTCTCGACGGCAGTTTCTTCACAGTCCGAGTCCAACTCTATTTCCATTCTACTTACTTGACATTTCACGACTTAACGTATATTATACACAAGCCGCAAGCGCAAATGTCCACGTTGTACTCCACATATATTTTCTTTCGTGCAAACGCATTATGTTGATCGTCATCCTACTCTATTAGAAGTAACTCCACCGATATGCACTCTAATGACCTTTTTAACTCTAGCTCTACAGCGTTCTTTTCTTTCAACTCTTCTGCATTTTTTAGAGAAGAAACAGAGACCAAGCAAGGTTTTTTATTTTTTTTTTCGGTGAGAGAAAATTTCCAGCTCGCGATTTTCACGAAATGCATTGAGAAGAAACGCGCACTTCCGTCTTGTCTTGGCCGACGCCTTGAATCGCTCGCACATATTCGTTCGGTCGTAGGATGGGAGTTGTCGTGGGCTATTTATGCACTCCATACTCTATTTCGCTTAACTCTTTAACATGATTTCCCTGATATAATGATCGCTGACGAAATTCTGAAAAATGTCCGTCAGAAGATGTGAAATGTATACAGATGAGGTAGATCAACAAGTTGTGTCTCTTTCTTCCGGTGAAGGAGTTACGTCGCTGTAGAACAAAAATTAAAGATTAAAACGAATTCCTGGTAGTTTCACTCATCTATGTCTCAACACATTCAATTAGATTGACGTTTTACTAAAAAAAAAAAAAAACGGGTTTCTCCATCGAAAAAAAATGGTCTGACACCTAAAAAGTGTGTTCATCAAATCAAAAGTCTCTGAGTCTCTCTAATTTTTTTAAGCAATCACGTACTAAAATAATTTTTGATTAGATCAAAAGCGGACTTAAAAGAATAATAAACATCGAAGTTTAAAACATTGTAAAATAAAATTTTTATGAAAATTCGAGTACGTAATCACTGCACGAAATTGCTTAGACCTGTAAACGAACTGTGACCAGAGGAGAAGGTCATTTGGAATGCAGGTCATGTTCTTAAAAGATAGCATCGAAAATTTCCAACCTTTTTCTCTAAGAACGATTTTCTTTCCATTTCTTGTACAATTCTACACCGAAGTATCCGATGCCAACTAATACGAATAAAAAATTTATAAAGGGCCAACCCTTCCATCCGAGAAATCCTTCACACGAGATACCAGGTGGGCAGGCCATTATAATTTTACGGATATAATTATTGTACGAAAAGTTTTCAGACATTTACTTGTTTCTTTATCTCAATTAAATAAAGCCACTTTTCAATGAATTGGAAAGTTGTGAATGAAAGTAGACATTGTCACAGTTGAATTTTGCACCACAGACTTTGATAACCAAAAAAAGTGGACAGTCTGTCTGTCTAATCTGAGCGTGAGATATCGATTCTTACTTTCTTTCCTCTGAAAATAGTCTCACATTTTTTTATTAAGTGTTATAATGTCTGATTCTGCGTTTTCTTAGAAAATAGCAAAAATATTATCTAATAGACACTCATAACTGTAATTGAATTACATCAAACTCTAAAAATTTCAAAAATCTTTATTAAGATTTGATTTACAAAGATTCCCTCATCCTGCAATAAATATATATATATATCTAATTCCTTGATCTGATTTATTAAGAGAAGTGAAGACCGATTTAACTTAACAATCCGATAATTTTCACATCACGTTGAGCTAAATTAGTGTCGAAGGATTTCCTTCCAATTGCTTCATCGAATTTACTGTCGTGGATATCTGAGTAGAGGAATTGGTACGTAAAAAATTGATCGAATCGAAAATGGGCGCTATTAAAATAATAACCGTTCTTCATTCACAGATGAATTTTTATTGCTCCTAATCATCAGTAATTCACAGTCGAGTAAACTCTCTGATTGCTGAAATTCTAGGCTCTCTACTCGTTTTTATCTCATTCTGCTATACCTGATATTTATGATTAGTGTTAATAGACTATAATATATCTTCAAGCTCTGAAGTTACACTCTAAATCGTACATTTCAGAATATTAAAAATTTTAGATAATATAATATTATTGAGAGATAAAGAAATATCAAAAATTTTCTGAAAAAATTTCAATTTCCATTTTTTCTTTTACATGGAATTCATTCAAGATGTGAAGAGCCATTCTTCACACCTTGAAGACCTCGTTAACAAAACTTTCGCGATTCTAAGAATCTACTTTTCCCAGAGGAGACTCACGCGTAAAGAAAAATTGCTGCCACTGACAATACAATGAGAAATCCGCACATGCATCGATTGCTCTCTTTGCCAAGACTGCAGAACTCAATATATTTTTTCTCGAAGCTTGGTTCCCGGTGGAAAAATCCCGTTTAATTTTTAAGAAGGAAAGCGCTCTTTTCATCGTCCGTCATCGAAGTTCCCGTATTTTTTTTATTATTTTTGGATGAAATTTCCTGAGGCTTGAGTGTTTTTTTAAAGGAAGATTCAATGGAACCGTTTTTGATCTGGGTCCTGCGACCTCGATCAACTGAAGTTGGACGCGACATTGATTGCCCTGGAGAAGACGTCTGAGGCAAATCGTCTTCCTCTGTTGATGGACTCGGTTCGATTATTCCGTTATTGTAATGAACGAATTCCGCCGGCCAGTTTTGTTGTGCATTTCTCTTCCGGATTCTAATCGCTTGCTCGCCGATGGCCACCGACTGAGGATTCTATAGTAACGATGTGTGAAGTAATATACATATATATACGCAGAATCTAATTACGAATAAGAATGAGTGGAAATTTACGTAAGCACCAGGGATTTGTTTGAAATCAGTTTCTTAAATCTTTGCTAGTTTCTGTTTCATAATAGAGTAATTATTGATGATACGAGAACTTCATATTTTACCTGATTCAATAAATAAGATGGATTTGCCATTCCAGAAATATTTTCGTTCCTCTGATTTAACAATCCTCGTATATAATTATAAGCAATAACTACGGACACAATGAAGAGTATAAAAAGAAAAATCGGAAGCTTGAAAGATCCGTTTGCCTTTTTAACTTCATTCGCACAACAGGAACGTACGAACGGAGATTGGCAAGGACAAGGAGCTGTATTTATAAAAAATATGAATGATGTGAAACATCGATTGTAATTTAAGAATAGAAAAAATTATTATTTTTCTGATGAGAAAATAACTAACCCTGATAATTGTGAGGATAAGAAGGACCTGGAGAAGGAGGTTGATGATGATAATAAGGCTCACATGGAGGGCAATTTTGATATGGATTTGGATAATTTCTGTAATTCGAGTTCGGTACTCGATCACTTGAACTAGGAGCCGTTTTTTCTATCATAGGACGCGAGTTTGAAGGCGTTGCTCGAGAAGAGAAACACATCGACTATAATCCTCTTAAAGTCAAATTCTACCTTTTTAAAGAGATGCAAAATTTCCACTGGTTTGATTTAGAAAACTTTCTTCGTAAGAGGTTAATTGCGGGGTCGTGATTAAAGTGTCATTTATATAATAGCCGTGAAATTATCTAATTTAACCGTTCGCTTAATCGATTTATAGAACGTTATAGATTTTGAAAAAAACACATAATCGTGTTTCCATTAAGTCTATTACTTCTCCACCCACCTATTTCAAACCAAAACCTATTTTAGCAATCATTATTTTTAATTCGGAATTTTTCAAGAATATTTTTCTAAATCAATATATAACTAAAGGAAACAATATTCATTTAAACTACAAAATTTATATTCTGTTGAAAATAAAAAGATTCTGGTGTGAAAAATGAATCATCAGATAATACAATGACTAATGATCCTTCTTCCGTTATGTTTAAATATACCGAGACCATAAGCATAGCTTATTCATGAGCTAATCTGCTAATAGTTCACATTTGCAGTAATTCGTTACTTCAACATTGTAAACGTTTTCTCCCAGCCTAGATGGTATACAATATTAAATTTCCTTTTCTTGAAAGTGCAATTGTTTGTATATTGCCTTTATTTGTTTATTCTTCGACTTGGAATTTAGTTATTAATTCAAAAAAGTGTTTGAAGAAAATTTTACTCACTCTGTGGTTAAGATCAAGAACATCATCTTCTAGAGAAACATCGCTATACATGTCGTCCGCTGTATCACAGATCGAACCTCTTCCTGAACTATTGAAACTACTACTTCGATACAGTTGACTGCAAAATAAAATTTAAAAAACTGTATTATTAATAATATAATTAAGTTTCATCTAGAGTCTAACTTCCGAATTTCGGAATTTAAATAACAATAGTTTGAAAATATTTAGCAGATATTATAAATATAGGAACATACCTCGCTAAAGCATTAGAGCCTAATCTCTTCCTACTAGTTCTGAAACATAAATTTATAAAAATAGTTTCCTCGTCATTTTTGGACATAATTTTTTCGAAGACAAATTCAAATAAAATTTCTTACCCAGAAGGAGTTCTTCTGAGCGAAGTTCTAAGCCAGGAGTGCCTGCCAATAGTTGAGTTCGGACTTCTTGGATTTCTAATCAAATAAAAGATATTAAAAACATTTTTTAAACATTAATATTTAATGTTATAATATTTAATATTATAATATTTTGAAAAAATAATTGAAAACCTCGAAAGAAATACCTATAATGTCAATGACACTTTTATAAACATACTTTTATAAAAAAATAAGTTAGTCTCATGTAATATAACGCAATCGCAGCAACCCATAAAAAAGACGCGATATCATATTTTCTTGTATAAAGATCTAAACAATGACGTGAAAAAAGACAGTGTCTATTATCACAAAAATGCATTGCACTTTTGTAATGAATGCACCTCGGGCTTCTATGCATTACCGCATAATTGCGGACTTTGGTTATAATACAGTCTTGAAACTTGAAATTATGTTGAATAAGGTGATTGGACATCGTATTCACTTATTTCACTCCTTCCTGTCATGTTCCGATTATAACTACCTACATTCCCACGGATTTAAAGGAAGCGAAAAAAGTCCTTGGAAGTCATTTTTAACGAAAAAGTGATGCAAATATGCGTGCAATGAGGAGAATTAATTCTCCACATAACATTGCAGCACTGAAGTCAAAAATAACTAACGTATGCATGTGTTGAAACAACCTTCAAGTTGAAATGACTATAGACGAGGTGTATACACATTATTTGTATAAAAAATAAAAATAATAGTAATGTTTGTGGCTAATTTAATATTGAATGAAAAGACTCTCTTGGTGTAAATTAAAAATATGAGGATTTTTTAAATTTAAATCTGAAAAGAAAATGAAATAGTAAATCGAAATTCATTTGATATATGTATTTGTTTAGTGTGCCTTTTATTGATAAGAAATACGCCCCCCAGTCAATCTCATTAATTACGATGATTATCCTAATCCAAACCAACTTTGAGAGTCTAAAATTATCGGAAAACAAACAGTGATTTGAAAACCTTTGCTTTCTTTTACAACAGTGCTAAATTTTTAGCAAGGTAAAAGTACCTAATTGAAGAAAATACTAATTAATGAATAACATTACCAGTAACATTTTTCGATTTTCAGTTGAAAATTTTTAGTCACGCTTTAATGAAAACAATTTGAGACGATTCGAATTTAAGGAATTTCTAATGTTCATTAATTTTTAAAGAATCTGAAAAGATTTCATAGAATTAATTTCTTGAAATTCCATTAAGGGTGTTGAAGCCAAATTCTAATCTAAAAATTCGATTTCTTCATTTTAGTCAACAAATCTTAAATTTTGAATTTTTTCCCTTTGTAGAATTAATCAATTTTTAACTTGAATTATGCGTACAGAGCGATAAAATATCTAATTCAAATATTTTTTAAGTAAAATAAAAGTATTCAATTTTGAAGTTAGATTTTGAATTTTTCGTTTTATGCAAAAAGTATCGAAATTAAATATTTTTTCACTCTGTATGCAGTCTTATATTTGAAAAAAGATTAGCGCTACAGAGCGAAAAAATATTTATCTATAATTTTCGTTGAGTAAAATGAAGAATGGAATTTCAAGCTTAACACTTGGGTCCAACATCCTTAAATTCCTTAAAATTCTCTTGAAATCTCTTCAATCCTGTTGAGTTTTCTTAAATATTGTTCAATTCTTCAAAATCCTTGAAAATTTCATTAAATACCTTGAAACTTTTAAAATTAATGCATAAAATCGAAAACAAAACAATATTGCGTTTTTAAATTCGAACAAAACACAGTGTCGAGTGCTTTGTTGATAAACCAAGGCAATTGCACGTTTCGTCTTATCAAATTCCTTATCAAAAACCTGGTGACTGATAACTGAAAACAGTGTAAAACTGGAATAATCAGCACATACCTCAACGAAGCAGGTCCTGTGGGTGAAGGTGCAGAGCTACTACCTCCAGGTGATTCAGCCTCTTCTTCAAAATCTCCCTCAACAGATCCAAAGCCCTCGTATCTTTCTTCCACCTCGTGATTTTCAGTGACCTTGACCCTGCAGGAAGCAGCATTATTTCGATCAGGACTGGCCGAAAACGATCCCGAATCGTGACCTGAAGTGGCGTGATGCACATCGATGGACATTGAAAGCGAGGATGGACCACTTTCGCTCCTCCATCCTGGCCTTCCGTTGTTTAAATCTTTTTCCGGTTCGTTGTCATTCCTCGGATTGTAAGCAGGTCCCTCTGAAGATGAACTGGTGACAACCAGGTCGTTGTTATTAGGCACGTCCGTTGAGTTGTTACTGCAGGTGACACTTACGCCCGGTAAACGGGAGCTTACCATCCTTCTCTTTCCGCCAGCTCAACCAGTCGAGTTGTCGACAATCGTGAGAGTTGATCTTGAATTGAAACGATATGTGGGTGTTATGATCACTACTGTTGATGCGTGAGAATTGTTCTGCGCGCTAATGCTAGAGGAAATTATTGTGGGGAACGCGATGAGAGACTCGAGCGAAACTGAAATGTTAGTAGTGAGCCAAACTGGCACACGAGAGAGGTATGAGAGAGGTACGACGGACACGAACTAACTGACAATGAGTCATACCTGAGAAATGTCAGGAGGCTGACTGAGAGAGATTCGAGATTTCTGTATGAGTGGGCGAGAGAGGTGCGATCATGCACCGTCCCTCTTCTCCATGGAGTGGAGGTGTTGCGTGCCGTGCACGGATTTGCGTACATACTGGGTGTTGCAGGAACATTCTTTGATTGCAATAAGTTTCGAAGAAATATTAAAAAAAACGACTCGCAAAACGGAGTTGCTGCCAACAGGCAGGATGTCAATTAAGATCTTCATTATCTTCACCGAGACAAGTCCAAAAAATCTATCGGATTCAACTAGTTTGATCTCGAGTTTGATGATTCCAAATATCTCAATACGGACCCCGTGCAATTCTACTCTGATTTAGAAATAGTAATCATACTGTGTAGTTAATATGAACCAAGCCAAAGGCCAAAACATCTTCCTGCTTGTACATATAACATCATCAATGTAGATTTAAAAGCCGGCTATTTCCGTATCACCCGATACAAGAATATCGTAAGCGGGACGAATGACAGTCAAGTTCACAACTTATTGAAGTCCATATTTAAGAAGGCTAAGCTTTGAGCGACGGAAGCCTACCTTATGCAGGTTTTAACTGTTATAAGAGGATCGATGAATAAAGGGATAGATATAAAAAAAGAGAAATTGGCAATGGTTGGTGATCATTGCTTAAAAGGTCACAAATCAATTAAAGGCTTCTTTAATTGAAATAAGTCATTAAACTGTGTCTAATTCGAATGACTAAAACTCGTAATAAGTTCTTTCACCGTGTTAAAAACCGAGTTAAAAACCTTCTCATAAAGGCCTTCGAAACCTATATACGAAAAATTGAAACGCCCACTCGTATGGAGAATTGCCAACCATTTTAGTCTGATCAAAACGAGATCATCGATTCATGAATAAAAATATCTTTCAGACTGCTTTAAAGGTTCATTCGTAAGGATACACTTTCTTTTCAATGAATAATTATGTATCTTCACACGAACAATATTTGTTTGCATTTTAAAAAAAAGAAGTAAAGAAGTAGTCCTCCCTCTAGTCCTCCCAAAGAAAATATAAAGGAAGGACAAATTCCTTTGGATCCCTGGGGCTTCCATTCTATTGTTCGACTCAAATGGCCGGTAGTTTTGTGACCTTTCTCGTATGACTCCTCCTTTCTACTATTTAAAATACAGCCATTAGGAAAGATACAATATCATTTTCTCATACAAAACAGATGGGGTTTTATTTTCTTGCTTCAATCCAAACAGCGATGAACTCAAACTTAGCAATTCCCGCATAACACATTTCAAGATTTTATTGGCTAACGGGAAAATTTCTCATAAATATAGTCACACCTTTGTAACTTTCGATATTACTCTACGAAAAAATAAACTAAGAAGAATTTGATGTCTACAACATATTTGCAATACTGTTATATTTTATAATAAAACAAGTTATCAACTTATAAAGCAAGTCTCGAAGCAAGTTCTTTGAATTTCCAACGGACTTTAGTTTTTCTATTATTAATTTTTAAATTCAAGTATTTCAAGTCCATAAAACATTAAAATAAAAGCATATTCCAATTCCAACGTGATTTTCTTTGTTTGCATGAATTTTGACGTCTTACGTGTTATTCAAATATGAAGTTTTCGTTTCTGGTTTACATTTTCAACATCGTTTTGTCATTATTGTGAGACAATTTTCAAAACTTTTAATTATATGCCTTGAGTTCATCAATTCGTATAATGTTTCTGCATTATTTTCCTTCTACAGTACTTTATAAAGCATTCTTCAAATTTTTTATTTATGTAAATATATTTTTTCCAGAAATATTATAGTTTTTCGTATTATTTATGTTAGAAAGTCAAAGAAATCTAGGTCCAGAGTAGAACACACGCTATAATTAATTGACTTTCTCAATATAATTTGATATTCATAGCTCGGATCTAAAATATTAAAGTATGCACTGAGTTTACTTACAATAATTATTATCAATGTAAGTAAATTCCAAATAACTTGCATTAATTAACGAAGCTGAATTCACTTCTACTCAAATGTTTGCCAACAATCAACGATTTAATTATTGCTCAATAATTTTATCTAACCATTCATCTCGTTTGTATCTCATCTATACACAACGTAGGTTTGCCTAACGGTTTTTTTTATCCATGTGGGTTTTGCCCATTAGAATAACTATTGTATTTTTCTACAACTGCGGTTTTTACTTGCAACCTGAGGATTCTACATGAAAAGACAAAAGTGTATTTTATACTCGTGGTGCAAGGAGCGTGTCCATCACGTTATTGTGTTCCAATTTTTTATGTAATTGCACACCACACGGTACGTACCTGACAGAAAAAGACACAATACTTGCTGACGCACGTATGTCCTCAAAAAGCATTCGAGTTTCACTGCTCAGCGAAAACTGGTTGTTCTTAGCAGAATCATTATAGCCTTTAGAATTTTTATATGAGCCTCTGCCATCAGTTATTAAAATTCGTAACAAGGAACTTACATGGCACTCAAAACCTGCTTGAGGAAATAATCGAACAATAAAAAAAGAACAAAACACTCTTCTCAAATATCAAACAATATGAATATGATATCCTTCCTACGTGGGGTCTGGTGGGGTATATCTTCTAAATGTATGTATGCAAAAAAACGGGTAGCATATCAAATTCAATCAACACGCGCAAAGGAAGATAACTGCATTGCTTACGGAGTATCGACTCACCTGTTTAATTAATTTGTAAACCAAAACACTGAACTCAAATTCCACAATCCACTTTGTCTACTGTTTTTTATCCAACGACAACCAAGTTTCGATTTCTGCTTTACTCTTTAGAATATGATTAGTAGCTGCACACGATACACTTTGGAATTTTCCAAATTTCTCTGAGACACCTGTGAGCAGTCAGGTGCACAAACGGTCACGGGATTACACTGGAGATTAGATTTCAAAACGTTTGAAACCTACGACAACGTTTTCAAACCAACGCCAAACGCAACAATGAATGCCGAGCAGCACGCGTGACTACGCCGACCAAGGCTCAACTCAGGACTGAATGAAGAAAAAAAAAGGTAGGCATTTAAGCGAAATCGGTCGGTTAGACAGGTACGCATGCGCGATCCGGAGAACGTGAGATTCGTACCTGCAGGTAGTCAGGTACCAGTGGTTCTCATTTGAGAACACAATAAGTGACATTTGCCATAGAGACTATGGGTGTATTCTTTTATTCTGGCGCTAGAGGGTTGATCTTTCTTAGCAAAGATATATCTTTGTCTCTAGCTAGCGCTAGGTTCCCACGAATAAAAGAATACACGCTATATTCCAACATAGGTGAACGGGAAAATAGTCTCTGTGGCAAATATTACTTACTAAATAATACTTTTGGATAGCAGTTGTTTACATTTAATTTTTAGTTGAGAATCCCGTCCAAAGGATATGTATATTTACATTTTCCCGCAGAGGGAGAAAAAATGAGAATACCTGTTGCTCTTGCCGAAATACTTGCGGAATTTGAATCAATGGTCCCAACTCGTGCTCTGTACTCTACAGCGCATGCGTTGCACTCGGTATCTGATTGGTTGCTATTCGCGCGTAATTTGAAATGCATAATATTTTTTAGCATTTCAAATTGCGCGCGAATAGCAACCAATCAGATGCCGAGGACGACGCATGCGCTGTAGAGTACAGAGCACGAGTTGGGGCCACTGATTTGAATTGCAAAGCTTAGAATATCTAAATTAATTTAATTAATACTAGTTAAGTAATAGGAATACCTTATTTGTATGAAGTATAATAATTTAAATAACAAACGGCTGGAAGCGAAACCCTACAAATGACCCTGATTTTTTTTTAAATTAAATAAACCTTTCTAATCCAGGACCAGGGTCGAATTCAGAGACAGGTTTTTGGGGGCCAAACTCCTACATACACATAATAATCATTTTTAAATTTTAGAAATATTCTTTATATTTTTCAATCAGACGCTTAAACATACAAAATAAATACATTTCGCAGCTCACATTCTCTCATTTCTTCATTTATATGGAAAGAAAGTCAATCTAATCGAATAACTTAAATCGAAAAAAAAACATAAATAAATCTTAAAAACATAATACTTTGGACACATTTATAACTTATTCGAATGACAGCAAAGGAAATAAAAATAAGTACTTTTATATTAAAAAAATCACTCTTACGTATTTTTAATATGGCACGAGGTGCAAAACTAGAAAATTAAAAAGCGTAAAACAAAAAAAAATGTCACGTGCTATTCTGTATTCACAGAATATTTATATCTATATAAGTATAAAGAAATTCTTTTTGTTGAAACAAAGCTCGTGATTCTCGATATTTTTTTAACCTTCAGATATTCACGACGTTGAAACGTCCTCTGAGCCGTTTTTTTTATAAACTTCCTTGTAAACCAGTTCCTGCATCTGCATCCTGAGAAGCATTCTTCTTTCAGCAGGCAAGGTTCTTATATGAGGTAAAAGACTCATCAAAAAGAAATAATTATCATCGCAACGATTTGCTTCAAGAGGATCAATATTCAGACCATTAACTGAATCCCCATCACCCATGAGAACTTGCTCAGGTGATAAATTTTGAAGCATCATCTCGTTATCTGCAAGGTTCTCGGATACATTGTGGAATTCGAGATTTTGGAAATTTTCTTCTGGTTCTTGTTTGATCTCAACTTGGTGGTTGACAGTGTCGATACTCATCAACTGAGAGTCTCCATTAACGTTATCTAGACTTGAATTTTCTTCCCCATTTGAAATTTTACTTTCAGAGTCTCCATTTTGGTCCCCGTCATTTTCAATGGTATGATCGTTATCCGAATTTCTATTGCAGTTACGTTCCCAAATCGGTGGTCTTGGTACCATTTGTTCCTTCAGGAATTGCAGACTTTTAAAGTGAATCCATACTGGTCTATTCCGATGGTAATTACTTTTTTGGTAGACCAGTTCCTTCTTCAATTCGGCTCGAAAAGTGTCTCGGAGGCCCTTCCATTTAGCTTTTAGAATTGGCTCTGAAAATTTGAGTAATATGTAGTTAGAACTAAACTTAAAAGCACCTTTTTAAGAATGTCTTGTCACGCTACTGTCATTTGACAGCTGAGAGATCCACGTGTAAAATACAGTAATTTTTACATTGTTATTTTCGTTACTTTGGTTCTAGCATCATATTATAAAAGCTGAATAAATTATTAATCACAGGAAAAAATCTTAATCAAACAAGATTGAAGAATTCTACAAAGTAAGTTCTTTGAAAACAGTATATTAAAGTCTGCAAGGGCAAAAGAACGGTTGAAAGATATAGGTTATGTTTATGAACAACAATTAATATATAAACAGGTAAAGCAGGTAAAGTGTGGGTAAAATCCACATAATTTTATAATTTAGCTATGTTTCAAATTGTCGTAAATAACCTCTTTTTAATTAAAGTTTTGTCTCACTTTTGGGAAATACCAATTATATATTTTTAGCTGTGAGCAAACTTGTTAACATTTTTATATAATAAACGCGCTTTCTCTAATAATTTAAATAGTTATTTTTAACATTTTGAAATAATGGAACCATTGTTTTATTTCTAAGTTACTTATTATTAATAGAATAAATAAATAAAACACTTTTTATCGTAAACTATATATCAATTTGCTTCATTTGCTTATTAAAAATTTCCTTTTTCAGGGACGTATTTATTTTTAATTTCTACGTGGTCCAATTTTCAAAAATCAAATTATTTAAATTTGACTGAAAAATAGTTCTATTTCACAATCGTTGGTCTTTCATACACGATATTTAATAGAGGGTTGAATCCTACGAACTACCCCTTCTAGAACACAATATGTAGCAATCACGTGTTAAGTTCAACCGTTTCCATCTGTATATATATATATACAGATGTATATGTATACCAACAAAGCGTGCGTATCACGCAAATCGATAATATTTACTTCAGCTGAACTATTCCCGGCGCGGTTAACATTATAGCCTAAAAATTCACGTGTTTTGTTCACACGTTTTGGAAATATTTGGGTACGGTAGAAATAAATACTTAATTCAGAATTAATGATTAATATAAGAATGAAAAAATTAATAACCAACGCACTTGGAAGTTTAAAGATCGTGGCGATCTCCATCCAAACTCTGTTGGTCACCTCTCGATTGTGGTACGAGATGTGCCTCTGATTCCAAAGAGCAGGTCTCTTGTAAACCTCAGCTATTAAGCGATTTGCGTCCATTTTCACCTCGTCCTTCATTCTACTTTTGTTTAATTACTTTTTTTTTATCGTGGTAACAAGAAAAATGTCTCCTCTAAAACTGCCTAAACTGAAGGCAGCAAAGTATGGGCGAATACTAGCGGCAGTGCAGCGATTAGCGCGCAGGACGCTTTTTCTCTAACGATCGATTCGCGTCGCATTTCGCCCTCGTCTCGCTAGCGCTAGCGATCGTATACATATACATGTGGTTTACATTGTTTGTGTTTGCCCTAAGTCTGATGAGTGACACCTATCCACAGATTTGCCCATTCTTTGCCTCTCTTCTGAAGCTATGCAATTTCCGGGAGAAATTTTATAGCTTCAAGACGCTACGAGTTCAACTGGTTGAACTCTTGAAGGTGACGAAGCTCTCTTATAGTCATCAAAATCGTTAAAAGTCCCAGAAGCTCCGTGAAATTTTTTACAATCATGTTAAATCCCTTGTAACCATCGAAATTTCCTAAAATTATTTTAAATCCTATGAAAATGTAGAAAATCTCCTATATTAGCATCTAGTGAAAAATACTTTTTATCCTGTTCTATCAATCAATTGTTATAAAATCACAAACAATTGTAAAAAGAATCTTTTACAATTTTTTAAGAGATGTCGCCCTTTTATCGATTTCCTCATTTCCTGAACACCTTGACCTCGTCACTCGCTTGAAATTCCCTGAATTACTACGTCATGAAATTAAATTAATACTGGATTAATTTTTGTTCAGAATTCTTAAAATTTTTATATTTGCAGAAAATAATTCAAGGCAAATAATGGAGTCAACGTTTGAAAATTATCAGTTGATTGCGCAGGGAGCTGAAGCCAAACTTTACAAAGGAACGTATTTAAACAGGCCGGTATTAGTCAAGCACAGGTTTAAGAAAAAGTACAGACACGAAATTCTTGATAAAACTTTAGCCAGTCATCAAATAAAAAGCGAAGCTCGAGCTATCACTCGTGCAAAAGCTGCAGGTACTTCTTCATAATCTAATTTCTTTTCTAAATTACTAAATCGTTTCCAAAATAACCAATAAATACTCTGAAAATTAATTTTTACAGGCGTAGTAGCACCAGCAATATTTTACGTTGACCACAATCGTCGAAATATCTACATGGAATACTTGGATAATACGATAACGCTCAAGAAATTCATTGACGAGAATATAGATAAGAAGGAAACTTTTTTGCCAGTTGCAAAGTCAGTGGCGAAGATCTTAGGCAACATAGTAGCAAGATTGCACATTGAAAATATCTTTCACGGAGATTTAACGACGTCCAATATCCTCTTGAGAGATTCCAATACCGCAAGAGAAAATATTAAAAGAGGTATAAATTAATATCCTGTAATTTAATCTTCTAACGTTTATCTTTTCTCATATTTCTATTTACTAAATATAAATTTGTTTCTTTTTTCAGAACAAATAATATTGATAGATTTTGGTTTATCACATGTCAACTGTTCAGTGGAAGATTCTGCGGTTGACCTCTATGTGCTCGAGAGATCTTTACAAAGTGCCCACTCTGCAATGCACGACTTAAATAAAACTATTCTCGATGGTTATCTACAATTTTACATAGAGAAGAAAGTAGAAGAAAAGGGAGTAGAAGTACTCAATAAATTAAAGGAAGTTCGATCGCGGGGACGAAAGCGAGTAATGATAGGCTGAAATTTTTAAATTAAAAATTTAAGGATGGTTTGTTCACTACATTTATGATAGCTTCAGAATTATGATGAACTCAGAATCATGCAAATTAAATTTGGTGAAATAATAAAATAAAAGAAACTTACGGACTTTAGATGCGATTTTTTAGCCTTCAGCATTTATAACATAAGATTATCTAATTTTGTACATGTATGTGAACTTTGTGTAACCATTTTGGCAAGCTGTTTATATTTAATAATTAAAAAACACTCAATCCATACAAATGCAAATTTTTTGGACGACACTTTCTACCATTTTCCACTTAATTTTTTTTTTTTGTCTAGAGGCGAACATAGATTTTCAACAGTTGTTCGTTGGCAGCTTGTCGCCCTTTCAGTAACAGTTGTACTGCATTTTTGCAGAAAATTTGTTTATTCATAATGTAGACCCGAATATATTATAATCCATGTTACCTGCGCGCAAAAAATAAATATCCAGTAGAATTAGATGATCTCTTTTCTAATATCCAAATTAAATTTAAAAAACTTCAACCTTAACTTCACCGAAATAAATAATTATGCTTACCAAAAAACCTGCAAAGGAGGTCATAAACCCTTCCTTCGTTAATTCCCAGGCTCCTCCAAATTCTTCTTCATCTACTTGTTGAAAACTACTAAAGTATAAATACGTCAATCCTGTATTTACTAAGACAAATCTGAAAAATAAACAAAAATTTTATAATGTATACATTATAAAATATATGTGTGCTTAAAATAAGTTAGGTACTTTAAAAGGTTCAGATATAGGTAAATGAATAGTGTAAAGTTTTAAAACATGCCTGATGAAAAAGTAATAATATTGTAACAAATTTTGCTAAATATATTTATATAAAAGATATATATATATATACTTACAACAAAAGAGCTAAAAAGCCTTTCAAAGGTATAAGGCCCCATGTAATGCCAACAATTATTCCTATGGCTTGTCGAGACCAATATATCACATCAAGGAATTCTTCCTGAAAATATTAGAGTACGTAGACAATAATTTTAATAAAAGTAGACCGCATGTGAACATTTATTTTCTCCTTTTAAAGAGGTTATATTTACTTTATCTGGCCATTCGGAATTTGCAGTGACTGCTCGCGTCCACACACTAGATTCACACTTGCTGCCGTTTGCTACCTTTTCTAACTTTTGTCGCGACATTTTTAAATGCTTTTTTAATTAATAAAACTAGGTTCTTAAAATGTTTTTAACATAACCAGCCAAATTAACTAAATTTATAAAATTTGAGACTTGAGTCCAGGGAGTGCTCTCAAATCTCCCAATGGTTCCCAAATTGACACAAATTGACATATGCAGTGGCCCCAACTCGAGCCCCGTACTCTATTGCGCATGCGTCGTCCTCGGCATATGATTGGTTGCTATTCGCGCGCAATTTGAAGTGCTAAAAAAATATTATGCATTTCAAATTACGCGCGAATAGCAACCAATCAGATACCGAGTGCAACGCATGCGCAGTAGAGTACGGGGCTCCAGTTGCTACGTCACTGGGAGCGAGATTACAAAATTATTCACGAGGGCGCAAAAAATTTTGCGGGAAATTCAAAATCTTCATTAGTGAAAAAAAAGACTGATTTCAATTTTAATGACTATTTATTTGTCTGCTGAAACTTGACGTAGGCCCGGTTTATAAAAGATACGTTACAGGCATATTTTTATTCGCGTTGCAAAATAAGAAAGTCCCTTTGTTGATTCTTAGAACAAACGAAATGGGACTTACCTAGACACATTTCTCTATTCGACTCGACGGTAGAGCAATCTAAACTATTTAGAAAAATTTCAAAAAAGCAAAAGAGGCGAATTTTTTATCTTATTTTGCATCGAGAATTCCATTAATTCCAGTTTCATTCCTTGCTTTTAAGAAATAGCGAGAAATAGGAAGTAAACGGTAATGACCACCGGATTTTATGTTGTTTATACAATTTTTAATACATTTTACTCTCTTAAAACTATTTTGGTATTTAGAAATCATACATCAATTTTTTTTTTCAATTCTGAGATTCTACCCAAAAATCATCCAAATATTTTCAAATATATTTTTTGTATAAAATGATAAAGACAAAGATTAGGGAAGTAAAAATACTTATAAGTGCTTTCTAATAGAGAAAGTTATACATTTTTCTAAAGTGAAAAGTTTTTGTAAAATGAAAAACTTTTCTAATTTAGCAATTTAAAAAAATAATTTATAATTTTAAAAAGTGTATACTTGGATTCCTAAAAGGTGGATTGTTATCTTATTGAGTCAAACTTGTTGAACAAGGAGAATTTATGAACTTCCAGTTATAAACTGGGTTTCTGGAAGTATGTTTAAATCACGATTAACTATTTCGAACTTCTAAATATATTTTACTCTAATATTCATCATCGTCGGATATTATTCTCCTTAGCTACCATATCGTTACTTAAATTACGCAGTTGAATATACATATAAAAGTCCATTAAAATTACAAGATGTAGTATAAATGCTGTGCAACGTATCGTCGATACAGATCATTATAGTTTGACAATCTTTTTTGTTTAAAATTATTTCAAAAACGCCTTTCAGCGACAAAATTGACAAAAGCGTCAGATTATTTAAAAAATGTAAAATGGTTTCAATACTTTCTAAATACTAGAAACTTAAAAAAGCTGTCCTACTTTTAGATGCAGAAGAAATTTGTAATGTCAAATTGATTCAAATACTTTCATCGTACAGTCTTTGAAAATTGAATGTATAACAAAAAATAAATTCGCAATAAAAATAAAAAAAAAACGCCCTTCTTTATAAAACTTTTAAAATAAACTATTCAAATCCCAGTCGCTAAAATAAAATATACATACTCAAGACATGATCAAGATTCGCAAAAACATCAGATATAGAAAATTGATTCAATCAATAAATTCTAAAGAATAAACTTTGCTAATTGGGTTAAACACTTATTGCACATTTTAGAGAGTCTAAAACGAAAACTAAAGCTTTTTTTTAAAGGACTTTTTGTTATTTCCGTAAGTGAATTATTTCGGGCAAAGTTTATCCGTAGTACACCTAGTTGATTCAAATTTTCAATATCGATATACAATAAAAATATCGACATTGAATTTTTGACACCTAATTGTTCTTAGATTAAAATTCGGTCAGCTGCTCGTTGCAAATCTGACTTCTACATGATTAATACACTTTCTCTCAAAGAATAGAACTAGTTTACATAAAATATTTACATTCGGGCACACGCATATCATTTGCTATCAAAAAAACCAACAAATCACAATATAATGTACATCATCCCAAGGGTATCCCATAAAATTTACATTAAATTACTAATTATATATATAAACTATGACTTGGACAACTATAGTTTTGTCTTAACTTTAAATACAATCCGCTTGAAATTCAGCGGGAATAGCTTTATCGATGGAATTAAATACTTTGTTTTCTTAGAAAGTGTACTTTGACAATTTCATTGTTTACGACGTTAATCTCAAATTACTCATTCGCTGCTTCAAACAAGCTAGTAGCTTAATCGAGCATTTAATTCTAGTGAACGCAATCGTTTTCTAAAGTTATACCTAGATGCCTTGTCTTTGGAAGACTCTTCCGATGGGTCCAACTTATTTAAGCGACGAAGTTTTTAAATAAGTACTGACTGTAACACTGGCTTTAATAGTAGGCACTTATGCTGAACTCTATTGAAGGTAATGCAACGAGAAAAGAAGAAAACCTGACGTTATTAAAATATTATTAAAATAAAATTGCTTTGAACTAAAATTCACAAGCATTTCGGTCTCTTCTATTTTTTTATCAGAATACTGCCTTTAATGCGAAAAAGTTTATCAATAAAATGGATTTTATCCATATGACGTTTTTTTCTACGTTAACGTCTTATGTCTTTTTTTACGAAGAAATATTCAATATGTACAAAAACTTTTACTATTGTTTCGATTAAGTACTAAATATCTCGTCAAATGGGAATCGTTATAACTGGAGTGCGTGTGTATATGTATATAAAAAAAAATTAAACATTACTATAAGAAGTTGTGTACCCTGTACCTATAATATTGAATTGAGTTGTTATGTTTCCTCTAACAATAAGTATAATATGGCATCGTTGCAGTATTGGAATGTAGTAGTTGCTTCCTCTTTTTGCTTAAATTTTAGAAAAAAAAATCGTTTCGTTATAAAATATTGCAGGATTGGCACAATCGTTTAAAATTATCCAAATGAAGTTAAGATCTTGGGATTCAAACATCAACTACATCGTTGTCGTAATTGAAGTTCGAGTCACGCAAAAACGAAGTGCGACGCAACTTAACGCTGATTTGCGGTGTCTCAGCCGTTTTCGGTGCTTCCGCTTCCTACAATAACAAATTAGAATAAATATTATATAAATAATTCTTTCGGAAGTCAATATGATTGAGATTTTTTAAAAAAGAGAGATTTAATGAAAAATTCGATTTAACAATTATCTATAATATTGGCGAACTTACCGTGAAAAATTATAAATTTATTAAGCATTTTACGCAAATTTACACTTCTAAAAACTATCGATAATGAAAGGGTAAAGCTAATATTTAAGATGACCGCAAATCTTCATTTTATGACTTTTTACAATTTTAAAATAAAATCTCTGACATTTTTAGAATTCCCTGTCCAATAAAGTTCCCTGATTTTACTATGATTTTCAGGTTTTCCCTAATTTGTGGTCGTCCTGCAATATTCACAAATAAGGTCTCAGAAAAAAGTAGATTACCTGGCGAAAAAAAAGTCTTAAATCTAAATTGGAAAAAAAGCGTAAAAACTTAAACAACTAATAAAATCGAAATAAATATAATACCTTTGTGGACGATGGTTTGACAGAACGACGAAGCACCGACCTCCATGCTGCAGGTGCGGTAATTTCTAAAATATGTACAGCCATAATGGTAAAATAAAGCTCAACATGCAGGGTTGATTAAATCTAGCGATAAAAAATAAAAATGACACCTAGCTGAAGATGTCGCTAATATATTGCAAGCTATTGTTTAATTGACATGCAAAATTATGATTCATCGTGCTTAGCTCACCATTTTCCTTCTTATCCTTTGGTTTGACTTTGGTCAAGCTGGCTGCTAATTCCCTGACTGATCTCTTCTCCACACTCGAATTACTCAAAGAACTTGTTGTGCTACTTCCTGATAATGTAGGTGGCAGAGACGCTGGACCACTAACTCCACTATCAGTCGATTCATCTAAAGCATCTCCTGAATCAGGTGTGTTGCCAGCAGAAGTATTTGGGCTTGAGCCATCGCTGAGTAAATTAAATTCACCTACAAATAAAATATTAATTATATTAGCATTTCTACAAAATATTAATACTATCTTTTCTTTGATTATTTTTTACACCTGATTTTCTATCTGTAGCCATACTCCAAGGCCTGGGTTTTGGTGCCGTGATCGGCGGGGTTGTCTTTGAATTAGAACCGTTTCCTTTAGTAAGAGATTTTAAAACTGGAGATTTAGAAGTATCGCTATAAGGATTCTTTGAACCAGCACCGTTTGTCGGACTCTTAAGGTCAAAAGCTGTGGATCTCAATTTAACTGAAGACACCTGTCCCGTCTTTTCGGTGTCTGCTCTTTTCATAAGCGCCCTTCTAGACTCTGCATCTCTGTCCGAGGAACTAAAGCTGGCACTAGTTTGCAAAGATCTTCCATTCTCTTCAGCATTCGAGTCTCTCAATGCAGGTCGTGAAGTCAAACTAGAGCCAACAATTGGTAAAGTATTCCTCTGCAATGATTCTGACATACTTTCGTTGATTCCTGATTCCGTACTTCCTTCGTACAAGGTCTTTTCGTGGGAGCTTTCACTCATCATACGACGTGCTAAGGGAGAGGCAGTCAAGGGAGAATCACCTTGAGATCTTCTGCCAATCAGAGGGGAGAATTTTTCGAGATTGTCGCTGGATCTTGAACGTGGTGCCGGCTCAAGAAGAGTTTTTAACATTGGAGAACTGCAACCGTATTTCTTTTCGACATCTGGTGCAATGCTTTTTTGACTGTTGGAGGATAAATTAGGACTGCCTTCAGTTGGGAAAGTGTGCAAAGAGCTAAAAAATAAAAAGTAAGTTGAATCAAAATAAAATTAAATGAAAAAGAACTAAATGAAAATAAAGCTGAAAATATTTTTGAAAAATTAATACTTTAAATTAGTAGAGATTCAAAGTAAAGAAGCTAAATTTATTTTAGTTTTTAAATTACCTGTCGTCGCTTGTTGGGGATATAAGTGGAGTTGTGGGTGTTGTTGGTCTAAAGAAGACATCTAGGCCTTCACCAAGAGTAAGTCCATCTGGTTGTTGATCCGGTCTTAACATTGGACGAGAAGGAGCTCTCGTTTTTGCTCTTCGAGGTCTGGACTTAACGAGATGTTGCAATTGCTGTCCAACTGTATTCGGTAATTCAGAAACTGAGTCTAAAGATTCTGTCAAAGAATGTTCGTTTTCAGATATTCCTGAAAGAGCCCAATTAGCAAATTAGTAACTATAGACTTCAATTTTCAGTATCTACTATTATTTATTTTTTACTTCAGTATTACCTTCAGTTTGACCCTTTGGAAGAGACGGAAGCAAATCCGGAATATCATCAGCCGAGAGACCATCGACCGAATCCACCACCGATTTAGGCCTTAGTTTTCTTCCATGCAAACTCTTCCGTTTATTCGACAAGTGCGGAGTAGCCTAAAGGAACAAATCCGTAATTAATTTTAAAAAATCATATAATTATTTAATGGAGTCATAAATAAGAAATAAAATATTAGTTCATAAGGACTAAAACAAAAAAAAATGCACTCTTATAATTAGACGATACTTACAAGGTTCAGGTAATCCAATTTCTTGAGAAGCATGAAAAATATGAGAGTGTCATTGTAATTTAATTTAAGCAAATTATATTAATTGTCTTACCATTGGTGAAGGATCGTTGACACATGGACCTAAGGTGCTAGTTAAAGAATAATTCTCTAGTGTACTTTCTTCTTCCGAAGCGAGGCTGGATCTACCAATGCTGAGTGATTGAGGTCCTACTGCTACACCAATGACGCTGCCACTGCTCATGGAACCGGCACTTGGTCGAAGAACGTCGGGTGTACTGCTTCTCGTTCTGCATTCGGAATCTCCAATCTAGATGAAAAATTATGTAAGTATTATATCTAGTCAACTTGCAAACAATAATATATCTACATAATCTAAAAGCAGTTAAAACAATCCTCCTCACTCAATTCAAAATTTTAAAATTCAAGATTTTGGTTATAACAATCCCTCGCAAGACTTGCAAAATAGTAAAAAAAACCTACCAAAGTTTTGTAACTTCTTGATAAAGATTCAATTACTTCATCAGTAACACGATCCGATACGTGTGAAGCCACTGCCAAATTCAGTTCGCTGTATAGTGTTAAAAGAAATGATTAAAAATTTATAAATATTATAAATATTTAGTAACGGTATTAAGAAACTGGAATTTTAATACATTTTTTTTAAATTCTGAAAATTTGATACGTACTTTACTTTATTCAAAATATCAGCACCAGCTTGTTCGGTGATTGTTGTTTGAATAAATTCATGACTGACTTGATTTTTTTCTTTGCAAGAGGCACGAAGATCGTACTCAACAGAAGTCGGATCACTTTCATCATCTTTTATCACAGTTTGCGAAAGAATTGTAGGACACTGCTCATTAGCGCACTTGAGCATTGCATCCAAAGAATCCTAGTTTGGATAATAATTTTAATATTTTATTATCACATATTTTATTACGACTATTTCATATTTCAAGATATACAAACCTGCAAATATATAGAAACGACTTTATGAATTTCATCCGCCATTTGAATTAGCTTCATTTCGATCGGATTATTTTCGTCCTTTCTCTGGAGCATTTCGTGCAACCTGGGCAAGAGCTAAAAATAAATTAAAGTTAGTTGCTGAGCCTATGAAGGAATCATATTTAATATGAAATATAAATGACAGAAAATTTAAATACAAACCTGCTTTGAATTATCAGCGTCTTGTATGAGTCCAGTCGCATAATTAATATCATTATTAGCATCACAGCTCTCCGCAGCTAAAAGCTTGATTGTATCCTGCGTCTGAACAACAAGCCTATCGACCATTTGCTGAGTTGAACTCAACAAAAATCCTTGCTGAAGCCTGAAAGCTTGTCCATGACTGTATTTACAGGGCGTAACATTTCTCTGAAGCAAATCCTGAATCTTCCTAACCAATTGTTCAGTTTTTTCAGCCGAAGCCTTCATACATGGTTGGAGATCGAAAATCGGAAAGGGCATGTGTCTAACGCTGTAATTTCTGCAAAAAACATATCGTCAGAATGCAGTTCTCAAATTCACTAATTCAATTAATCTATTTTTAGAAGTACAGAGAGGTCGCAAAACTCTATTTTTAACATTCCTTTACTTTTCCCTGCAGCAACTCTGATTGTAAGAATAAGAAGTAAAAAACGTTTACTTTTCTAAAGCGTGGACTATATCCGTATATCCTTGAAGGCCGATGTTGTTCCTGTCATAGATGATAATCTTCAGATGATTATTTATTTGCAAAGCCTTAGCCAAGAGCCTCGCACCGGGGTCTCCAATTTGATTACCACTAATATCTAAAGTATGAAGACAAGTGTTACTACCGAGAGCGTTAATCAAATTGTAAAGGTCACCCTTCAGTCTTGAATCAGGCAAATGCAGGGCTTGCAATACACAATCATCTTCTTGGATCATTTGCACTAGAGCGTCCATGATGACGGCAATGTGCTTGCTTTTCATGCTAGCAGTGTTACGGCCCATATACAAATGTTTTATGGATTTGTTCTTGCCGACGGCGGTTATTACTTGGGCTAGGTCAACATCCATATCTGTGAATACAAAATTAATTTCAATTCCAATTCAAAGAGATGAATACATCATCAGTCTATCCTAAGCTTGTTTCAGAATTATTACTCACTACTATCAGAAATATCGAGTGACGATATGCACCGAACGCCATGAATGCAAGATTCTAGAACGTGAGCACCCATCGAACCTAAGTTGTTTCCACTCATATCTAGCTCTAATCCAACAGTACTCTCATTACAGGCCAAGCCGAGTAAAAGATGCTTGAGAGCTTCCAGTGGCAGTTTGCAGCACGAGATGTTTAAGTACTTGAGTGAAAGAGTGGCCGTAAAAAACTGCTTAAAGCTAGGAGGAATTTCTTTGGTTTTCTTGCTCGAAAACGAGTTGCGAGCCACGTTCAAATGGACTAGATTGGTTGCGCATCCTCGCAAGAGAGCGCCAAACAACTGAAAAAGAATATTTTTTCATCTTCGTCTGATCTTAGAAATAATTTACTATCTAATTCATTTTCTAATATTTAAAATACTCACGCATTCAAGAGTAGTATCCGTGCCGCTAAGATCTAAATGCGTTATACTGTTAGGCTGCGCCAAAAAGTTGCATAAATTCTGTAATAGAAAAGTCATTTTTCCGTATAGTGTTTTAAAAACTGAATTTTCTAGTAATGTCTTAAGCTAAAGGTTAATGAGCAATTAGACACTTACATTAATATCATCTTTTAAAGTATTTCCGGAAAAATTTAGGTGCTGAAGACTAGTCGGCATACTCCTGTTTAAACTCAGAGCGTGTGCGATTTGACCAACGCCCTTTCCAGTTAGTCCACAATGCGCTAAGTTTAGTTTCTGCAGGCCCTTAGGCAATTTTGTTATTGGTCCGTTCAAGTGTGAGGCTCCTAAATTACATATGTTGGGTAAAATCAATAAGAAAAAATGGATATAATGAAAGCATGTTTCATGAAAATGAAGAGAAAGCTTTGTAAGGTCTTAAATCGATCAAACCAATTCATCATTGGACAAGATTGATTGATCGATTAAGATATAAAATGCGTACGATACACAATACAGAAATTAAAAGATGAATGTTTAATTATAGAAGAGTGAGATGATATGGTGAAAACTTAAGTGCATGTATGGTTAGTGATTATATGTGATATACTTTGCACACCTTGCATTAACTTGGCTATTATCCCACACAAGCTAGAGGCCCCTACAAAATTAAAAAAAATGGTGTACTGTGCAGTCTGTGATGGTTCGTGGACACACAACACAATAGTAAGTATCTTACACAATAATATTAAACAACAGTACTAAACAACAATATCCAGCGACAATATTTAAATATTACAATCTCTTAAGATCGAAGCTTACCCTTATCCTCAATCATATTATTAGATAAATCTATAGTATGCAGCATGGAGTTAGCATTTGACATTAAAGCTAGTGACAACTTGTGTGCAAAATCCCTGAAACAGACAAGAATTTCGTAAATAAATAGATTTAAAGGTATCTAAGTGGCCGTAAAACTTCATTTTTAAAATTCCTTGACTTTTCTATGACAAATTTAAAATTAATATTTAAGTCTCAAAAGTGAATTTAAAAAAAATTTCTAAGATTCAGATTTAACTCACCATTTTATTCCCAAGTTATCCAAATAAATTTCCTGAATCGAGAGAGATCGACGTAGCACGTGCAACAATCTTTCCAAAGGTTCATGACTTAGTTTTAAGTGAGAGACTCTAAGTTTAGTGAACCATGTGTTGTATTCTAATGCCGAGATTATAGGCACTAAATCTTTTTGATCGAGGTGATCGAAATCTCTTAAATTCAATTCCCTGGTGTCATGTGATAAATATATCGTATCTACATCCTGAAAATGTATTTTTATTGTTTAGAAGACATAATAATAAGAGATTTCTCACTACCATTTCTGAAGTTACAACTAATTAACTTACCCAAGCAACTTCTTCTCTGTATGGCACCCCATGTAAATCACACATGCATGCATATTGGGTTGAAAACCCTCCGCAGGGACCAGTATGTCTTGTAGCTTCTGTACTTCTAGCTAAATCGCTGCCTCTTATACTTTGCAGTCTGCTAACTGGGATAACATCGATTTTTCTTATAACGTAGCTGGAATAGAAAGTAATCAAATAAGCGAAAGAATCCAATAACAAGAAATAGGTCAATGAAATAATTCCTTCGCCAAGTTTTGAGAAGAAAGTAGAAAGAAATTTTTCAAACTAAATGTATTTTTACGAGTAACTCACTTTAAGGGAACTGTGGGAAATATATTTCGTATAGCAGTGTGTAGGGCTTCGATCATAGCATCGACTTCGGTAGTGTCTGCAGCAGCACCTATTGTTGTGAAATTGTAAACTCTCTCTCCTACCGTGAGACTGAAGAGATTTGATCTTTTCGATTCTACTGCTGTTATTTCTAAATAATGAAAATGAAAATCGATCTGAAAAGAAAAATTATGTGTAAAAAATAAAGAAAATTAATATTTTTGTTTGTGAAAACATTAAAGAATATTCACCCTGGTTGGGACTTTTGCTGTTAAGAGGAAGAGGCGACATGGTGAAAATACCTGCAAAAATTTCAGAAACATATTTCTTACATCTTGTGTACGAAAAGTTTTAACATAAACCGAATACGAAATTAAAACTAAATATAAAATAAAAAGTTGTATGTATTACTTAAATGTTCGATCAAATCGTAATCTAAACAAAAGACCTATTAAGTTTTATTAACTTAACAAAAAAAATTTACACAATCGCCAATTATATAATTTGATATGGAATAGTCAAATAGATAACAAGAGATAAAACACAAGCCCAATGTCTAAAAATCTATCAGATACAGTCAGTTAATTTCGAATCAGTCCTTTTACCAACCGCAGAGCTTCAATACCTGCCAAGTTCTCCAAATCAAAAGGTGTAAGAGATATCTTTGAAATTATTTAATTCGAGAGTATTTAAAAACCTTAAATTTTGGGAAAATTAGTCTAAATAGTTTCCATTGTATAATTGGTTATAATAGTCAATTTTGTATAAAAAAATTAAACAAGTAGACTCTCATGTAAGGAAAAAAATAAGTCAGATCTGCAATAAAATATTTTTCATACTTGGTACAGTAGTGCTCGATGATTCATACATTATAAACAAGATTCTTTTCAAGTTTTCCCGTACGAACTTGAAAAAGAAAATATACGTAAACGTTGTGGAAAGACACAATAGTTATTAAAATGATTGTCTTGTCTTCTGTTTGTAAAATAATTGATTTCCAATACGTCAAGTAGATTGTACAAATGATAAATTATAGTTAGCAAAGATGGGAGTAGCCTTGAAGTAAATTTATTCATACTTGCAAAAAAAAACTCGTTTGACAGTATTTCCGCAGTGCAACTCTTCATAAATTAGCATTTTTTACCAAACAAAAACATTACCAAATAGTAAAAAGCTTTCATAAACAAAAACTCACAATAATAGACCTTTATTGCTCTTTAAAAACATGATTTGAAAATTATATTTATCTTTTGGTAAGATTTAGTCAATAACAATATAAATAATTAAAGCCAATCTTAAAGTTATAATTTACTTCTGGAATATTTCAAATTCAAGGTGAAATAACATGCAAAAATCATAAAACCATCATTTTGACAGTATGTATCGGAATTCCAAAAAATCCATCTGTAATCTATAAATAAAAAGAGCTTACAAATATTGACTTACTAATACACGATTTTCAAGTTTATCTTGCTTTGTCTCCAATTTGACGACAGTCTTCAATAGGATTTTGACGTGTTTTCCAAGCAATGATTTCACCGATTCTAGGAGAATAAGAGATATTTAATCACGGGTTAATGAAAATATCAAAATTCGGCTGAACTAAATAAAATCAAGAATTTCAATTTCACTCAATTTGTAATTCAGACTTTATGATTTAAAATTATCTGTAAAGTAGGTTATAGAATGAACTGAAAATTTGATTATTCTTTTTTATACTAATTTCTATTGATGGCTGAACATTGCCACTGCGAATTTGACAGATCGAATACACATGAACGTAAACATCGCGGGTGGCACTCACCATTTAAATCTTTCGTAAGCTGCGATCTAGTAGACATTTTCACTTCCTTTAGATCTCAAACGCACAGAGAATCGTTCAAGACATCAACCGCATATTTAGACGTGAAAATTTGCCGTAATACACGTAATTGTCGGCATAAATGTGAATGGCCACAGGGCGATGTCAGCACAAAAGAAGAAGAGCCGCCATCTTGGAATTGTCAAAGGACCCAACCTTGCCAACCTGAAAAACACTTGTTTATATTTACATGTAAGTATCGCCTTTTTATAACTTTTTCATCTCTCAAGTTTTTCTTGCAATGTTTTTATTGAATACTATTGCACTCTTTATTATTTCTGTATAACTTTTATCAATCAAATTTTCATTTTTTAATGCCCCAATTCGTATTTTTTTTTTCTTTCAAAGTGGCAACATGCAGAAAAAAAATACTTTATTGATTTAAAAATAATTAATTAATTATAGTGTTTAAAATAGAAAAATAGAATAATAAAGCAAGTGATTTATAGAAAATGTATTATATATTAACAAAAATAGTGTCTAAGTAAGTTTTAATTTTACTAAATCTGAAATTTTATGAACACTTTTTGAAACCAAAAATATTCTGTTGTATTTTCTTCAAAAATATAATTGTGTCTTCAATGAATAGCACATTTATGAAATCTTATCACATTGTGGTATTTAAACTCTAAAACAAATCATAACTATAGATCTTTAAAAAAAATTAGAACTAAGAAAAAATATGTTTCAAGTTTAGCGGTATTTTTTTGTAATGTTGCCAGCAGTTTGAGAACTCGGATGTAAAGCCAAGCAGAAGTTTCCTGTCTATATATTTCTTCCATTTCACCATGCTCCCAACATGGCACCCAACGCGGGCTCCGAACTCTACTGCGCATGTGTCGCGCTCGACATCCGATTGGTTGCTATTCGCGCGTAATTTGAAATGCATAATATTTTTTAGCATTTCAAATTGCGCGCGAATAGCAACCAATCGGATACCGAGCGCGACACATGCGCAGTAGAGTTCGGGGCCCGCGTTGAGAGCACAATCTTAAAATCTAAATTTTCAATTTCAATTTAGACCCTAAATTTAAATTCAAATATGCCGCCCGCATGCACAGAGCGCATGCGCACACCATTTTTTCTCTCCCTTCGGGGCTTGATCTTGATAATCCTGTTGGGAGAACATTCCACTGTTACAGATATATCATTGGGTAAAACCCAACACTAGTTCGTGGCCAGGTGTACAAAGCGATACGATTCGCACGTACAGTGCCAACGAGGTCGCCTATAGGCTACCTATATTAAAGAAGAAGAAGAAGAAGCGTTGAGAGCACTGCATTTCACTGGCGTCTGCCAGTTTTATTGTGTTCATCATGGCTTCAACGGGTTAGTTATTGATAAAAATGAGATTTTATTTTTTATTTCACCTCGAAATCTAGTGTGTGCTTGTTTCTCATCTTCCAAAAGAAACTCCATAAATAGGATAGAATGGTTTAATATTTTCTCCGCGTTTAGTACGGTTTCCAACATTTCTGACAGCTCTCAAGTCTCAAGTGTCTGGTCGTTTTTCTGAATTGTTTCCTCCCCTGCTCTGTCAAAAATTTAAACTTGTGAAAAAATGCAAGGATCAATGAATCTCACTTTTGTTTTAGAGTCTCTGGTTGGTGAAACTCTGGATCTAAGTGGAAATAAACTAAAGAAACTTGGCAGGTGTCCGTCGGATGCTGACATTAGTGCTTTGATCGCCGATGACAACGAGCTTCAACGACTCGATAATCTTGATTCTTACCAGAGAATCACGAAGGTCTGTGAATTTTTGCATTTTTTTACTTTGCACATTATTACATTTTAAATGATAAAGAAAGTTTTGATGCATTCGAATTAATTGTGGGCTCGAATCTACTTGTCAACATCGATACCGAATTGTTGTTGTGACAGTTGTTATCATGTTTTACTTTTTGACAGAAAAAGTATTTTGACTTTATTTTCAAGAATATTATACGAGATAACATTATGTTTAAAATATGCCATTAAAATTATCTAGATTAATAAGTAATTCGTAACAAATTTTTTCAGCTTTCTATAGTAAGAAATCAATTACTGCGTATGTATGGTGTTTCTAAATTACACAATCTTGTCACTCTGAATCTCGCAAACAACGGTATATTAACTATAGAGGGTACAAAAGATTTGGTGAATTTGCAAACACTTTGTCTCGCTGGAAACAATATTAAGGTAAATTTTTCAACAATTTTACTTTAGTTCTAACGATGTTTTTCTATTATTTTACATTAAATTTTATTACAGTCCATCGAACATTTACAAACAAATGCAAAGTTGGAACACTTGGATTTGTCAGAAAACAGTATTAGTCATCTTTCAGATATATCGTACCTACGAAATCTAAAGGTACCTAAAAAAATCTGTATGCTTAAAGAGTGATGAATTTATTTGCGAAAATTGATTAGAATTCTTTTTAAATCACTAACACCTATATTTGCCTTTTAGGAACTCTTTTTGCACAATAATCGCATAATAACGCTACGCCAATGTGAAAAATACTTGCCCTCTTCTCTAGAAACTTTCACATTAGCTAATAACAACATAACAGACTTGAACGAAATGTCACATTTGGCGAATCTCACGAATCTCATAAATTTTTCAATCGCAAACAACCCTTGCGTCAGCATGACAGGTAACGATATGTATCCTTTATGTTCAGATTTACTACATAATCATATTTCAATTTGAAAATTAATCACTATCTAGTCAATTCTTAAATATTTATTTTCCATAGTCTTATTGATAACTGCAGCTTATTTAATAGAATTTAGTATAAATAAAAGAATGTTTTCCTATTAAAAAGTTATTTGCAAATCCTAAGTTCTGACTAATGATAGAAAAAAAATCAGATAGGTAGCTTTTTTTTTCTTAACATGTAGCTTATAGTGGATTCGATTATCGACCTTTTGTAATCAACTGGTGTATGAATCTGAAATCGATCGACGGTTATGCGGTTGATCCTATCGAAAGGTGAGTATCTTTAATAATTACATTGTTTTAAAAATCTGCCTTTGCTTCTAATCGCTCTCGGTTTCATGTAGCCTAAAAGCGGAGTGGCTTTATTCGCAAGGACGAGGTCGACAATTCCGGATTGGAGAACATTCTATGCTGGCGCAATATCTTGCTTCAGTTTGTCCTCTTTCGGGTGAGTCCCTCGAAAACGAGACCGACAGAAAGCTTAGGCTTATTTTAAGTAAGGCACAGCACCATCAGATGCAACTGAGTCAGCAGAACGATACAGGAAGCATTCACAGCCTTAGCAGCGTTGGAATGAGTCCTTCTCCGGCAACTAGACGTAGACTTAGTCATAATCGAACCAGCTCGCCCAGAAGACCGAGTGAGTTTCAATCAAAACTAGAGTCGATTGCAATTTTCATTCATATCATGGACTTACAACTAGACACACAATTCAATTCATAATTCAAGAACTCTATGAGAAAAAAACTTTATTACCCTAAAATTTTTCGAGTTTATAATCAAATGAATTGTTTAGTTAAAGTCTTTCTTAGGTAAACTAAGCCAAACTTGACACAACACACTTCCCTGCTACAATTTATTTTCCCTAGTTACCCCGATGTTAGAGTACTGTGAAGATAAATATTATCAAACACGAAAATTTTGCGACGCAAGGTTCTGCCGTTCACCTTGCAAAGGTACATGTTATTAAAGCAAGACCTTATTTCGTAGTCTTTTCTTCACCAGCAGCCGCTTTTGCTGGCTTCTAGTGCAATTAAATTTATGGAATGAATCAAGTTAGAAGAAAGAGAAATTGATAGAGCTGAATAGTTGTTGCGACAGTCTCAGAACCTATTTTATAAAGATAAAGTTAAAGCGATTCAAAGTTATTTTCGTTTGAGATACACTGAATTGTAAATTCTCTGAAAAGAAATTAAATATTGATTCTCTGAATACCATTAAGCTTTCTCATTTTCGAAAAATAATTATCGAATACGAAAGAGGTTCTAAGTCGAAAATTAGTTTATTTTTGCACGCTTTGGCTAGCCTCGCTAGCGCAAACGTATTCCATGCACTTTATATCGAAAGTTATAGAGGCTGTGAAATGTCATTAGTGTTGAAATAGATTCTTTGAAAGTAGGTTCGTCGCGCAATTCAATCAGGATGCAATCGCCGGAGCGTATGGTCTCCAGTTTTCATACTGAAGCTATGGTTTCATCCTGTCACGCTCTCTTAGGTGGCGATCAAGGTCAGGAGCTGTTAATGACGCAAAGTTTGGATCCTCATATGTTGTCGAATTCACTCAGTAAATCGTTAAACAGCTCAACTCTACAAGATGTGGAAGGTATGTTTACATGCCTTCAGCTAAAGGCTGAATTTGATCCAAAAAAAATGTTAAGGGTCAAATATAGCAACTAGTTCTCTAAATTAGTTTAAAATATTAATCTAACAAACTTAACGTTCTTCCAGAAAAATCGAGTCCCCTTCAAGCCGCAACAAAACTCGTACCAGTACCTGAATCTCTGATGAGTCCAGATTTGCGACCACCATCTGGTCTTTGTCGAATTTTACCCATCAAGACTCCACCAAGCAAGTTAAGTTCTCCCAGTCAAGTAACAGCACCAGCTAAAGTACCTTGTGATAAAGCAGAAAAACCAGTGCCGACACTAAATACCACAGTTCCAACCAAAACTAATATAAGCGTATTAAAGTCTAATGAAAACATTAAAAGAAATTCGGCACCGAATTGTAATTCTAGTAAACCAAACATCGCAAAGCCTGTCATCACTAATGCCAACGGCAAGTGTCCTCAGAGTGTGAAGATAAACAATTATGTACAAAGCAAGACTCTGCCCATGAGAAGAAATGTAAAAAATTCTCCCAATTTGGGAAGAAACAAAGACTTAAAAGTTAAAGCTATTGGAGACAACGTGAAACCTAGTGCTTTGAAGAAATGTGGAAATGGAGATGGAAGTAATGTTGCTGTGATTAGTAGCGATGAAGAAAGCGAAGTTTGCCAGGCTAAGTTGAATAGTATTCGCCACAGAGCTGTTCAAAGACGTCAAGAAGATACGAATAAAGGTGAACATCTTAAAAAAATCAAGATTCATTATATTTTAATATATTATTTAATATAATTGTTATATTTTATTTTGATTTATTTAAAGGAGATCCAACTGAAAAAGCAGCAGTTTGCATTCAAAGAATGTGGCGAGGCTACCACACAAGGAATTTAAACAAAAAGGCCACGAACGTGTTGAAAACGATCGAAATGATGAGAACGAACAAATATATTCAGTAAGTCAAGTCCCTGTTTATGGCCTAATAGGAAAAACGACTTTTTCACGATCTAACTTTATTCCGTTTTCTGTTTTCTAAAAGGAAACTATCGACCGATATGGAGGCAACACGAAGTGCGCTCGAAAGTGAGCACAAGTTACAGCTGCTCCAAATGCAAGCGATCAATGCATTGTGGAAAAAAGTTGTTGCACTTCAACCTCCAAATGTACGAGAAAATGTTCCTACGAATGGCGAAGGAATCTCAAATTCCAACATTGATGTCGTCACTAACTTGGCTCAGACTTGTAACTTGTTACATAACCAGGTAAGAACAACTCGCATTTTATGTTTTAAAACATGACGAAATATATTTAAAGAGAAGAATAAGTAATTCGTTATTTGTGCAACTAAAATGGTCTTCCAAGTATTTTAATTTCTAAAATCGTTTCATATTATGTATTCCTTTTCTTGCTCTTGTGTCTCAAAAGCATCAAAAGGTGTTTCATATAGCATAACAATAATGTTCTAAAGAAAATGGAAAACTGATCGAATTTTTTATTTCAAAGGTGCAACAGTTGCAGGACTCAATGACAGAAATAAAGCGATGTATGACAAGTATACAGCCAAAACCGCAAATGGTGGATAACGGTGTGAGTACACAAACTGAAATTTCCGCAGTGCACACACCAGCTGGCGAGGAGAATGTCTTTCCATACCACCGACCGAATAGACCTCAGTCTTTAGCAATTCACCAAACTATCCAAGAAGGCAACGAAAATAAGAGTTTTGCGACGAACTTAGTGGACAGTGTCTTAAAAAAAGTATCTCAGTCCACAGACACGACAGATGACGAAGTTAATACTGACATTCTCAATTCCAACGACAATCCTGAAGTTTTAAATTGCCACGAAAATGCTGATATGTTCACTAGTTGCGATGAAATCGTCGTGTCTCTTTCTAAAAATGACGAGGGACTAGGTGAAGAGTTTAAAAATATAATCGAAAACGTGAGAACCGATGTAGACGGAACTGGAGAGTTGGAGAGCAATTATGAAAATATAATTGACGACCCTTCTGTAAAAAGGGACGTTTGCGAAGAAGTTCTTTGCAAAGAATTATTGCAAAGTATGATGGAAACAGAAAAAAACACAAAATGCAACGGAGCGGGAAAGAGAGACGAGCAATTTAGTGATTAAAACTAATTAGGTAATTGTTACGTACTCATGCCTTGTTATAGATGTAAGATTAGGAGTTTTCGAGAAAACTTACGTCTTTATAGGAGTGGTCCAAAAAAATATTTCTTTTATTGAGAAAATAAACTCTTCTTCTTTAAAAATGAATAAAGTTTTAGAGTTTACTTTTTTATTGAATGTAAAAAATTAGACGGAAAAGAGATCACATTTTTTTAAATTATTTTTTTGGACCAGCCCAGTCTTTATACAGAAACTCAATGGAGAAAATTATTATTGCGTAATACGAAGATCATACCAAATTGATAGATGCTTAACCAAACGCACTCGATGTAAATATAAGAGAATCGTGAAAGGGTCATTAAAGGCATCTGTAAGATGCCCTTTTCCACACAACCTTTTCAGGTTTTACGTCGAAAGTAAGAATTTCATTGAAAGCTTTTAGGAAGTCATTTCAGGTTTTCCTTTTTTTTTTTTTTTTTTTTCGGTTTTAAAGGCTTGTTTTTAATTTGCCATTAAAATAAAGAACATGAAACGAAATTAGCCAAGCTTAGCTCTCTGTGGCTTTGAAACTTTTAATTCGCAATCGAACACGTCTGTAATTTTCGAACTTACATCCGTCCTGCTGATCAAGATCAGTAACGAAACTTCAAGATAAAAATTTGTCTGGGCTAAATTCCTATTTTTGTTATCTGGACTCTAAAAAGTTTCAGTGCTACGATAATGCGTTTCTTATTACCACTAGATGTACTCAGCTTTTAGAATTATAAATTCTAGTCAATACTAGTACATACTCTAAGGCTAATACTCACTAATTCTCTTGGATTAAAAGTTTAATCCTTACTTTAATTGTAGGCAAGAACTTAGGTGCGTTATTCAGTGTTGTGATTAAGTTGAGTTTTAAGAAGTCTCGTGTGAGTACGTAATTTATTCATAATTTTCGAGAATATGTGATAAACGTAAATAATATTGCTAGTTATTTGGAGTACTAAGTACATTCCATTCATTTGAATAATCCAAGTTGCACAAAAATCTGAATGATTAAGGGTATGTGGTAATTACCATAAGAGCAACATTAGTTTCCGCAACTTTACGTTCGCAATAATAAATATTTTTCTTTAAAACTAGGCCATTTACCTCTGTTTCTTACAAACGGAGGTAAATGGCCTAGTTTTAGCAAAAAATATTTATTATTCAGAGCTTAAAGTTGCGGAAACTAAAATGCTCTTATGGTAAAGTATCACATGCCCTTAAATTCCATCTTGTTCATTTTTTTTCTTTTTACTCTAGTAAACATCTATTTATTTAACTTGTATGAACTTTCAAGCACGTATCGGTACGTTTAGATATTAGAATAATTAAAAAGAACTGAAAATTTCTAATTTTTTTTTTTTCGTTTTTAGTATAATTGATGTGTAAAAAAACTTTGTAATCTTGAAAATATGTACTATTTATTTTTACGCAGAAAGTTTCATGTATAGTGATCACAGTTACACCCAATCACACACACGATAAATACTTAATCCACAATAAATTATCATCTTACAATTCACTGTTTGATTTTTTTCTACATATGTTTTTCTCAGCTTTTTTCTCTTTTTCTGTTATATGCTCAAATGCTCATAGTAAAACCATTATGGCACATTGAAAAGATCTTCAATTTTATCTGTTTGATTCAATTTTATTGAGATACACGTGCGTGTCTTCGGTGTAAAAAAAGTAACACAAAATATATTATTTGCAATCTTTTAAAATACTTGTATATCTAAACATTTCAAAAATGTGTGCTTACGTTGCCCATAAAAAACGATTACATATAATGAGGCGGTACACACATTTTTACAGTAAACCTAAGATACTTTTCAATAAGATCTAGCTTTCACTTAAAACGAAGAAAAATGGTTTCTTAATCACATAAAATATGGATTAGGCAGACATTGACTGAGTATAAAAGTACTGAGCTTTTTTTCCCTCGTAAATCCATAACATTGATTGTTCGCAAACCGAATTTTTTTTTAATTCAATATTTTGCGCAAGCGAGAAATTAGTCGATTTCGACTGGAAAATGTAGATTCTGAACCGATTTTGTAAATAAATTGAGTCTAAAAAATCGTCTATTTAAGCATTAAGTAATATAAAAGTATATGAATTCTCTACCTTTTCTGTTTCTCTCCATTATCATGATTGGAAAGCTTCATTCTGTCGCTGAGAATTTGTATGTACAATAATTTTTTGTTTCACATAAACATTTTCTTGCAAGTAGCTTTCTCCACTGCTAAGTACGATTTCATTATTTGCTTCACTTTCTCTATTTCCTGCAATATATCTTTGTTGCTGGGACATTCTTGATTTGCTTTTTTCAGATCTGTCAGGCACAATTCATATTCGTTTAGTCCCAAGAGAGCTTGACCTCTTCTAAATAGGGCTTTACTGTTGTATTCTTCAATTGATAAGACCTAGAATCAGAAGAAGGATTATGAAGTTAAGTAAAATCTGATTAAAAAATGTGAAACTCACTTGATTGCAGATGTCAAGCGCCTCCTTGTAGTTGTGTTCTTTTAATTTGGCAGCGGTAAGATTCAGCAGCAAGACGATCTTTTGACTTTCAAAAGATTTATCCAATTGGTCCGGTAAGTTTTCCAAAGTCATCATCCAATCGTAGTATCTCAATGCCTTTTTGTACTTTCTACATGCTTCCACATATTTTTCTTTTGAGAAATAGAAGTTCCCCGAACATTTAATTTTATTTATGATGTCTTGAATGTATTTGTACTGAAAATTTAATTTCACGATAAACTATAAATTTTCTTATTATTTAAAAATTTTAATTCCTTAAAATTACTCACTGTCAGGTTATCGACACCAGATTCATAGTGCCAATCATCCGGCCAAGGGGTAAATACGTCAATCGTATCATCACATTCTACTAATCCCCAACTCTCTCCTCTTTTTAACTCACCACAATCGATAATTGATATTTTCTGAAAATACGGTAATCATTTTACTAGTTTTCTCATTTTTTCAAACACAAGCTCTCACTTGTACAAATTTCTAACATACAAAACAATATTTCTATAGATACTAATATTATTAAAATAGTTACCTCTTGTGGTATATCATTTGTGGTTGGAACCTTATTTATTTCCATAATTGCACCCAAGCCTCTTATAACTTTCCCAAATACAACGTTTCTATCGTCCAAATGGCGACAGGACATAACAGTTATAATAAATTGTGAACTATTTGAATGAGGTCGTCCTTCGTTTACCATGCTTACTAGCCCTGGATCCAGGTGAGGAGTTTTGAGGCTTTCATCTTCAAAATGAGGACCATATATACTTTCTCCACCGGTTCCATCGAAATTTATTATATCTCCGCCTTGGATCATGCACTGTGGTACGACTGAAATTAATAATTTTACAATTAATTTACATATTGTAAGGCTTTGAATTATATTAATGAGTAAATAAATCAAGAAATGAAAAACAGTTACCTTTATGGAAAATAGATCCTTTGTAACAAAGTTGCTTTCCATTTATTCCGACTCCTTTTTCTCCAGTACATAGTGACCGAAAATTTTCAACTGTGCGTGGTGCTAAATTCTTGAAAAGTTCTATAACGACACGTCCCACTGTAAAAAAAATTTAATTTATTATCCTATCTTTTTCTTCGTTACAATATTTTTAAACATAATTTGAAATCAACTCTATTTTTGTTAAACAATCTAATTCAAAACTTAATAATAAACACAAATAAAACAAACAGTTAGAAATCTATATAACCCTAAAACTTAATTGTATACAAAAAATTTTGAAATTAGGTATTAGCAAGTACAAAATAAATAAATAATACAGTCTCAAATTTATAACTACGTATAAATTATAATACGAAAATAAACAGAGCAATTATAAGACACTGAATAGGTCGGAGTCCAAATAAAATTGCGAGAATCTCTAAAAATATTTTGTTAATGAAGAAAAATGTTTAAATAAATTAGTTTTTTTTTTAAATTGCACTTAAATGGTCACAATCTTTTTAAATATACTCTTACGCGTATTACTGCAGAAAATAGTGAAAAAAGTTTATAAGGCATAAATAATAATATAACCTCTTACCTTTTTCATCACCGATTGCGAGGTCCAAAAAGACGATTGGATTTTTTTCAGAGTGATAATTTTCAAGATCGGTTTCCAGTGCTCGCTTCATGCCGTTTTCAAAATGATTTTCCGGTTCTAAGAATGAAATTTCACTCATTTCAAGCTGTTTTAGGGGAAAATAAACAGCTGACGTACATATATATGTACACGATGTACACATACATACGTCAGGTCGGTCAGGGACATACTAGAAGTCACCGAGGTCAACACGTGTGTACACTGTGGTACACTGTCAATACTAATAAACATTTTGGAGCAAATAAATTTATTATAATAAATACACTTGCTCCAAAATTTTTTGTTCTAAATTTCAATTTTTTTCTATTAATTAGATATTTTGAAATTGGTAAAAAAAATATTCAGTAAAAATATACAGGTCCCACCGAGATTTGAACTCGGATCGCTGGATTCAGAGTCCAGAGTGCTAACCATTACACCATGGGACCAGATGTAATATATTCTTTTCATACTCATTTAAGAACCCAGTACCATTTTTTATTGAAAAATATACAACCCTTTAAAAATTATTCATCCCCTATTTGCCTGAAAACGTTATTTTTTAGTCAAAGACTTTATAATAAAATAAAAAAACAAAGCGCAATGTTTAAATGTTAAAGAAATAGTTAAAAAGAAAAAGAAAGAGTAAAATTTTCTTTCTTTAAAATGAAACTTTGTAATACTAATTGAATTAAGGGATCTTTTGAATGTTAGGGAAATAAAAAATGGTCCTGATAGATACTATAATACATTTGGTATAATGTACTATTGTAATAATTATATAACAATGACATATTTCATAAAGAACTTAAGTGTAAAGTTACCAATCGATTAGTTTTAAAACACTCATATGTGTACGTGTATCTTACTCTAGCCTAGGTATTCTGTATATAATAAATTTACATAAATATACATATTTATATAAATATAAATAAGTAAATGTATATTTATGTATGTATAATATGTTTATATATAAATTACAATGGAAAAACAAGAAATATCGACGGACATATAATTCAATTTCTAATATGAAGCCGTGTCTATCGTGAATTTCACACTCTAAAATTCTAAATATACCAATGTGTTTAAAATTTGTGATTTAACAAAAGAAGAATAAAATTTGAAGAGAATCAAACGATCCGAAAACTTCAGATGCTGAGTAATGATCGAGTACGAGAAATAAAATATTATTACACGAGTATTTGAAGCAATTAACGTGTAAATAAAAGACTCGATTTTATCAAGCTCTATAACTGCGAATTGAGCAATAAAAAAATATAAGATAAAGCTATTTTTCAGGCGCAATAAGAATTGGGTGTCATTTTTTCACTGGATGTAATTTTTTCTTTAAGTTTGGTTTGTAGTCTAGTTTGTAACAAATTTGACAAACTTCAGTAAAATCCTCTCTTCTGAGTATTGCGCTTCTCATAGTACAATTCGTACAATTCGTACATGTACAGAATGATCTTTTCCTATAAGTGTCGGTTATATATACCATACAATTATAATTTCAAGTAGAAATGCTGGTTGCTCTATAGCACGTAGAATAAAATATTTTTTGCTCAGAGCCTCAATAAAAAAAGAGGAAATGCTCTTGGGGACTGCCTGAGAGAAGCCTCCAGCCTCGCTTGATATTCAAATATTGAATGATAGCACGGACACAGATTAAAACTCCTGTAAGAAACAAAAATTAGAGAAATTCAGCCATGGAGTTAATATTGTGAGATTTAAATTATTCACCAAATGCCATGATAAGCCACCAAAGCCAAGAATTCTCGCGAGAAGCTAAGTCGGTAGAATGTTTAACAATCAGAGTCCATTTCGTCAACGATAGTCCGAAGCCTGATAGTGCTCCATACCGAGAGGCAACGGTATGACAAAAGCACATCAGAAGCAGGAAACCGATCCAGTTGAATAGAAAGGCAACTGCAAAAATTGGAAAGAATTTTTATGACATTTAAATAAATATTGGGACAAGGGAAAATCTGAATTTTATGACACTTACTCAAAAAAGCAGTGAAAAACATAAAATCAGTGCCGAGCATTCGGCTCTCAGATAATGCATCACCTTCTACACCATCAGTGTCAATTGCAAGAATCGTTAATGGTTGTTGTGGTGGTCTGATTCCACCGGGCTAAAAAATACAATTAGCTGTTTAAAATATCAACTTGAACTGCAAAAGATAAACTAGACTGCGTAAAAATTACCATATGAATTTGAGGATGTATGTGAGGGGTTGTTTCTCCCTGTAATGTTTTCTCACGTTGAACTTCCTCATAGCTTGGTAATTTTGTAGCTACTTCATATGGGGGTGGTGCAGAAAAATCGGGTTTGGGCGGCGATATCACGTCTTCCTCTGCCTGTATTAAAAATAGTAAGAGCATATTGATAAAACAATTTTGATTATCTATGCGATTTTGAAAAAAAAAAAAAATTACTTTGCCGATTAGAATAGACAAACTTCCGAGAAAATGAAAAATAATCGTTGGACGAATTAGAGATTCTGGTGATTAAAAGTTACGAATTACTTGTAATTTAATGAATAACGATCTAGGATTGTAAACTAACAAATCAGGAGATCCATTCAAAGCAAATTGATACATAACACTGCTAATCTTTTTTTTTCAAGTGAACAATTGGGTACTTGTTCATGGGCCATTACCATTTGTGTTGTCGCTGTCGTAGGAATGTCAGTGGTTGTATTAGACTGATTAAGTATCATATTTGGAGCAGCACTAGCAGGAGCAGAAGGTAATGCTACTGTCAGTGGAGAAACGTCGTCCTTGCGAGGAGAAGTCTCACCCGAACTGTCGTTTTCCTGTACGTCATGTGACCATTAAATATAAAACTAGCAAAGCAATTATGATACTTTTTTCCAACAAAATAAACAATTGCAAAAAGAAAACACCTTTAACACGTGTCACCTTTTTTATCCTCCAAGACAAATAGACAAATATATAGCTCCTTAAATTTAACTTTACTCTCTTGAAACTATAATCACTAGATAACCACAGAAGCGTGACATTTAATGCAACATAAAATGAAAATTAGGACAATAATAATTTGGTAGCAAAACATTCTATATAGTACACATACGACCCTAAAATTGAAATATTTGTAAAATTGTTGCCAGGACATCTGACATACCAAGTTGTAACGATTGTTACTATCCATCTCCGTCAAATTTTAACCACAGTCCTCAGCAACGTTGTGATTTTTCCCCGAATACTGAAAATTCAATCGTCTTGATAAACAGAAGGTAAAAAACTTTGTACAATTATTGATGGCTGACAGATGGATATCAGAAAGTCAGAATATAATCCTTGAATAGGTTGGATGCAATGGATACTGTCACTTTCAGAGCTCCCTTGCAGTGGCCCCAACTCGAGCCTCGTACTCTACTGCGCATGCGTCGCACTCGATACCTGATTGGCTGCTATTCGCGCGCAATTTGAAATGCTAAAAATTATTATGCATTTCAAATTACGCGCGAATAGTAACCAATCAGATACCGAGTGCAATGCATGCGCAGTAGAGTACGGGGCTCCAGTTGGGGCCACTGCTTCCTTGCCGCCGGAAATTTGTAATTCGTCTGCTACAACGTCAAAGCAAAGATATTACCGTGGATATACATATGTATGTTTATTGTAAACATTTCTTTTTCCATAATGCCGTGTAGCTACATCATTGAGGAAAAAAGGCAAGAAATCTTCTTTATTCTGTTTTAAAAACTTTTAATTTATACTATAGAAAAAGAGAGACAGTAGCAAATACGTGTATTGAAAAAGCAGCAAATGAAACTCGTAACGTCAAATTCCCTGATTCTCGATTTACCGACGTTTACACTTTTACTATTTAGTTTACGATGAAGTTTAAAACTCTTTGATATCCATTGTTTGAGGCTTGCCTAGTTGTTACTTTTGTATTTAATCTCGTATAAACTGGTGTAAACCTTGAAAGCATTTAAGAATTGAATTTTTGTATTATAATGATTGTTCATAATTCCCGCCAAAAATGAAAGTGAAGTTTTGAACGCACTCCTAACCTCCTGTCACTACGGTAGAGCTCTACCTTGCCGATCGACAAGGCAGTGCCCGAGAGTGCCTGTTGCCGGATGTGACGCCTTAAATAGAATTTGTGTGCTGAAATCAAAAATGTAAAAATCAGTAAAAAAATGTACTTCTAAAAGACGAAATATATTCTTTGTCAATTAGAAATATAAAGTTAAACAAATTTACTATAGAAGACTGAACTAGTGTTTCAAAATTGCTCTTTCTTAAGCAAGATCGACGAATTACTGTCTTCTCCTAAGTTTTGAGATTTCACACAAAATAACGTAATTATTATTACAATTTCCTTTCCAAAAATCAAATTTTGATTAAACTTAATTAATTAATTACTTTTATTTAGATACATGAACGATTTTAAGGATTTTGAGAGAATAGTTGTTTATTTGACGCATTTTTGGTTATACTTTTGACTTGCTTAGTAGTGTAGTACACAACGACGCTCTTTGCTCGCGGCTTGCGCCAGTTGCGCCTTGTTCGTCAGTCGACCGCGTCAGCCGATATTGAGAGGAGTTAAAGTGTTGTTAAAATGTCTGAAGGTTACAAGTTGGGTGATCTTGTATGGTATGTATTAAGTGTTTTTTTAATTCGCCTGTGTGTTTCCTGAACACAGTTGTAAAGTTTAACGATTTATTAATCGATTTTCTTCTAAATTTCAGGGCAAAAATGAAGGGATTCAGTCCCTGGCCTGGTCGGGTAAGTTTGTTGATTTTCAAATAATTTATGTCAGTTAACCAAACATGTGATCATTTTGGATTCACAAGCATTAAGTTCCAGTATATCTGTTTGTTCAGACTGACTAATACCCATAACATTCTAACCTGGCTTCTCACCTCACGCATTAACACTACACGTTTCGTTACCCTCGCGTATCCGCTTTCAAGTTCCCGTCTCGAAAAAGTGTGCTCGGTTTTGTTTGAAATTTATTGAATACATCGGTAATTAACATTTTATGTTTGTACATCTGTTGGTGTACTGTGAGTTTGCTTGAGTGTACGTCTCCCGCCACACCCGCCATACCCGCCTCAAATTGAAATTGGCGCGCATACAGTGAAATTATAACCTAAATTCACCGGGCTCTTTCCTTCTAAAGACAATTCCACATTTTGTACCTTCTCTCGGGTCAATTCTGCTGTATCTAAAGAAAAAAACCAATGTTTTTGTTTCTGGTTATCCCAACGGAAGGTCAGTGTTCAAATTTTGTTTCTTGGGTGTTTTTGGGTTATTTGATGGACTGGTTCTGCGCTGCTATTAGGAATAGTTGTCAATTTCACGTGTAAATATAGATGATTTTTTACTGCTTTACGGGGGTATTTTATTAGATTTGATATGTTGAGATATTTGAGACAATTATTTTATCTGTATGCCAAAGAAAATTTCAAAATATCGGATTTTGTTCAATTGGAAGTAAGGGAGACTATATAACTTCAACCAGAATTATAACAAATCTATCATTCCAGCGATACAATAATTTAGAAACGAACAATGTGGACTATGTTGCTTATCAAATTTTATGAATTTTTAGGAAATAGGAAATTCAAGTAATTACAATTGTCCTTTAAATGTATTTAACTGGATTCTTGAATAATCGACTATTATTCTGATCAGGATACTTATGTAAAAAAGCTTCTTTTGTATAATTATCTTTTGTTCAGAAGTTTAAAAATGTCCTACTTAAAAACAAGAGTTACTCTAGATCTGATTATGTACATATTAATTCTTTTAAAGAAATTTGTGGATAGTAAATAAAGGTTAATTTATACCTGAATTCAACCTGAAATGAACCTTTATTTACGATCGATAAAGTAGATCCTTTTCTTTTACACGTCGCTAACTTATTTTCTGGTGCAAATTATTTGATTTCGCTTCTCAGTACACATCACACTTAAAAGACTTTCAGTTAGAAAGATTATCTTTGTTATTGTTAAATGGACATACTTACAATTATCAAACAGTTTTCAAATTTTTAGTTCCTGCATCTCATCAGACATTTTTGGAATACTTCAAAAATCGTCAACCTTATCAAAGAAACTTGTAAGATTTTAATTTTTAAAGAAGCCTACGAGAATCAAAAAGTTTCAATACGTCATCGTCTAATAAATATCGCTTTTCCTTTTTGGGAAATTCATATTACTCTTAAAACCATATACATATGTAAAAAGAAACCTTCAGCGAAAAACATTTTTTATCCGGGCTATTTTTTTTGACTATTCGGGTTCATCTTCTTGCTATTGAATTCCAGTTTCAGATTACTCATTGGTAATTTTCAGATCTTGATTTCTTTTCGTATACTTAATAATTTGAGAGTTTTATTAAACATCTTCAAAATGCACATTTTTGTTCAGCAATTAGCTTGATTGTTTTAGATAACAAGGCAAATTTAAATAAGGGAATTTATGTAGAAGAAGATAACAAATTACATGAAATTGTTTCAGTACCGATGATAAGATCTTTCTATCTGTTCTTAGTATTAATCGTGTGTTCGGTATAGGCTGCCCCAATTCTTCAATGGACATGTTTAGCCAGTTTTCTCATAGAATTAACAAAACTTAGTTGATATTGTTTTACTTGAGGTAGAATTTTATTACCCACACGACTAATTTGGAGAAAAAATCTCTACTCGCAAAGGGAAACTGCAGAAAACCTTCTGAACACAGTTTTTCGACAATCAAGTAAACCATGATGACCACCAATCTGTGTGCTAATCGCACTCAGACGTTCTTAACGGTATTTGTAGAATAAGTGATTTTAGCCATATATATATATATTCCACCTATTTATTCCTAAAATAATAATTTTTAAAAAGATTCCATACGAAACAGACATAAAGAAATGATTAAAGAATGTCTGTCAGTTAAGGATATGAGTAAATAAGCGGAATATATATGGCAAACATCACTTTTTCCATATGCCCTTTAAGGTGTTGGATCAAAGTTCTAAATTTAAAATTTGATCTCTTAATTTCATTTAATAAACATTATAATTCGATTTTTTCTTATTTAGCAGTACTAATTTCTAAGGTACACGTAGAGAAAAAAAATGGTTAGGCCAGCCATATATATTGAAAAATATGGGGCAGCCTTAAGACCTGTAACTCTACAGAGTTACGGGATTTCACAAAGAATTGTAGATGAATTTTAAAAGCACCTAATGAGTTCGTGTTATTTTTGCTTTCAACCCTTTTTCAAAAAACTTTATGGCAGACGTTTACAAGAATTCTGTGTACAAAAATACTAATTTAAACGATATTCAAAGGTATCGCATCCTTCCAAGGATTTAAAGAAGCCTCCGCACACCAAGAAAGGTCCAGTGCAGTGCATCTTCTTCTTTGGTACTAACAATTAGTAAGTTTATTCGCTTATTTTTGACGTAATTTCTTTAATTTCATCATGATTGAATACTAAAGAATTTTTTTTTTTATATTTAGTGCATGGATAGAAGAATCTAACATCAAGCCGTATCATGAATTCAAAGAGACCTTGGTTAAATCAAGCAAGACAGGTGCTTTTAAAGATGCAGTAGAGGCAATCGAAGATTTTATTGCTAAAGGAGAGGTGAGTTCCTAATTCATTAAATTGAGGCTTTCTCCTTTAAATTAAAGATTTTTTAAGTACATTTTCTTATACCCATTATCTGTTTTTCTTTCTAGATATTCGACGATGGTTTAGATCCTGACTCTTTATTTGATCGACTTAAGGATGATACGATCACGGTTGAAAAGAAGACTACTCCGAAGACTCCAAAACCGCGCAAGGTAACTGTCTAACAATTTTTTAATGTTATGCATCCAATAATAATTTATCCGTATCTAAACTGAGAAAATCAATCAAATATACTATTGAATCAATAGTCTTCTTTCAAAAGCAGATATTTTATTGATTCAAATGTATATACTATAGAATTTATAGATTCACTGTTATGATTATGAATAGAAAAGATTAATTTTTATTTCATTGAAAATTAATTTGAATCAATAAAAGTTCTGCTTTTGAACGAGAGCTAGTGATTCAATAGTATATTTATTGATTCTCGAGTATTTTTTTTCTTGGGGCAAGAAATCTTAAAAAGCAGAACTGTTTGAATGATTGAAGAGATGAGCTAAAGCGACTATTTTTTTCTCTAGGAAACTCCAAAACAAAAGAGATTATTAGACAGTGGAGAAATTCGTCGCCCAGCCAAGAAGCAAAGAAGGGAGTCGAGCACTAGTAACAGCATTCGAGTAGGAAGTCTCAGTCCTCCTTTGAATCACTCAGCTACATCCCGGAAATCTGGATCAACTTTACTGAACAGGCCATCAAACATTGCCAGACCTGTAAGTCCTTTTTTATTTCTAATAATTTGTATGTTTAATTGTACTAGAAATTTTGAACGTTTAAGTGAACGAAATATTTTTTCCCAATTATTTTTATCCAGAAATATTGTTCCAACAAAAAATAAAAATATGCCTTACAAATTTCTTTCATAAAGCATTCTCAATGCAAATAAATCATGCTTTATTGTAAGTAAAATCTGAACAAAAATTCAGTCTTATTTTCATTTCGAATATGTAAGTTAGTTTTAGAGTTTTCTTTCTGTATTTTAAATACTATTAGACCAATTCTTTTAATTTTCATTTCATCTATCTTTGGTTAATTTCAACTCAGTCAGATTTTTACATTCTCATCAGAGAATGTATTAGATTTGTGTAAAATTTGATTCCCCCCATTTTTAAAAATGTTTTGGGTAAAGAACACTCCTGTCATCAATTATATATAACTTGACATTTCTTGACATAACTTGACATTAATGACTTTCATGACATTAGAATCAGTTTTTCGCATTTATTTTCAGTTGTGTAATATCTACCACGTAAATATAGTAAAGATTTATAAACACCAGCGCTATCTAGTGGCCAAACGCGCTTTTTCGTCACTTCCAAGTTTAAGGTCTGAGCACAATACAACCGAACCCGAAACCTGAACTCGAAGATGATGCTTTTCTATTATATTGCTCTATCTCTCTTGCGGTCACGTGACAAGAGAGAAGGAGCAATATGATAGAAAATGACAGAACCATCTTCAAGTTCAGGTTTCGGGGTTTGGGTCTTCATTGAGCTTAGGTCATTAAGGGTGTTAGAACTGTTAGAACTCAAGTTCTAAGCTCAAAATTCAATCTCTTCATTTTATTCAAAGAATATTAGAAATTGTTATTTTTTTGTCTTGCAACGATACTTTTTTTAAAGTAGAAGTGTGTCTATAGACTAGAGAAAGAGAAAGAAACATACCTAATTAATATATTTGTTATAAGTAAACTAAGGAAATCCAACCTGAAACTTAGAACTTGGATCCAACTCGCTCCTTGTAAAGCATTTAAGGGTGTGTGATACTATATGAGCAAATTTGAATGTGAACTTGGAAAAATTTTCGATTTTATTGATTTTCAAATAACCCAATTATATGGTCACAAAAAAAAATATTTTGTCCTGAAACTTTTGGAAACGTTAGAGAACATTAAAACGGAGGTTTATTGTCTCTAGTGTCTTCAGAACGTGGGATTTTTCGGCCCCCACCACACGACCCACGAGCTCATGCTTTCTTTCTCTATCAACAGGTTCGCGACTGTAGCTAGAGTGAGAAAGCCATTGGGCAAAATATTTATTTTAAAATAAAAAAATTCAAAATATCACATCTAAATTTGCTCATATGGTAAGTATATCACACGTCCTTAAAAAATGTTTAAATAACTTGATGGCAACAGCGTCAGGAAATTGTTACGTTGGTCAGATTGTACACATCAGGACATTCTACAGTCGATTCATTATTCTTTATGTAATTTTATTATTTTATTTACAACAGTTAAGGGTGTCGGATCCAAATTCTAATCTCAAATTTAATTCTCCTCATATTATTTAAGAGCATGTGATACTTTACCATAAGAACAACTTAATTTCCCCAACTTTACGTTCGCAATAATAAATAGTTTTTGCTAAAATTAGGCCATATTTATTCTTGCAAGCATAAAGTTGGGGAACCTAAATTTGCTCTTATGGTAATTACCACAAACCTTCAGCAATTATTAGATTTAGATATCCTTTCTCTCTGTAGATGTGCTTTTTCTTGAAAGAGAAATGTGTGTAGAGTGAGAAATGTTTAATTTAATACTTTTTGGTGAAAATGAAGATTTCGAAATCTACTAAAAATTCAATACTTTCATTTTATACAAAACATATTAAAATTACAGATTTTTCCGCTCTGCACTTATACTTATATTTTCAAAATAAGTACCAGTAGGTACAGAGTGCAAAAAATCTAATTATAATATTTGTTGAGTAATTACTAAGTGCAAATTAACTTCCACGAATCTTGCCAAAGCTTGACCTAACTGACATTAAATATTAAATACACAATTTTTATTTTACATTTATTATTTATTTTTTGTTCTTAAATCAAGTTTATACTAATTTACCAATTGTTGTAATAAGAATTTTGTACTAATCATTAGTAGGGAATTTTCTTTAACTACAGAGATAATTAGTAGCAATTTTACTGCGAATATCATTTTTTACTAATACCGTGTAAAAATCCTAACAAAGAACACTATTATTGATGATTGGTAACTTTTTACTAACTCGGTTTATTTGTTCCTTCATCTCTGTACAGGAATACAAGTTTCTATTCAAACCTGTAGTCCTGTATGTCTATTATGATAAATATTCATAATAAAAGTTTTTATTTCGTTAAAAATATTAAAGCTTAGCTGATTTCTTGGTCAAATTTGATATTTTAAACCAATGAGAAACCCAAGGCGAATCCTAAAATTAGACGATATATTAAATTATATTGATCTGGCTTATATATATTTTTACATTCTCATCAGAGAGAATGTATTGGATTTTTTTCTCTATTGTTTACACTTTCTTCCCCTTCTGAATGTAAATATTGTTCATAGAGGTTCGTACATATTATAATGAAGTTTATATTATTATTATTAATGAGGATAAATTCTTATTTCTGAATTATCAGTAGTAAAGTTATATTTTACAGTTTTCTGATATTTTATATGCATGAAAGATTACCTATTAATTTTTCATCTCCTGTGGTTATAGTTGTCGATCCAGCAGTGAAAATAAAAATTTTGTTTTGAAAGGTTGAGAGAAATCCGCTGATGGAGTCACTTTTACTATTTATTGTATTTATTTTGCTGCGACAGCAATTTTAACTGAAGGAAATAATCCCATACTTTCAGCAAAACAAACAATCTAACACGGCAACATGTTAAAGAAAATTTGTTACCTAAATTTAAAATTAAAATATTAAAATGAATCTTCAGAAAATTAAATTAAATTATAAATATTATGCTTATCTATAATTTTACTGACCGATTTAAAAAATTTAAGTTATTTAGAAAACTAAATTCTTGTTTTTTTTGTGATGTTGAAGGTTACTCCCCCACTGGATGTGGAGACACTTTCTCAAACTCTGAAGGAGAAGAACATAATGCCTTCAACTCTAAAATTCGGATTCCTGGGACTTGGCATCATGGGCAGCGGTATAGTTAAAAATCTAATCAACAGTGGTCACAGTGTAATAGTCTGGAACAGAACACAAGAAAAGGTATGTACCATTTTGTTTCATAAACTTATAACGCCCAAGTTATTTTAAATAAATACTACATTTTAGAACAGAATCTTTAAAAGAATCACAATATTTGAGTTACGTTTTTAGTCGAACAGAATAAACCAATCCTTGGGCGTTGTAGGGATGAGTATTCATTGAATATCGGCAAAATCGATGCGAATTCTTCAGAAGTTAATAAAAAAGGTGCCATTCAAATTCTAGCATCCAGACAATCTGTAATTAAAATTTCTCTATTAATCTCCAGAATCTGCAAAAAAATTTCGCTTAAATAGCTCAATATTTCTAAAATCTTTCAATATTGGTAATGAGATTGAATCAGTATGATGAACCATGATAATTTATTCAAAATTACAATTACAGTGTTTCATAGATTTATTTCGCTCTACAAATTTTACAAATGAAAAAATGTTAAATCTGTACAGCTGAAAACTTTTTTACTAGTCTGCTGTCGAGTTATCTAATCTAAATAATATCACAGTCTTTTCAGATAAAAATATAACTGCTTTCGAAGCTATTGTTTTTTTAACATTTTATTTTTTTCTTTTAACTAATTACGGGTCAGAATCTACTTACGGCACAGATCGTAAACTTCTTGTTTAAAGAGATTTTAAAAAATGGTGTAATTGATCAATCAATTTTTTTATGTTTATATTTCAAATATTTTAATTATGAACTTTGAGTCACTTCAAGAAAGTGACTCGGTTCCATTAAAACCCTATAAAGTGAAATTAAATCGATATTGGTAGTGATTACTCACGCTTTGATCCTTGGTGGATATTACGTGCACGATTAATTTTTGTATAACTATTTTACCGCATTTTACTACTTTTATTACCTAATTAGATACTTTATCTTTTGAAGGCTCCTCCGACTTCCAATTTCAAGAGCTACAAATGATGTTTTAGTCATAGGTAGCTTTAATCTTCATGGAAGATAAAGATTCAAATTCAAATGAAATAGTCAACTGATATTCTTTCAACAAAGTGCTCTCGCTTTTGTTTCGTATCCAATTCCACAAACGTGTGTCTTTAAAACTCAAATTCAGTTTCTGTTCAAGCTATATTAGAGTCCACTAGAATTCTTTTGTTATAAGGATAGGAAATAGGAACTCTGCGAAATATTACTTCTCTGCGTCGTATGTAGATAATCGGAGTTTGCAACGAGTCGTTTGGACATTGACACTGATATGCAGTGCTAGGGTTTCAGTTCTCCTCAGCTAGGTCTTTTCACTCTTAAATTCTTTGATAATTTGATAAAGCTACGCGTTTATGTGTACACATATATTTATTTTTCCGATAGTACAACAAACGTACAGTAGTAGTGCTTATCGCTATGTCAAAGTAAACGTAAAAGGCAAGTTTCTCGAGGTTAGACGCTGGTACATTGATGACGGTTTGCTTTTAATTTTCCTCCTATTCAACGAGACTGTAACATCCAAGCTCACATTTCATTATTCATACCTCATTACAGTGACGACAAAGCCATGTGGTCTCTTATGTAATTTTACTGGTCTTTCCTGATTTTTTAAAATATATTAAAGTTGAATAACAAGTTCATTACTACCGCAATCAATGATAAATACTCTAAGCAATTGAACTACATAATTATTTAATTTTTTTTCATTGTTTAAAAAGGAAAGATCTGCAATATCTTAACTTTTTATATCAAAAGTAAAAAAGTTGTAAGAATTCATTGATGTTAGTTTTATTGGAAGCAAGTGTTTTTCTTCAAAAAAATAGTTTGCGCAATCGGCATCATCAATATCTAGAATGATCCAGCGTCCATAATCAACAAAAGACTAAAAAATTTCAGTTGTAAACTTCCAATACTGTAATGGAAGTTTATTTCCAAAACACAATGTAATTTTGCAATAGACGTTGTATTTTAATTTAACAACACTGCTCCCAGCGGCGCAAGCGCACAACTTTCAGATTCAACTTTACAATGCCTTGATTGTAATTTTATATTTCATTTTGTATTGTAAAATATTGCAAAGTTAAAAACATTTTTAACAGTCAAGTTATCAGCTCTTGGCCGCTCTTCAGTTGCAGTTTCATCTACTCGAATGCTTAAGAAATTGATTATCTCGATACAGTATGTCATATAATGAATTGATAAAGTGGTTATTTGTAATGAAACTAGGAACTTGGAAGGTTTAACATGATGCCTTTTATTAAAGATGGCTTACTTTGATATTTGCGCGATGTACACTTCAGTTTACATACGTTAGAATGCAAAATTTAAGGTTCTGGGTAAAATGATGTTGTATAAAAATATATATAACCAGGGAAGCATAAGTACGAGTCTGCAGTTATCAGACTCGAGGAAGAACGTTTTGTCGAATTCGATGTGTCATTTTTAAGATAGATTGTTTCTCTCTTTTATTGATTCAAGAGCGAAGGAAAATACTTCCAGTAAGGCCGGTTAATTAGCTTTGGATAGAGATCAACCAACGCTTTAACGAAATTAATAATTCAAATCATAGTTCAATGTGCAAATCTAGATTCTATCTAAAAGCGGTGATGATCATAAATTGTGTTCGATAGGGGTTGTTTTCTTTTCAATATTCTTAGAAAATGAATTGTAAAAGAGTCTTTTACAATAATATTGACAGATCAGAGGGACTAATTCAAATTTTTCGTTATTATTGAAAAACAGTTTTAGAATTGCGCTAGTATCTTTATTTCTCCATTCCATTTGATCTTATCATAGCTAAAAAGATGATATTTTACTGACTTTACGTACATTTGCCGTTTATTGAATTACATTCTCATTTTTTTTTTAGATTTTTGCATTTTCTTAATAATCAAATATATTTTTTCAATTCTCGAACAACCTTACGAAGTTAAGAGCGTATATAAACTCATTTTGCAAGTGTCCCGAGGTGAAAAAAAGAACTTGCTTAGCACTCGACTGCGTTGAATGACGCAAATTGATAAGAAAAAAATCTTTTAATTAGGAAGATTCGCTCGCTGAAATTGATGCGAAACAAATAAAGTCAGTCTTCAGTCATGCCTACGCGTAGTCATCAGAGGACTCGCGTGTATCACTCGCTCGTAAATCCTCTGTACAAAGAAAACTTAGTTATTAGGAAATATCAACCTTTCGGAATTGACACCTACACATTTGAAAAAAGTGTCTTTAATTTAAGGATTAGTTTACAATCTTGCGGAGGAACAGCCCTTTCACACCTTCTTCATTCGAAAACTAATACTCTCAATTAACTAGCGAACAGATTTTAAGGTTTTAGATGAATCTTGAAATCTGTTCGCAATCTTTTTTTTTCTCCCATTTTACACACGCACTGTCGTTGCATCAATGTTTCTTGGTATAGCGTGCACATAAAGCACGCTCCTTCTTTTTTACACTTCTTTCAGGTACTTCTCGAAGTAAGAAAGGAGTAGACATCCAACACTCGCGAGGAAGCACAATTCACGTGTTCTATCGTTAACACTATACCACTCGCACTTGCTTCTTAACACGAAACTTAACTTTCTTCTTAAGCTAGCTTCTAAACTCATTTTTCACATCCTTCGCAGCAAGGAAACCATAATCCAGGGACTAGAGTGTTGTCTCTCGCGGAAGATCCGGTAGGCTCGTGCTCGGTGCGAGGAGACTCAAGACTTCAGGCGTTGTTGTGTTGTTTTCTTTGGCGAGAAATTCAGCGCTAGCACCACGAAACATGGGTCGATCATACTCCGAACCTCTTCCAATCGTTGAGGAACTCCCAAACTCTTCGATGCAGTGGAGAATTAAACTGGAATTCCCAATTGGTAGATCCAGTGGAGGCGGTGGCCCAGACTCGATGTAGTTAATGTGTATTCCATCCAGGAAAGTAGGCCCGTGAGGACTGCAAGTTGAGAGTTCGGTGGGGGTATAGTACTCGCTGTTGACGTCTTCGAGACTTCCACCTGCCGCGAGATTGTCGAGTTTTGCTTTAAAGTAGGTATCCAGATCAGCAGGGTTGATATTCGTGGGGTCGAAGACTGCTGATTCACTCTTTCCACACGAACCGTTCCGACAGTTGTCAAAGTAGAGGTTTGGCAAGTTCTCGAGGACCTTGTTTAATGTTTGCTGCTGGTACTTGCAACTCTCCCGCAAGCGAAGCACTTGATGCGCACTGAATTTCCGAATCTTGTTTCTTTGGAAGACGTAGTTCTCACGCACCCAATTCAGCTGTCCTGTTGAGTAGTCTCGCACTCTCTTCACCTGTAGATTCGACTAGGTTATAAATTTAGATTGGAGAAAATATTTCGGCTGTTACAGAACAACAACTAGAAAAATTGTCTGGGGAATAATTGACAAAGTGATATCTGTCAAATTTTCTCATGGCTAAAACACTTCCCAAAGCAATGTGAAAGCTTATCAAGATCAAAAGTAATTACCTGTTCGTAATACTGATCACGCAGAGCTGTTAGGTGACTTGTTCCGTAATCCCGAATATCCCGTATGTGACGCATTTGACCCTCGTAACTCTCTCTGATCCATTCCACCTGCTGAGCACAGTTGTCCTTAATTCTGTGCACTTGTTGGGTATAATTCTCGCGTAGCCTCTCGAGCTGCTGACTTTTGTAATTTTCGATGTTGTCCAGCATCTGATAAATTTGCTTCGCACGCGGGGTCGTCCCTACGTGTCTACAGCAGAGGCACCATTTTCCACAGCCACACCTGCGACAAATTAAAGTCGGGTTGTTAATGAAACTTGTTAGCTGATGCATGTGTTTTATCTACAATCACAAATAGGCAACACAATAGGTGTTCCGACATTGGAGACTAAAAGGCCGGAATGTGGCTAAGTGAGAAAGCAAATTTAATGATCTTTGTAAATTCTGGCTAATTGAATGCAAGTAGATTAGAGCCTCTCGAAGAAACGCTGCTAGCACTGGTTTCTAGTTCGTATGATGATTAAAATTGGTTTCTGAAATTTAGGACAAGGAATTCGAAACTAACTTTTAACATTAAATATTTGGTAATAAAGAGCTTAAGCTTTTACCAATGAGCTCTGAGCATATCTTCATTCTTGGGCATCGTTTTCCACCAACCAAGGACTTTTCAGATAATATATAAAATTAGAAATTGAGAAGAGTGTCAGGGTTTGTCAGTTGCCGATTGAAAATTCAATCAAATAAGTGGCAACAGACAAACTGTGGAAGTTAGAATTAAAGAAGAGTTTGAGTACTTACTTGAAAAATAGATATCGTAGGAACTGTACAAATAAGGTGAGCAACAGGAATCCAGCTGCACTTGCTGCACCCACGGCAATGCTGAGAATTTTGATGGTGTGATAAGTAACTGGATCCATGTGAAGAGTAACATAAGCGGTGGCATTGGCAATCGGATTCATGGCAAAGCATTTGTAGAATCCAACGTCCTCTCTGAGCAAATAAGTAATATACAGTGATCCATTATCGAGTAAGCGTATTCTGCCGTTGTCTGTGAAGGGTTTCTGAGGTTGGTCAATAAGATGAGCCTGAGAATGATGGACAAATGCATCTGGGAAAGCAGGATCTGGATTCCAATGGAATGTCATCAGCTTAGGAGTGACCCATGTGAGAGCAGGTGCCGGATTTCCGTTAAATTCACACTCCAGAAGAACCGGATTTCGGATGATGTGAAGATGTGGCTTTGATGTATGCCCAAGCGTTGGGGGCGTGCAATTTAAGTACCGAAGAGCCTGTAGAGTATCCACAGTTGCAGTTTCATGTCCACATCTAAGTCCAGAGTCGAAGGCGGTGCGGTGAGCATGGTGTTCCGCCCACCGAACGAACCAGAACATTCTACAATCACAGGCCCAGGGATTGCTTCCGAGTTGAAGTTCATCTAATTTCACGAGATGTGCCAAATTCGCCGGGAGGAAGGTGAGATCATTGCCGCGAAGATCAAGTGTTCGTAGGTGAGGAACGTCATCCAGGGTTCTGAGGCCGATTTCACGTAAGGGACCCTTTGTGATCTTGAGATTCTCGAGTTTGTGTAGCCCGAACAGATCTCCATCGCGTATTGTCTCGATCTTGTGGTTTTCAATCAAAAGAGTCTTCAAATTGGTCACGGGTCTCCATACGTTTTCTGGGATGATGGGTATATTGGTGCTACTCAGATTGAGCCACTGGAGGCTCGTCAGGCCCTGGAAGGCGATATCGGTTAAGCGAACAATTGGATTGCCAGAGAGATCGAGTCGCTCAAGATTCTTGAGCTCTGTAAAGAATCCGCGTGCTATCACGTGAATCTGGTTGTTAGCGAGCCCCAGGAACCGAAGGTTGGAGAGCCCAGAGAAGAGGCGCGACGGTAATCTCGTGAGGCGGTTCGATGAGAGATATAGCTCTTGGAGTTTTTTATTGGACTTGAAGCTATAATCGGGCAAGGACACCAGTTCATTTCCGGAGAGATCGATTCTAAGGAGGGACCAGGCAGGTTCAAATGCTTGGTAAGGTAGGAAAGCAATACTGTTCTCAGCCAAGTACACCTCTTCTAGGACTTCAAGACCCTCAAAGAAAGTTCGCGGCAGGCTCTGCAACGAATTGCCGGATAGATTGAGGATTCGAAGGGAATGGAGCGAGTGGAAAACGTCCGCTGGCAACCCCTTTAAATTATTGTCACCTAGATTCAAGCTTTCTATTTTCTGGGTACCGCGAAATGCACCCGAGTCGATTCTCTCGATACCGCTCCTTGTCCAGGTGAGGCTTTGAAGCTCCACTGCGGCCTCGAGAGCAGCTACGGGTATCGTTGACGCGTGTACACGCTTTAGAAATACTTCTCGAACATCCGAAGAGAGTCCGAGCCCCATGAAGTCGCGATCCTCGCAATAAAGCCTCAATCCCTCGTTCTCGCATTGACATCCTGTCGGACACTCCAAGTTTCCCCTTTTCTGCAACGACCTCGACGTGGGTGACGGGTTCGTGGATACTGCCGTTGTCTCTGCGATGACCAACAGTCCGACAAAGATCAACCACCACGGACCCCAAACCACCCTCATTCCTAATACCTGTAAATTGATTTTGACTACTACAACACGAGTCTCTTCCCATTTCTAGGTCTCTAAACTTTATCGCGACCTCGCATCTTTTCTTTCTCTCCTTGAAGGGAACAAACGCAACGACTCCAAAATTGGAAAGCCCATGAAATTACTCGAGACTTTTGATATCTTAAAATAGATTTTATCCCTTTATATAGTAAGAAATGTCAATAATATTTTTATTTTTGCTTAGTGGTCGTGTAAGCTGCCTTGGAATCGCAAACTACCTACCTATTTTCAAGGCCAGCGTAGAACCGGGGTGAGGGCTAGATTTTAACCATTCGCAAAGTATCCATTGCTGGAAATCGTAGACTCGCTGATACCAGAGTAGCTGAGAGTCGAAAACATATTGCCGCGCTTCAGGAGCCACTTTTACTATCCCGTCAATCGCGACGAGGATGGCAGCTGGTGCGAGTCTTTCCCTCAATTTTCCCAGCGCCTGATTCCTGTCGTTTGTCACATGATCTCAAGTTCTCATGCATTCAAACGACAGGCTTGCCACGAAACGTCCACCGCGCAGTCTGCACAAAAACTAACTTGCCTGCCTGCTTGACTGACTGTGGTTCCCTCGTGGCAGTCGTGGCTGCTCCCGCTGCTGGTGTCCTGAACGGCAACGTCGCCTCGCGCCGACGCGCAACCTCGTTCCCTCGAGCTACTACAAAAGAGAGAAAGAAAGACCGAGGAAGAGAGAAAGCCACCACCTTATACCTGAACCTGGATCCCAAACCGAGGGCAAAGACAGCCATCACCTTTCTCTGCCTCTGATATTATTATATAGGATTATTGATTATTTTCTTTGTTTGACTAATCCTCTCTATGACCCGAACTGTAAAGTTTGAGGTAAAGTCCTCAACTGATGACACCTTGGATAAGAATATCTTTATACAAATGAATGTTAACTTGAAATCTCAGGCTGATTACGAGTTTATCATCGATGTTGGATTTCGTAGCAGAATTGTCTTTTATCGCGTATCAGTTAAGGCCTGATAGATTATCAACTCCTTGTAAACCGATTACTCGTTAGAGATGCAAATTCCAGCAACATTCGTCGTTTCGCTCTTCAGGGAACTTTAGAGTCCGAAAATCGTAGAGTTTTGATGATGTTTATCTGTATTGTCTATCTGTCGTGCGCTTCAAGTTAAGTAATCGAAAGCTTTTTAAGTTGAGAAGAAATTAGATAGGGTTTGAATTTTCAAAGGAATCTTGGAAGCAATTAAAATCCCAAAGTTTTTAGGGTTTATCATTTGCTTCCAGTGGAAGCGTCGAAAGGTTTAAAAGATTAATTTTGCCTACAGACAATTCCAAAGTGTAGTTTGCACTTTGCAAAGAAGTCTTGTTTGCATGCCTTACTTCTTGCTACACTTTAACCTTTTAGTTTATTTTCTTGGGGAATACAAAAAAGTGGATAATGCCTAGCTGTAGAAGCTTGAGGATGAATGTTGAGACTATAAAACGTAATTCTGTGTTACGTATAACTACTGAGCTGTTAACTGATTGTGAAACTATTTCTATTTTCTTAGATCGTTGCTTTTTTTTAGCACGTGGCGATAATGATTAAATATTAGAAGGGTATATAGCTTTCAGCTGATAATTAAGAATAGTTCTTGTAAGTTGCTATTGTAATTTTATTAGCGATAATATTTTTGTTGCATAAGGCAGTGTAACAGTTGCGATAACAATCGCTTTTTTTCATGATTCAGTAATTTAGTTTGAAATTATTAGAACGTACGTAATTGCTGTTTGAAATACTTTGAACTCCTAAACTGAAGTCTGATTTACTTTTTAAAAATGCGAAACAATTACGAATATTGTTACCTATGTTCTTATTTCTTTAATATACTGTTAACATTTTAGTCAACTCTATTTTTTTTTTACATTTTTTTGTACTAAAACGAGCATTAGCTAAAATAACGTGAAAAATTTAATTGAGAACTGGCTGGAAACTACTAAACTTTTCGTGTCTGACATAATTATGAATTCGTCATACCCATTAAACTCGTTTATCAACCGGATACTCGTGGTTTTTCATTAGCACAATTTTATTTTCTTCTAAAACTAGACCAAGCCTTTTAATTACTAAAGTATTAAGCAAATTGACCAAGGAAAATCAATAAAAGTTGAAATAATCTGACAAATATAATTGATTGTATGCAATAGTTCAGTAAAGGCTAAAAAGTTCGTGGAAGTAAATACAGAAGTTATATAATGAAGGCCTAAATAAAATCAAACAAAAAAAAAACAAAATTCAACTCAATACTAGCTAATTTCCTGAATACTTTCTATAAATATAATGATTTCCAGATAATTTTAAGATCAAATAAGCGTAGATGTAAAGCGTAAAAATGTTTTTTAATAACAAAGCTTATACTTGTTGTTTCGAAACAATATTTACGACTTAGTATGTCTGCACTTGAAGTCTTTCTTTTATCTCTAAGCTCAAACTCATAACGATAAAGGCCAGCAGAAACAAATTGTTATTCCTGACAACTAGTGTTAGGTAAAAAAAACCTTGAATTGCAAATAAAGAGAGCGAGATGACATTAAAATTCTCTACACTTACGATAGGGACAAAGCATCTCATGAGATTAGAAAATTTCGAAGGGTATGAATTTTAATGCTTTGTAGAAAGTTTGTTTATAATTACAATTATCATGATATTATTTTTGAAAAGATTCATCTTTTTTGAAATTTAACTTGAACGGGTAGGATTCGATTTATGAGTTAAGACAGCTTTGAGAACCGATAAATCCACGTGTTTGTTTGATAAAGAAGCCCTCCGTAATGCATGTTGGTCACGCACTGCAAAATCATGTCTTTGTCGTTATAATTTTCTTCCACCCTAATTAAAAATATCGATCAAAAAGTACTCCCGGTTATTCGTTTGACCCACTTTCACAAAACTCTTAACTGAACCGAACAAAATTCTAAGAATATTACTTAATAATCTTGAATCTTGTTTGAGCTTTCCACTTTTCATAGTCACACATAATATTGCGAGAGAGAAATTGTCTTTATTTTTGTTTACAAACTCAAATATATTTTTCAAGTCACAAAATGAAACAAAAATAAGATCGAAATAATGAACTTATTTACTGATTGATCCTGCCAGGGATTTCATGTGGATGATAATTTTTCAATTCAACTTCTGATGAGCAGTGCCTATCTAGTTTCAATTATTGATAGAAATAATCGATATGATAGGTTTCACGATTACATTCCTTATTCTTTCTCCCTGATAAGGCTCTTTAAAAACTTTCTGTTCAATCTATCGAATATTCTGAGATTTATGACAAACGACGTATCTTTTAAGAAATAAAAATCTTCTAAAATTAGAGTCGTCTATAAAACTAAAAGAATTAATCTTATCTGGCACATTAAAATAAGCAATTCGTTTATTTTATGCCAAGCACGCTGAAAAAGCTGTCACGACATTTGCGTAATACAAAAGTTTTTATTTGCATAATGTTTTTAATATTTCTAATGTTTATTCATTATGTTAGTATTTTCTATCCTCGCATTTTATTATTGCAAAATTTTCTGTAAGATCAAAAGTTGGAGGCTGAAAAAGTTGTTTTTCCTTCAAACTAACTACAAATTTGTTTCTATAGTTAAGTCATAATGTTATAAAAGAATGAACAATGCGTTTAATTAATGAAGTTATATTCCCTTGCCGCAGTGCGGACTTTTGAATCCATTTTCAAAAATCAATTAAGAAAATTGAATGGAAAGAGGGTGTTCGCTAAAAGATATTAATTAATCATGTAATGTGTTTCCTGGAAAAGTCCCTTTAAGGAACATAGTTTCTAGGTCAACACTCAAGGTTGTTGAGAAATGACCTGGGTTGGTCATGTTTTCGAAACTTTTTCTTGGACGTCAGACTTCACCCTCATAATCTAATATAAATTGATACAGTTTGACAGAATTCAACTTATTTCCGCTAAAGCGAACTGAAGATAGATTTTTTTACATTAAAAAGGCATTATTGATATTTGACTTGATAAATTAATAAAAATTCGGTTATATCTTAAATCAATAAAAGAAAGATTCCAGATTTTAGTAAATGTTTTTGCAGATGATAACGATGATATTTTTATGAGCATGAGCAAGACTTAACCCTATAGCCTAGAGTATAGCTGCCCACGGGAAATATTATAAATAACTATATGAGGGGTCACTGTGCGGATACTCTTCTGTCTATAATTGTTGGCTAAATCCGAACCATATATTCAAGAATAAGTAGATATTTTGAGCAGCAGGAGTTGTGTCATAATTTATCGATGTTATAGCTCAATGCAACGCACGCTGCACTTTAAACTCGGTAAATTACGACATCTTCGTGAGCATTCACTTTCGTGCAAATGCACTTGCGGCTGAAAATCCTAAGTCTCTCTACTTTAATTACATTCTCATCATAGAATGTATTTTTAATATAATTTTAATTGCTTTTCTAAATTGTCATTGAGAATTTGAGAGAATTATCGAATGTTTCTTCGAATAGGTGAAAAGAATTTAATTATTGGCTACTTGAGGATTGAATGATAGTCACGTCAGGAGAAAAAAACAAAGGCAGGAACTTACAATCCATATGATTATTATAATACCTTGAACGGTAGTCGTCACATTCTTGCCAGTTTAGTGAACTTTGCAAGCGTAGCTCTCATGAAAAAGTATTCTTGAGATATTGTTAAGCTTTAATTTAGGAATGATAATATTTGCAAAACTTGTTAGGTTTTTTGGAAAGCTTCGTAAAAGATCAGTCTCCAATTTCCAATACATAATCAGACCTCCTACTAAAATCGCCCTATCTCGAGCGTTATTTTTATTTATTCTGGACAACATTAATCATATCTAGAGAGTAAAATACAGATTGAACTTCATGTTCACCCTAAGATTTTATTATACCCTAAAATCTGAAATCTGAACCTGATTTTTCATATCATCACTCCCCGTCTTGTAATACATGCAATCATCTAAGGTTTCCAATCCACTAACAAATTCTTTCTGAATGTAGGTGTAAATCAGTACAGTGAAATGTAGCGGAGCACCACAGAAAATTCAATAGAAGGCAAGCATGGGAGATGGCATAAGAACCCTCAGAAGAGTCAAGTGAAAGTTTCTTGATCAACGAGATTCTCCCTCAAAGGGAATTCTCTTGGCTAACCTTGAGTGTGGTAAAGCTAGACGAGACAGATTTCATTGAAGAATCAGGAAAGAGTAACTGAATTCGGCTCATCGTTATGTATTATACTACAAGCTACACGAGGTAGAGCCGGGTTACGTAAGATTATCGAGTTTTAGCCTCGTGGTTAGCTTGAACAAGAGGGAGTGAGAAAGGAAAGCTCAGAAAGACGAGAATCGTTATAGAGTATAGAGGAGACAGAGTGAGACAAAGTGGAGAGTAAGCTGAAGGAAATTAAGTTAAGAGAGAGGAGCGAAGAGAAATCGCCTGGTAACGGCAAGTTGGGAACAGTTGGAAACGTGTTGGGAACCCGACGAGCGAGATTGGCGAGAAGAGTCTAGAATCTCTCTTGCTCTCTCTCTCTGTCTCTCTCTGATGACAGGGGAACTTGTATGAAGCGGAAAGGAAACGGGTGGAAGGCAGCTTAGTCAGCAGAAAACGAAGCCGAGACATGGTCGTGGAATCAGCTGGGAGCTCTGCGATGTTGCCAGGTCGTTCCCAGTGACCTGACTCAGGCGCTTGGAGTGGATCAATATTAGTTGAATCGGCAACCTTGTCAGGCCTTTATTTATCGCCAGTTCGGAGCAAATATACCAATGTACAGAACTGTAGACCACGGAGCATTGGCACGCCTTCTCCGTTTCCCTTTCGCCCTTTCAGCTCCCCAATGACTCGTTGACACCATGACGGTTCTCGAGGCTCTCAACTCAAACTCAGCTACCTGACCGATTTTAATTGTTGATTCTAGGTACATATCAGGGGAATCTGGGTGGAGGTGTCTTTATTTTGTCACAAATCGACGCTATCCATTTACTGATCATCATTTGCAGACTCCGAATTGTGGAGTCATTCCCCTGTGCTAGGATTTCTGGTTTATGAGTCAGATTGCTAACTCAGACTGATGCTGTTGCTATGGTTGATGACAAACACCTTCTAGAAAAGCAGACTTTTTTGGGTTGTTAGGAATCCGGTCGTCTTAAGAAATTTGATCCCTTTACGGATTTTAAATGAATCTTGAGAATTCTGGTTAGATGTGGTTAGGAAAATGTCTTCTTCTCGGAAAAAAAGCCACTAGAAATTGCTAATCTTGCAAATAATAAACTTGGAACTTTTCTTCGAATCGATTGTGCAATGTCTCAAATCGACTTCCAATTTCTTGTTGGAAATTCTTTATTCAGATCAGGTTCTGTCTCTCTAAAAAGTCTTCTCGTTTTTCTATCTTGAGAAACCGTTTCAGAATTTAAGCTGCAATTATATTCTAAAGGGCAGAGTAGTAACTTTCCTGTCTATAACTTTTAATTTGAAAACTGAGATCGCATTTATATCTATTACGTTAACACTTATTATGAATTGATGTATCCATGACAACTAATCGTAGAATGTATTTTCAGCTCAGGGTCTGTAAGTCACGTATCAATGATAAAAGAAAGAAAGAGTCTATCTTAGACTTTCTTATATATCTAAAAACTTCTAAAATCTTACTATACAAAATCATTCTTAAATGTCAATAAATCTCAAATAGTCTCTCAAGCTTCCAAGCAATTTTATTATAATTTAAGTAAAAGCTAATTTTAATCAACGTCCTTGAATAACGCGTATATTGGAATATGTCAGTTCTCAGACACTTGGTCGCCTTCAATGTAACGAAAATATATTTGCAGAAAGAAGCATTCAATGAGAATTCAATGAGAGAAGCTTGACACAAAGTGAATTTTTACAATTCAGTGTCTGAAACTTTCTGATCAGTCATGATCAAGTTTCAAGAAAGTGTCCAAGATCCGTGACTAGTCTAATAATTCAAGGTTTCAGTCTGGATATAAACTTCCTGAAGTAAACAAGTTAGAAAAATGTATACTCCTGTCTTCAATTGAAACTTTTCCTGCTTCTTTCGCCTTTAATCTAAAACATCTTTATCTCGAACTTTATCTTCTTAAGTATAAAACTTGCAGTTGACTCTACTATTCGATTTTAAGATAAAACCCTTATCAACAAACATAATAATCTACAAGAAATCTAGAGATTAGAATTCCTAACAATATCAAAACTCGTTGCGAAAGACGTTTCGTCTGAGACATTTGTCTAGCAAAGAGCTTGCTATAAACTGCAAATAACTATATGCATACAAAGGTCTGCCGACATTTTCAAAGGTTAATTTTACATAGACAAACTGACTATCGTGATCACAACTATACATAGATGAGCAAAGCTCTTCAATGACGACTTTGGAAAGACTAGTCTCTATAATAAAGATCTCTGACGTGTTCCAGCTCCACACTGCATCACGCTTAAAATACTTTACAGGGTATTTTTGTCAAAGACTCCTAGTTCTCTCTTACTTTACCGATTTGCTACCCAGGGATGTTAAAAAAAAACAATTTAATTTTTTTTTTAGTTTCTCGTGATTTGTCTTTTATACAGTTTCTTCCTTCAAAAATGTATAGTTTCATGATTCATGATTGATTTCCGAATCAATTATAATATTTACCAAAGATTGAAGAGTTCATTACATCATTTTCTCAAACTAGTTTTGCGATCTTCACGGCTTTCTCTTTTTGAGTTTATTTTAGTGTTAATATCACAGATCGTTTATTTTGTTTATTTTCTTGATAAACTAGAGCACGCTACAGAATTTCGCGCTCTAGACAAATACAATTGACAATTTTTGGCAACGGGAAAGAAACTCACGAATGACATTTCTCAGGGTCGCGTTCCTGTCGGTTCTGAAGGTTACGAAATGTTACTTCTCCTTGAATCTACCCACCTTAGGCAAATATTGAATTTATCAAATAACTAAATGCCCTTTCTCTTCGTCCTTGGTCTCGGAAATGAAACACGCGAAATGCTCCTGGGAACAAATTACCAGTCGGTCTCGAATGCTCTTTCACACTAGACTCTCATTTTACCTCTTTCTCTCTTCTAGAATTCAGTTGAACGCATTCTTGCCAAGATCAACTATCAACCTAAAGACGGGACTAATTATTGATTTGAATTTTTGCCAGCTTTTCAAACAGAATGTGATCTTTACCTTCTCCATCTTGAAAAATTTCGTAATATAAGAGAAGATCTTTAATCGAAAACTGGTAGATAGAAGTGAATTGGCAGAAAGGATTTCTTTGGTACATTTTCTGAGCATAAATATCTTCTCTAAAAACAAATTCTCCTTAAAGGTCAATGTAGATTTATTTTTTCGTTTCTTAATTTTATAGCTAAGATTTGTTTGTTTGTTTGTTTGTTTCATCTCATAATCAAATTTTGTATCAATCTTTTCTGAATATTAAACTGTTGAGTTTTATTAAGGAATAAATGAAGAAGCATTTTATTGAGCATATTATGTCTGACGGTTTGTGTTTAAGAAGCAGATGGCAGAAGAATAGAGTGTTCAAATTGTTTCTGTGCATTCACCAGTAAGCAGAGAGGTCGATAGACCTAAAGTCTACTTCCTTCACACGCAATTTTCCTTCAACACGCAACTGCCGAGCATTCTGACATTCTCGTGAAGCTAAAATGTAAAACTTGGGTTCTTACAGAGCGTGGCGTGGGCGTCATGCTTTCACACATCCAGATGTGAATGCATGTAATATCAAGTTAAGAGCGGCAAGGAAAAAATGGCTGGATGATATGAATATTATAGAACTTAGTCCATGCCAGCAATTCAAAGTAAAATGAATTAAATTATAAAGTAAGATATAGTTGAATACTCCATCTTATAAAATCACTCTAAAATGAATTTCAATCCTCAATTGTGAATTGGCTGTTTTTAAATTTTAGTAGACAACATTGGTGAAAGTATTGTCACGAGAACAAGCCGCCTGACGTTTTATTCTGTTAGCATAGACTGATAAGATATGCAAACGTGAACCTGTTTTATGATATCAGGCAAATTACATGTTTATGTGGTATTGACAGTCAAGGATGCAGGGTTGCCAGATTGAAAACTTTGATCAGATGGCTCGTCAATTTCCCCAAAAAACTGATTCAATTAGTATTGAAGCCTCTTAAAAATTTGAAGATGTGCTTCAATTGAGTTCATCAAGTGAACGTTGTTAGAAACAAGTCGAGCACTTGGTTCTATAAACAATAAATTGGTCTCATTTATCAAACTGGACTAGTGACAAAAATTTTTGTCTGATTTGAAACACTTGAAGCTGAGTAAAGATTGAGCAATAAAATAAGACTCAATTGAATTACGACTCCCAAGCAATGATATTCTTGAAAATTAATTACTGACTTGGTGAATTAAAACCTCTAAAATGAATTTGGAAAAGACTGTTCATTTGATAAAACTTGAACGCTTCTCACTGGCCAATGTTTTCGTTCAGATAGTAATTAGACTAATTTAAATCCAATGAGCGAGTACTTGGGAAACCGAATAAGTGGATCACGTTCACAACTATTCAAGGCCACTTGAGTTCGATACAGGAACCGATGCCAAAGTATCGCATAAAAAGCTGTAGCTTGCTTAAGCCACATTTTTGAACCTAATTGTAATTCTCTTCTAGATGATTCTATTCTATAAAAGCGATTATTTTGCTAAACTAATCCAGATCTTGGAACTCGTATGGAAACTGCTGCTCCGTTCAAATTAATTTTTCCATTAAAAGTGTTCTTCATCAAATTTCTCTCTAGATTAACGAATCTCTTTAGTACGATTTTGAAGGAGAAGTGACAATACTTTTATCGACCAAACTTTATCCAGGTGTGTATCGATTTCAGCTTCGTTGCACAGTAATGACGTAAACCTTTGAAAAAAGCTTCAATAGGATTAGAACCTTGAAATCTGGGTAATCAATCATATTGTCTAACTTCCACATCCCGAATACAATAAGCTAGCCCGAATTTTCAAATAATTTTCAAGCCTTTCTGCAATGAATGCACTTGCCTACGTGGCAACCGACTCTCTAAACGAGTTTTCAAAACTGGATTTTAAATTGCCCAATCTGAATATAAAGATTTGCAAAATTAAATTATAATTTATAAGCCTGACGCTATTAAAAATTTTTGATTTGCTCCTATTTGGAAATATTACATTATAATTGTCTGAGCTTAAGAATGTAGAGATTCTGAATCCATTTTCATTGACTACTGTGATTACAAATATTTATTATCCTGTTGAATAATATTTAGAAAATATTTAAGAGAAACTGTTACTAAATCTTCTGCATAAAAATTCTCTGCGATCTCACTGATTTTTATATACTTTCTTTTTCAGTCTGATGGCCAAATGTCTAGTTCTCGAGTTCCGTAGCTACAATCGATCTTCCTTCCCTTCACACTGGGCACTTCCTCTCCCAACTTCATTTCATCCCACCATGTTATCGTTTGCCTATCCCTTGTTATATTTTCTCTCCTTTCCATCATTTCCTATAAGAAATTATGGAAAACTGATAGGAGGAACTAATCTACTAATCCCACCTAGGATTCTAGAATCCACTTTAACAAATTGAACTGACGCCTTGTAGCTCAGAACCAGTGACCTTACGCATGCTTACGCAATCAGGCTTCCTTTCATTCTTCTTATCTAAATCGAAATGTTTATTGAAGGAAAAACAATGGCCGAAGAATTTGCTAAAAATTGTTTCTCGGAATATTCTAGTAGATGTGTTATAACAAGCTGAGTCTGAAAATAGAATCTGTCTAACAAGCAGAATATGCGCTGGTTTTTATTAGAGTAATTTTAGAATTAGAAAGTCAGGGGAGATAATATGCATTCGACATTTATAAGCATCTAAAATGGAATGGTTGATTTCATGGCGTCCTTTGCTGATAACAGTTTTCGTTTTATTTCCAACCAAGCGAAGCCGAAGCATTGCGTAGCAACTGTGCATCATAGTATGCGTTAGCACAGGCGTATACATATTGTAAAATTTTCTTGTGTAAGTATCGATGCGGGAGCGGAAGTTTCTCTCCGCCTCTGCTGAATGTTCCTCTACAGAGTCGCTATCTGTTGAAACTTTTATAAACGAACCTCGAGTGAACGGTCGGTCTATAGGTGGCGCCCGTATGCTGAAAACCAACTTACACTCGGGTCTCCCAAATCTCAACTTCCCAAATCTCAAGTTCTCCCAAATCTCAAGTCAAGTTTCTCTCAAATGTCAAGTCCGTCTTTCCGAAGAATCACCTGATAACCACTGCGCAGGCGTGCACGCATGCGCAGTGGGGCTGTTTGTGAAATTTGAGGACTTGACATTTGGGAGAACGCTGGCCAAAATTTCTTGACATTTGGGAGACTCGAGTGTAATTCATATAATTTTCAATATTTATTATGAAAAATGAAAATTGAAAAATGATGTACAACATTTTACACATAGAGCTTTAACCCTCCAAAGAATGACAATTTTGGGCTTATTTTTTGAAACCAAAACAATTTAAAATAAGTTTTTAAAGTATATGACACCTTTCACTGTAGGATTTTCAATTTTAGAATTAATCTTGTAATAAATTAATCTTGGTAAACAAGATTTTAATACAATTTTTTATTTTATTTGCAGTGCATAGACTTCGTGAAGGCAGGAGCTGAACAGGGCCTTACTCCCTCAGACGTAGTTTTGGCAGCTGACATTACTTTCTCGTGTGTGGCAGATCCACAAGCTGCTAAAGAAGTAAGTACTTTATTTAATTTAGAAGTCAGGTAAACATTTTGCTTGGCAACTACTTTAGCTTAAGAACCAAGACTTGATCAAAAGAAGTCAATGCTGGAGAAAATAGAACCAGACTAACAGAAAATATTTATTTCAGATGGTATTTGGCAACTGCGGTGTCCTCTCGGAGATGTCACCTGATAAAGGTTACATAGAGATGACAGGAATTGATGCTGAGACTTCTAAAGACATAGCTGAAGCGATAAATGGAAAAGGTGGTCGGTATTTGGAAGCACAAGTGCAAGGCAGCAAAACTCAGGCACAGGAAGGTACCCTCGTCATCCTGGGAGCCGGTGATCGGACGCTTTTCGATGAATGTCAGAGTTGTTTCGAAGCTATGGGAAAGAGCAGTTTTTATCTTGGAGAAGTCGGCAATGCATCCAAGATGAATCTTGTTCTACAACTCATGGCTGGTGTCACTTTGGCAGGCTTAGCAGAAAGTATGGCCCTTGCTGATCGAGCAGGACTCCAACAGAAAAACGTTCTTGAGCTTTTGGAACTCACTTCGTTAGCTTGTCCTGCTATTCTTGAAAAGGGAAAAGGTAAACTTAATATTTTGTTCTAAAATTACGATTCCGTAGGACCTAAATTCGTCAAATATTATAGATAGTTATTAATTCGAGAAGTAATTAGTAGGGCTATATGACATGGCCTTTTTAAAAAGTCCGGAAAGTTTAATGTTAGAAGTAACATTCAAAGTAGTGAATTTGTCGGTCTTAGATTTATGCGGTTTTCTTCACTTACTTCTCATCTCTAAACTGTGATGAGTATTTCAAAGACTGACAAATTATACGTTAAATAACTTCAAGTAGAAAGAATTAATTACATTCCAGACAACTGTTGCTTACAACCTTGTCTTTCACAACTCATAACTTCGGCATTTTTAAAGAATATTGTATATTTTTGAACTTATTTAAAAAATACTTTATCTGTTAAGCCTAAATGCTACATAATAACTTGTTGAACTTTTCATTGCCAGTAAAGATATCACACAAGGAACAGCATTTTAATTTTCTTTGTACTAATTAATATCGGATTCCATTTCTTTCATATCATAAAGTCACTGAATTTTCTAGAAGTCTTCTGCAGTCACTTGAAGTTACTTTATATAAATTCAAACATTGGTACTCCGGATATTACAAAGTGACCTCAGAGACATAAAACAACTTCATGAGGCTTCTGGACACTTTAGTGACTTTAGAAAGGCTTTTATTTCTCTTTTCAAACAATTCCTTTGGTTATTTTACTTTCACTTCCACTTGAATAACTTTTATTCAAGCAAAAAATGAATATCATTCCTCAAAAAAATGGAATATCATTCTCTGTTAACTAAATGCATTTTTTTATTTCAGCAATCATCGAAGGAGGATTCCCGACGCAATTGCCACTTCAGCACATGCAAAAAGACTTGAGGTTGTCCTTGGGTATGAGCGATCAGTTGGAGCAGCCTCTTCCTTTGGCGGCTGCTGCAAACGAGGTGTACAAACACGCGAAGCGCCTCGGTTACGGAGAGCACGACGCTTCGGCGGTGTACATTAGAGCCAGGTTCTAACGGGATCTTCTGCAGCTGTGGCCAAGTTTTTACTATACCATATTTATTGCAATACCTAAACTCGTCATCGGACGGTATTGAAAAAAGTAATTATAGTATCGTCAGGAAGTTCTAGGAGGCAACTTGATAATGCATAAGATCTAAGCAAGTGTGCGTGCGCGTGGGTGCAATAAAAAAAGTACAAGAGTTAAGATGTTAATCGTATCCACCATAGCTCGCTTCTTTGGCTTTCCATTCGCTCGAATCGAACAATCCAATGTGACAATAAAGAAAATATCAGGAAAATAAAAGAATAATAAACTTCGATGAGATTCCGATTATATACACGCACGCACCTTTCTGTGTTATTAAGTAGAAGCAGAATTAAAATCAGTTCATAAATCAAAGGAATTACAGCGTGAAAGCTTCGGAGATAGTGGCTAACATTAATTTCTGAAAGACGAAATGACGCAATTAAGAGATTGAGAGAGGTAATGATGACTTTGATTTTCGTAACTGCAGTAGGCTTCCTGGTGCAATTCTATAAGGACATTGACGAGATTTAGCACATAGTGGAAAGCATTTACCGATATAACTATTTTCTGTGCTCGACATCACGGTTTAAGAAAAAAATATGTACTTGGATTTTCGGCGTCGATTAAAAATAGCTGCAAAAAAGGATGCAAATAATATTTTGTAAAAATAATTGAAGACGTTATGTAACGTCACATATCACCTTCTACGAAGGTGGAACGAGTAATGAATTTTTGAGGGTAGTACGATTTAATGTATGGGGTTATGAATTTTAATGTTAACTCGACACTGGACGAGAACCCTTTTAATCTTAATAACAAATAGATTAACACTTTCAATTCAGACTATCAGCAGATTTGTCTTTGGCAATAATCTGCGCGTGGTATTAATATTCTTTTTTGATTATTTTAGTCATAAGAAAGGTTTCTTGTTTGAATTCTTCGATGTTGTAAAGTTGACTTGAAATTAAAATTTATGATGCTATTTTTTGAACCTAGATAAAAATTTGACGAATATGATTTTTAAAGAATACAATTTCGCTTTGACTTTGCGACAGTCTCAGTATCAAATCTTGTTTTTAAAAACATGTAAATTGTTCATTTGTAAGCGCGATAGATGATTTTTCACTATCACGCAGCGAACGCATTGCATGTCTTGCAATCATTGGAGAGCCGCGTATTCTTGGAACGATTTTCGCGGTAAAAACGCTGGAGCTAGCTCGAAAGTTCCTAGGGGAATGTAGTTTACATTTCCGTCTCTTAGGCACCACGATGAACGGTCGAGCGAGTCTCTTCGAAGATGCGATGCCGAGCGCGTCGACTCCGTAAAAGGTATACATAGAAGATAGCATAATTGACACAAATACACACGCACGCACGCAGACTACAGGCTACGCGCCATATCATAACTGTATGTAACTAGATTATACGATATTGACGCAATTTATTAAAAGTAATGATTCAATAACACGCTGTAAATTTAAATTAACAGTGATTGAATGAAAATGCGACAGAGCAAGAAAATTACAAATTTCAGATAACCATATAGAATCGTATAAATAGCAGTAACACATGTGAGTGGAATGAAAATGGGAGAAAGAGAGGGAGAGAAAGATATACATATAGGTAAGCGTGTATGCGGGTGAGAGTCATATATGCGTTACGTCAGTTGCATCTGCGATACGCGTTATATATGTTTTGTCACAAGATACATTGGTTTTTGAATAAATATCTATTTGAATTAAAACTCTGTGGAGATACTCATCGTAGAGAGATACTCATCGAAGCCTTACCCATAAAAATAAGCACAGAAGAAAACTATGTAATATCTGTATTTTTCTGGTGGTCCAGGGAAAGACTTTATTTAAAAAGTATATTTAGGCCATTTAGGGGACCTGCCGAGCGAACTTTCTAAGTGAGCTATTTAAAAAAAAATACCTTCTTTTAGACAACGCTAATCTGCATTAGAATTATATAATTGAATTTGTATAGAAAAATAGAATGAAAATTTCGTTTATAAAAAGCTTATCTGAATTTTCAAAAATAAATATTATTCTATATACATTATTGTACAATTTTTAGAATTTCTGTTTTGTGATTCTTACATTTGAAATGCTCTCTAGATTGCATATCATTGTAAATTATTGTAATTTTAAAACTTAAAGTAATTTGAATTCTGAAATAGTACCTAAGTAGTGTTTATTTATTGGTACCTCTTTTATAACTTTAATAATTATTTTAGTATTTTTTGTTACAAATAATGAAATGGAGATATTTTTGATTACAGTGTCATAGAGTTTGTAATGTTGAATTTGGATCATTTTCAAATTTTATTGGCTGCTTTATAACTGTTCTGTTTTGTGGGTCGAAAATTGAAAGTTTGAAGCAGTCAAACGGAACTGTTCCAAGTGATTAGAAAATCTGAGTGAAGGCAACTCGCATGCGCGTGATATATTTTGCGCGCGTGTGAGTGAAAAGCAGGAAGAGAGAGAGAGAGAGAGAGGTTAGACCGTAGTCGATAGCTTGATGACACCTGTGGCTCAGGCTCAGTTCGCCGCGAGTCCACGCGCTGATACATTGTTGTGCGTGTGCATGTTCATTTCACTTTAATGTCCACGTGACAGATCGTTACACACCGGATCGTCAGAAGTGCGACAGGTGGCTGTTCACGTTGTAATGACTCTTCTGTTCTTGTCACTAGTTTCTCAGTTCATTTTATTATTTTACCTATAATGTCTAACGGTTATCCCCCACCCCTATTATTTATGAAGCTTTCCCCCACCATTATTCCCCTCTTAAACGGAGCTTTTTCAGTCCTCTCCTGTTGTAAGGTATCATCAGTTCTCAATGTAAACACTGGACATGTGTAATTTTTGTATGAAGTGAAAAGTGATCAAAATCTATCAATTCCGGGAATAATTTACAGTTTTTCTAACGGTTTTTATTTGAAATTATTACGTAAACAAAGTTGACTAGTGGTACGAGTGCAAAATAGAATTTTCGTAAGCAGTGATTGTCAATCCTCCTACGCCATCTGTCGAAGTTTTTACATTGACCGTTATTTTGAAAACTTTCCTCACGTGCGTTCAGTGTACAGGAAATCTGGGAAGTTTTTGTTGTAAGTTCGGCTTAAAAGTGTATTTAAAACGTTAACTGTTCATTACGTATTGGAAATTTACCATTCAGAAGATTGGGTGTAGACGTGGAGTCAAACAGGTTTTTACGTGAAACAAGTAGAAAGGTAACTACACAATCCCAGTTTGAAATAAACGAGTAGATAAAACGATTGCAAATAATAAGTAACGAGCTAATCACGAACATCGGTTTTGTTTTTTGAATAGTTATAATATGTTTTGAATTGATAACATATAACAAAAGTGGTAACAACGCAATTTTTTTTGCTGATAAATCCGCCATTGATTGTCAACAATATCAGTAATGTAAACAATTTTTAAAAAAGTACTTTTTGTAATTGTTTACATTACTCTTATCCAATATTTGCAAATACTGTATGAGAGGAATTTAAACGGGAAAATATTACTTACTACTTTTGAAATTAGGTTATAGAAAATAGAATCTTTTTGGTTTATTTTTTTGTGTATATTGTGTCCATCTTGTCTTTGCATAGTTTTGGAGGTTATATAATCGATTGACCTATAGTTTAATATACAATTAGAAAAAATAATCAAATGATGGCGTTACTCGTATAGGTATTTGCAAAATTCTTAATCTTAATAACCTCTTAAATGTTGTTTATATTGCAAATATAACTTATGAAATATTTTTAAAATTAAATCACAATGTGTGATGAATTTCTATAGATAATGAAATCAGATTTTGACAGAAACTGTAGATTATGATTATGAAACAATGAAAATAACCTTCTCGCTTAAACGGTTAATGGCGCCGCAAACGTTGTCTTTTTGTTTTCGCTTAAACATATCAACATCAGGATCGGATTATTGTCGGTTGGTGCCCAAGGCTATTTTAAAATCCTACTTTATATTGAGGTTTCCTGATAAGATCTGACTAGTTGAAGAAACGCATAAATTCTATGAACATTTTTTAAGAACAAAATGTTATCTGTGCATAATTTGTAACGAATAGATATATGTATTCTAATTCCTTATAGTCCTTGGAGATTTTAGATCCAAATTTTAAATCTTTTCTTTCGTCCTGATTCCATAATTCAATTTAAGGGTGTTAGATCCACATTCTAATCTCAAAATTCGATCTCTTCATTTTTCTTAACAGTTATTGTGATTAGATATTGTTTTTGCTGTAGCGATATTCATTTCAATACTTTCTGGATAAAATCTAACAATTAATATTGATTTTGTTGCCACAAATAAGATTTGGACTACAATTAGGACATTTTACAGGGAAATTAAGTGTTAGGACCATTTACGAGGCTTCTGATATTTTTTCTGGAATCATCGATATTTTTAGTAATTTTTCCATATATGTTGTATATTTAGAAGGCGGAATTTACGCCACCAGAGTAATCAAGTATTAATATGTTTTCTCATGTTTTTTTGTTTTAAATCGCCTTCAGTTCTCGATCTTCTCGTATCTTTAAAACTGCTGCCGCTTCTTCCACCTTCGACCCGGTGCTAATCGTTCAAGACAAAGCAGGTTCTTCATCGCACGGCGACAGAAATGCTTGCTTTTGAATACAGCATGTCAATCGTAAACTTGACGATGTTCCTTCGCTTTGTAGATCGCGATAAACCTATCAATCTGATCCAACCAGTCCAGGATATTCAGTCTTCGAAGTAACGCTTCTCTCACTTAATGTGACACACAACTCTACTTTTCAAAAAACGTATTTTTCAATTTTCTAGAAATTCCTTATGAATTAAGGTAGTTGGAGAAGCAGAATTGTCATTGTATCGGTGACGTGATAAAGACAAAAAGTTTAAGAAGTTTTTTACGTTTTTGTCAATATTGTACATACTGTATGTTGATATAGTTTAATATTTTTTGGTAAATATCAAGTGTTAAGCGATTTCAACAATTGGAAGCATTATTCCTTATCAGCGGAATTAAATTATCACTCAATTACACTGATATCAGCGTTTAATTTAGAACCTCTTGTCAAATAATTAAAAACAGCTGAAAAAACATTAGGAAATATTCGATCTAGGAGTTAGGAGTTTTCTGCTTCTAAATGTAATATTTAAAAAGAGGGTTTCACTCTTCCTAATTAAAGTAATTATCTCTAGTACGTGTAGCCCACCAAACGATTTTGACCCGTCGACTCTGTCCTTATGAAATTTCTTTTAAAGCCAGAATGACTTCCTTATTCTTGTTTCCAGGTTCACTTCGTCTCTGCATTTCGAGTCCTGCGATACGATCACTGGTTTCGTGTCGTACCAGGATGTGGAATTTCTCCTGGAAGTAAAGAAGACTTTCGGTGCCAAAAGTTCTCTGCAAAGTGAAATCTTGAACAAGGAGCGATTTATTTGAATTTCGTGGCATATAATTTGTAAACCTGGAGGTACTAAGTAGAGTGATCGGCAAGAGACTAAGACACTAGAGAAAGGCAGTGGAGGAAGGGCGGTGATGAGAGAGGTGGAGGAAGAAACAGATTGGATTGAGCTCGCTTGGAGCGAGACCCATCGCATCGTCTCGCATTCCAAGACCCAGCGGATTCCGGTGCGTTTTCTTCGGGAAGTGGAACGCTTACGGTACCATTTTCCCTGGCGAGGAGCTTCATCGTTTTTTAAGAGCAGCGAAATGACATTGAGTTAAAGCGATTGATGTCGGTAAGCAAGCTGTTTGACGCTCGTAATGAACGCTTCGTTCTGCAAGCACTTATCGTATAATCGCAATCCCGCTTAACGTACGTCCTTGAATCACGTAACGCTTTTACTCTTCGACTTTTCACTTCGTTACCCCTTCGCTAACGCCTTCGACAAAGGATTATCTGCATATAGTCAACTAGAGGAAATGATTGTGAAAGTCGATTCCCTCGGACCAATTAGATTCTTCTATGTAGAAGAGGAAACCTCGCTCGTCACTAAAAGAGTTTATTCAGATCAGTTGATAGCTGCAGCCAAACTTTTTGTCGAATCTGAAGTATCCCCGATGTGGATCATCAAAGATCAAAATTGGGACACTCTCAACAATTTGAAACAATCTGTTCAGATGTGATGGTGAATTCTTTAGACATTTGACTTTTTCAGTGTTTCTAAAACCAGTTTTCAACACTGACTTTATCAGATTATCAGACCCTATCAGTCACTCTTTTTTCGCGCAATTAGAACCTGGAGAACCGGTGTCGTATGGTTGGCTTTAGTCCTGAGAACCTGATTATGTAACCTATCTGGGGAATTAAATCTCTGATCGCAAATTGTTTCTCTAATTGTTATTCCAGGTCTCTTAGACATAACTGTTTCTGTAGATAAAAGTTGCTCCGAGGGCAATACTGATTCTTTAAACCGAGTTTTTAATAAGGTAGATTTACTTTTGCTTTGAATACTCATGTTGATCACTCTAGAACAATAGAGTCCGTAGACTTTGTTGGAGAGAGTGGTCATTTATTATTGGACTTGTCTAACCTTATTCAAGTTGGAACCCCATTTGTTGTCATTTGTTTTAGACGCGATATGGTGTCCCATAACACTCTCTCTTGATTCAGACTTTCCTAGAAAGCTAGAATCAAGGAGAGAGTGTCTATTTATCCAAGGTCCATCCATTGTACTGTAAATAAAGGATATTATCTAGGTACTCTATAAGATTTAAACAATCAAGAAAATATTCATGGTTATGATTCTTGTGGATTATTCAGGTCAAGGAATGGTTTATTAGAGATAAGTAAGGGCAAGAGTATTTTGGGTTTTGTGTCTTTGATCCGGATGATTTTTGAAATAATGGGATTGAATACAAAGTGGATGGATTGGTGAATGCAAGTTTGAAAATGTCAGCGACTTGCCAAGCGGGTCATTTGCCCTTGCGAGCGTGGAACGAAACACTTTCGACTTTCGACTCTGTCTGCGACTCCTAAGAACGGTTAACCAATGCGTGTGGTGGAAGGATCTCTCGCGATTACACTCCGCCCACCAAGCTTATGCACCTGCACTCTTCTGCACTTTTCTCGTCTTCCAGGTTGCATTACGACATTGTGAAAGGATATTTTTTCCGAGGAAATATACATTTTAGACCGGATCTTTGATTTCTTTTGGAAGCTAAAGTTGCCTGTAAATAAATCAATATTGAAAGGCAATTTGTCATCTTCCAAGGTTCCTTTTAAAAAAGTCAAACATATCCTTGACATTAGGACCCAGTAGATCCGAATGTGTCTTTATTCACTCTTGAGATTATTGATATAGGATCACTGTTGATATAAAAAATTTGTTTGAAGGATTGTAGATTGAAAAACTGAGTTGTTGATAAATACAAACAATTTTCTTTGTCTAGTCGCCACACTAGGTGTGCACCATTGTAAACTTCAATTGCCAATCATTTGCTCGGCTGGCGAGCACGTGGCAAGCTGTTTTGCAAGGCGCGTAAAATGTTCAATTGTTCACAGTGAACATTGAACATTCGCCTGCTTCCTGATTTCTCTTCGCCTATAAGCAAATGACATGCTAAGGTGAACTCGACCAATGCGATCCTATATGCAAAAATTCTTCTTTGGTAGCCTATTTCTTTAAAAATTCACTACCAATTATTAGCTCTATTTTTTTATCACAAACACACTGAATTCTATTCTCATTTACACCCTTTTTAAAAAAGGGTTTTAAAAGAATTCTAGAAAATTTATTACGATAGCAATTCAGACTGGTACAGTATCATTCGGATTGAGGTCGAATTGTTATGGAATCATTCTTAATGAAGCTGCGTATTCCAGCGGATTGAAGAATTAAAATTTAGTACAGATTGTTGTAGAATCATTCAATACTTTTCAAAATGAGAAGTTTATTCATACTTTGTACATACTTTATTCAGATATATTACAAATGTTTTTTTCTTTACAGATCCAATTGCCGCCACGACGTTGAGGAAGTTGACAAAAATGAAAAAAATCCGTCTCATCTTCGCATAAGTGGACTTGTGGAGCGATTATAATCGTTGATAATTCGTGGATCGCCGTTCAACTGGGAATTTGCTTGGAGGATTTCAAGTGTGTCCTAGCTGTCCAGCAAGTCCGGCCGGATCTATCATGCCACTATCGAGTTCAACTTAAACACTCCTACGTAAATGTGTGCAGTGTGCACTTACCAGTTAGTCAGTCAGTCAGCCATACACATTACACACATTGAGACTTACACCCGCCGGAAAGAAGAATGTGTAGATCCAGCTTTATGAATATTGTTCGCGAGTGAATTATCATTGAGCGCGTAGGTACAGTGGTAAAATACATAGGGAATAATAATACGTAGACCACACGGTGAATGGAAAGCCAACGGATCACGCGACAGTGATGCAGTGCTGTGGTGTTTGTGTTGAGTGCCCCGTGCCCATTGTTTGGATTACCTGAAGAGATGTCTTCGTCCGTAGGATATTATGACGATAGGAATCCGCTTCTCAAGGGCACTTTATCCAGGTAAACTGCTATCCATATGGTTGTACAATTATAAATATCTTGTATCTCGAGAGAAGACACGCGTCGTCCTCAAAGCAATCGGACACGTTTCTCTGGGAGGGGATTTGCAAAGAAGATAAACGAGACGAAGAGCTGAAAGGCTTTAGACCTTACAGGATCTAAATTATATGCCACAAACTATTTTTGAAGTAGGTTCCGGGAGAGACGTTATTTTTGGGGAGAGAGAAATGGATATAGCTTTGGGAAAAAGTATCCTGTAATTGTTCGTCTGATAAGAGCACAAATATAGGTATAGAGTACTGAATACAGTGATTAGCCACTTCAAAATCTATTAAGAAATATTTACAATTGAAACTTATAATGAATAGTGCAGAGTGTGTTGACAACAATCTTGCAAAGTTTATTAATAGTTTTATTTGTGAATATTTCTTAATGGCAAATGGCCAATCATTGGGGGGTGGCCAACCATTGTACCCATTACCCTACCTGGGTCGTTTTATGGAAGATCAGTTTCTATTCCGTAACCAAAGAATGATTTTGGGTTTTGCATACTTTGTAACTTCTGGAATATTTGTTCGCAGCTGCCTGATAATAACCCAAGTTCAAGGTAAAATATTTAATCTATGTGATTGTGTCAATCTTCCGTTTCAGTAAAGACATATGTTGAATATAATTTTCATAACACATATTTTACCAATAAGCCACAGGAGAGTCATTTAGATAATACAACTCAAATGAGTAATTGGACTCTTTGGACTCCTTTGAAAAATTAGAATCTCAGTAATCTTACTTGAATTCTATTTTAATTCAATACGAGTAACTTTTCGGAAGGCGATAAAATAAAATTGCTTAAGTTCAGACGTAATCTAAAATCGCTAGAAAAGAAAATTTAATATGCAAATACTAGAATTTTAATATCTAAGTGGAGTAGGGGCATCAGCGTCCGCCCACCACCTTTTCAATCATACATATAGCCTTTCAACTATATGTAAATTTGGCAAATATAAACCATGGACTTATACTTTTCTGTTTCTAATTTTATCAATTTTATTTTAATGGAAGAAAAAAATAGATGGATACTAGACAGACATTGGTGTCTCTATCTTTGTTAAAATTTATTATCCAGATGACTATATCCTGACATTGAAATATTAAAGAGAAGCTGTACTTATTATTTTATATTATTTTATATAATTAATACTTATTTTATATATATAATATATAAATAGTATAAATAAGTTAGTCATCAATTTGACTGAACATTAGTTTTTATCTAATTTTTAGTCAAAATAAACTTGTTCAGATTTAAAAGGATTATATATACACATTATATATACTGAATTTTATTTGAAACTTATTTAGAAATATAACTGAGGTTTAATTTATCAAAAAATAATTATTCTTAAGATTTAATGTTTACTTACAAAAATACAAGTTATTTGAAATTTTGTGTTTTTCCTTCCGTTTTACAAAAAACCTGCAATCATTATTCAATTTTAATTTTCAAGGTATCTGGTTTTATTTCTTGAAAGATTCTCCAAAACTCTATTCTGCATAAAAATAAAATAAGCTTTTTGGAACGAATAGAGAAATCTTGTAAAGCTTGGCTGAATTTTTTTTAAAAGTAAGTAATTTTTTCGTCCCGCCAAAGTCTTTTTCAAGGAATAAAATCAGCCTTTGAAAGTTAAAATTGAATAAGGATTGCAGGTTTTTTGTAAAATGAAAGTAAAGGTACAAAACTTCAAATAACTGTTTTTAAATAAACATTTTAAGATCGATTATTTTCTTATAAACTAAGTTTCGGTATTTCTTTTTAATTAAGTTTTAAATAACAGTCAGTGTATTTTTCTCCATATATCCTTGAATTCAAAATTGTTCTTTGCCGACTAAATTAATTCTCAGAACGATTAATTGCTAGATTTTAAGAAATTTCCAAGGATTTGAAAACGTTTCAAACCTTAATCTTGAAATTTAAATTTAAAGCTATTGGTAATTCCTTTACCGAAGTCTTTTTGAGTAATATAATATAATATATAATATAATATAATATAATATATAATATATAATATATATATAATATAATATAATAATTTTATAGTCATACATAGTGTTTTGTTGATCTTAAAGAAAAGGGGTCTCAAAAATTTTGAAAATGCCTGAACTTTTTGATTTTTTATTCAAAATGGCTGGCTAACGAACTTGACCTTCGATTTAGGACACAAAACGAGTATAATATATGTCAAAGGTTAATCCAAACCTCGATCCAATCTATAATCTATTCTTTCGAAAGTTATCGTGCTAACAGATAGCCATACATACAAACATGCATACGTACATACAGATGCATTCGTAAAAACCTGTTTTTCGACTTCAGAGGGTCTCAAAACGTAAAAATTTGACAAAAACGAGGGGGGAGGGTCAAATTTTACACAAATCACACCTTCTCTGATTCGAATATAAAAAGATTCAAATTGGTATAGTTTAGGCTCAAATTGAATATTTCTTTCGGCTCGTTTAGCAAATAGTGTTTGCTAAATTCCGTGTCCAAGGAATATCTCGTTTTACTAGGTCGACGTTTGACCTCCGTGCAGCTCGTTGGAGAAAATCACGGACGCTGTGTCGATTCGGTGAATGTACATACACGTGTACGTGTTTTCCTGCACGTATTCTCAGCCGATTGAACTACCACTTTGTAAAATAACGAGACAAAGGGTGGGGGGATGTGGGACAGGGACGACCATGGCAAAAATTACGCGTCGTTTGACATAATTATCACGTCAACACGTGTCACAGAAAAACAATCTTTACTTTATTTGCAAAATCCAGTGCGATTGTAATTTAAACGTTTAAATCTTTAAAGCAGTATCAGAATGCTGTTCAGTAGAAGTTGGGCAATTCGAGAAAGTTCGAGCCAAGAGGCGTGACATTCAACTTGGAATTTGACAATTTGAGACCACATTTCTTTGATGACAACATTCTTTCTTGTTTTAGAATGAGACTGATAACACCATTATGTATATTAAATTCAAATTTAAAGAATGTAAACATTTATAGAATTTTTTAGAATGAGTTTTAATCCTCTGTTATGATTTTTCACTCCAAGGCGCGTGTACAATACGATTACTTTTAATGGCATGCATGATTCGGGATTTTTTTACGAATGAATCTATAAAGACGTCGTTATCGTGAATGGCGTAAGCTTTTTAAACGCGTTAAACCATCCCGCGGACTGATTCTCGTTGGTAATGACGCAGCCTATAATTAAATCCTCCGCATTCTCTGGAGTTAACGAGCTTTCGCGGGGACCGTTTTGTTTCGTCAATTTCGCACGTATGCAAGTTGATCTTTTGGCAGAACGAGAAAAAAGCTGCTGTTGGCGCTTTTTCATTCTCGTTAACGGTAAACCCAGTGCTTTCCAAGGGTGCAATATATAGGTATCCTTGCGCTAACCCATACACTTTATCTGTCCCCTAGCTTAAATTTTATCAGCGCCATACACTCCTGTTAATGCCCACGTATTTTTCATCCTTAAACCGATTTTAAAGATTCGTTAACTCTTCATATAGATTTTTAACAAAAATTATGGTTTTTGGGTATTAAACTACCGTTAAAGTGTTAGATTAACCATTTTTGGTGCCAGAATTTTCCAACCAGAATTAATAATGTCGTGGTGATGAATGATGAATGTAAGAAATTTATAGCAACTTTTTCGTGCATCAGATACTGTGATAAGTATCTCATACATTGAAAACCTGTGCATGTGGTGACGAGCGTTACCCATACTGCTAATATACTTCCGGTCTTATTCAAGTCGTGGAGACACGGGAGTTCACATCAGAGGCGTAGGTATGTATGCGATGCTTTTGTACCCAAGTCATAATTCCGGAAACCGGGAAGGCTCTTCATATATATATATCCCTGTTGAATAGGACTATATGTATAAAAAATTTCGAATTAGAATAGATTATAGAATATTTGATCATTTCAATTAGAAGTTTTGAGATGACAATTATTGATGAGCATACAATTAATTGTATTGATGTGTGAATACAATTACTGATGTCCGTTATATTTGCCAAACATACTAAGGCCTATAGCTATTGGCTCTTGTTCGTTATGAAAACCTTTCACTAACGCCATGCTTCTGCTTTCGAGACGTTTCTCTGTTCTTATCAATATTATTGTAATAATCAGTATTGTTTGCAAATCTTCTTTCTTTTAAAGAAAAAGAAATCACTATCAATTGCCGTTATACCATTAATAGCATTATGTAGCTTCTAATATTACAACAATAATATTACTTATATATAGTTACTCTCAGACATATAAAATGACTTGAGGTTCCATTTTCTATTGGTCTTCTTCGTATTTTCAAGTGATGTTTCCAGAGAAAATATTTAAATATTTATCTTCTCATTCAGTACTGATTTTTGGCACGAAATTGACGCATAAAAAATCGTGGTTGAGTAATTTGACCATGTTCCAATATTTTCAGTGGCACAACCTTTCGTCCAATGATTATTGTTATTAGAATCAACGGACAACTCCTTTCTCTTGATGACGTGACAAGCTAACTTTTGGTTTCTAGAACGAATGATAGTATCCGTGTAGTTTCACGCTTTTTCTCTTCAGGATTTCAATAAGATTAATTAAGAAAGAATGTTCCTCAAGTAGTGTAACGTTGACTTTTTGTCACACTTTTTTTTCAGTAAGAGTTAATGTATTATTTTTATTGTTGATGAGTCCACTTGTCGAGAGGCGAAAGCTCGTAGGAATAGAGTAAAAAGTTGTGCATTCTTTACTTGTATTCGATTTTATTTGTGCTAGAAACGCGAAGCATTTGAGAATTGGATCACTCCGACTAATCCTTTAGAGTAAGCAAGCAAATGTATTCGTATCACTCAGAAAAATATCAAAATTCTGGTTAAATATGCCTTTACTATTTTTTCCTGGTTGATTTAACCAGCAAGTAACAACTATATGCTGGTTAAAATAACCAGAAAAAAATATTAAGGGCATATTTAACTATGTATATATAATTCTGCTTAACTTAAAGACGTTTTTCCAATGTAGAAATATACAACATGAGATAAATATTAATAAGTAATGATTTAAAAGTAATTTTAAAAATGAAAATTAATAATCACTGCGCGGTACCAAAGTTGCATAAATTATGGAAATGTTTGAACGACTTTCGGAGTGACTAAAACTGGTTGATTAAATATGGAAGTCTTAAAAGTAGGTTCGTCGTTGTGATCGCTGGGCGTCTAATTTCTTGAAGAAGATGTCGACAAGAGTAACGAGAACGAAAAAAGGATGGCGAATGGAGCAGGTGGATTAAATTCTACGGGGAAACGGGAAGGTACTAGAAGGGTGAGGATGAAGATGAGGATAAGGATGAGGAATTGAGGATAGGATGATAGGAACGGCGGCGACAACGACGGCGCCACATAACGGTACTTCATACCGGCCTTGGTACCGTGAGAATAACTATATGTATTACCGGAATGCATAGACAGATAGAATTCACTCTTGCTTTGACAAGTAAGTCACTTTGAAATCGAGAGACGACAATCTGTCATTGAACACGTGAGTTACAAGCAGTAAAATTGACAATCCAATTCAATATTCCACGTTCTTGAAGTTAAACAATTTTAAAATACGTATCAGTACTAATTCAGTAGTTACTTATGAAATTAACGAATGTCAATCAACAATCAATCATTATTGATTGTTCACTGATGATTCTTTAGAAAGTATATCAAAATGACGAATTAATTTTACATAGTTTATTTCCTAGAAGCGCGATTCTGTCACGGTAATGAATTCGGGACTACTTTTTAATATTGCTCGTGTACGTAAAGTGAAACGAAAGTGAATAATTAACAGTCAGTTTTATTACAGCTTTTAGCTTGAAAGAAATATATATTCATGTTATGATATAGAAGTACTTTTAAATTGTTCATCACGAGTATTTCAAAAGAAAAAGACTAACTATTTATATATTTCGTCAGGGCTCGTTTTTTAAACAAAATACTGCTTTGATTTTGCAGCTGTCAGATACATTCGTTATAAGTGAAATCATCTCAACAATTACTGTTATATACCTCGAAGACTATAGTCGACTCGTAGCCTATTTAAACAATAACTCGATGTTTACCGGATTACAATGAAGCATTTTTTCAACATATAGAAATGCTTGTTAATTTCGTTTAATAATGCCAAAGAAATAGCAGATAACAGCTTCTGTAACTGTATTATAACAAAAGGATAACAGTTGTATTATTGTACAACTATTATATTGCAATGCTGTTACAAGTGGGTTCACAAAATTAAATTTTACTTTATTTTTGGATTCATTTCGTAAAAGTTGTTTTTCATTCCTTTTTTTTTTTTAGAGAAAGCTTATCTACCTGCAAGTGATTTTTCAAAAAGAAGTTTGTCAGTTGCAGGTTGTTGGTTTTCCAGTTCGGTTTCCTGCTTTACATGCTACTACTACATTTCGTGTACAACTTAACTCTCTCCCGAATTTTTTATTTTACAAATTATTAATTCCAGTGCAAAAACAAGCTTCAATTTCTTTCGATCAGATATGATTGCTTAATTTTTAATATTACACTTCACTGTTAGAAAAATCTGTCTGAAATTTAATATAAATGCAAATGACTTCATATACATTTGTAAATTACATTCTGTAGGTTTGTGTATTAAATTTAATACATGTACATTACTTATTTTAATAACAGGGTTTACGAGACGTTTTGAATGTTCAAATGAGCGAAATATTTTTTTTCCAATTCTATTTTTATCCACAGAAATATTGTCCCAACTAAAAATAAAAATAGACATTACAAGTTTTTTTCATACAAAATTATTCTCATTACTAGTGAAACAATATTTTACCAGTTTCTAGTTTAATAAAATGCAAAAATTCGAAGATTTGAACGTTCAGACCTTCAACCACGTAATTTACTTATTCTTATCAACGTTAAGGGTATTTCTATAAACCGATTTTTTTCCACAATTTTTATTTTTGCAAAAAAATAGTAATTGTCAAACGTCGGTTTTCGTGTTCTTTGCATCTGTGCACTATTATTTTTGTGAAAGAGTGAAATTTGTGAAAAAAACTCGATAATTTGAATTTGCACATACATTTGCTCATGCGGTAACACATGTCCTTAATATTATATTAAATTTTTCTAACAAGGTGCTCCATTTAAAAAAGGTTGTTATTTTAAGCTCAAGATTCTAATAATGTTCGATTTTGACAAATCCTCTTTGAAAAATCTTTAAAAAAATAAATTTAAAGGGACATCTTTGAAAGACCACATATAATGTCTCACATCATGTACATACATGGATTGTTTGAGATACCTGATCCAAATGACCGGATGTAGAAAATTCCTGGCATATGTAAGAGTAGAATGAAATAGAGTAGGGAGTGATTTGATAATGCGGCATCGATCCATGGACTCCCAAGAATGTTCTCTTCTCTCTCTTTCTCTCTCTATTTTCCGAGTCTCTCTTTCTCTCTCCCAACGCCCTTAACTCCCAACTCCGGTTTTCCTGTCGTGGCCGGAACGGTAAATACCGTCGGCAAGCGTCCGCTCTCAACTCGCTAAATTTATCTCGAGAATCGTCACTGAATTCTCGGACGCCTGGATATTTTTGGCAGTAGAGTCTGTCGAAAATACTCACCTCATGTAGAGAAGTTGCTGCTCTTCGCTGATTCCTTAAATTTGACGTAAACGCGATGACAAAACACACGCGGAACGAAGGGTAGGAAAAGGAACCATGTGGGGTGATGTCAGTGAGTCTCAGATTGCAATCTGTCTGAACTTGGCACATTTTATTCACGGAAGGCATTCCGATTGTGCGTGGGAAGAAAGAAGGGAATGCCAGTGAATCGAGAGATTAATATGCTATAGTGAACAATTCTTTGCAACCTGATACCTAATACTTTTCTAGTTAAATATTTGAAAATCCAATTACGTTCTCCTATTCTGATTTATTCCGCAACTATGATTAAAAAGTTCTGAACATTCAATGAGCGAAATATTGTTCTCAATACTATTTATCCAGAATAGTATTTATCCAGAATCTCAATTCTATTTATCCAGAAATATTGTTCCAACTAAAAAGAACAATAGACATTACAAGTTTCTTTTATATTACAGAATTATTTTCAATGCAAATGAATCAATACTTTAAAACTGTTTCCATATAGTTTAAAATACAATCAATACAAAAATTCGTTCACTTGAACATTCAGAATTTAAACCACATCCGCAACTCGTTAATTAGTACAAACTGGCTAATGATGCTTAATTCACTTTGACATCCTCACTAAATTCTGAATTACTAGTTCTCGAATCCCGAAAAAAAGTAGGACACCAAAATGAAACCAAAATACTATATTTATGTGGAATATGGTTATCATACATAACTTTTTTAATATTCTGATTCAGTGCCCTGTGCCCTCAGAGTGGAAATCGTAGCTGATAAGGGAAATTAATTTCCGTACAAAAGTTCTTTTAAAAGTGCTGAAGTGCATCGCAGGCTATTATCGTTGACGACAATCGTAATTAAGGTTTCCGCGAATGCGAATTGCAATACCTCCATGGTCCGGTGGAGAGGTTAACCTTGAGGAAAATCTCTTCCCACTATAGCCGTCGAGCTGTACAGCAGGCAACCTTAATCGCATCGATCAATGTCTTCTGGATGATGTTGCCGCGGATTTCCATTTTAAGAGCTATTATAACTCGTCTTCATTGACTGTGACAGTGTTATCCAAGCGATTTAACTATCATATATATTATTATGAGCAACTCAAAGCTATACTTTAAAAGTATGTATTGATATAACACATTTCTGAGGTCAGGATAGTCGATCGAGTCAATTGCGCTTATTCACTAAATCCTTTGTTTTTGTTTACAAAATGTCGGTTTTTAATTCAATCTTGTACATATTTTCATGTAAAGTACACATATATTTTTATGATTTTATTCAATTAATTATATATTCTGCATCAGTCTCAGGAGTTCTTTCAATTTGGGATTCATAGAAGTTTATGTTCTTGCATTAAGAATGAGCTTTCATTATAAAAAACGTCTGTTAATTCATTATTATTATTCTGTTCATTATCAGGACTTATTGTGAGAAGTAGAGAAGCCCGAAATTTTCATTGAAGAACATACAGTTTAATCTAATCTTCAGAAGATGGAATGAAAGATTTGGTTTTCCGGGAAGATGTTTGTATAATTAACATGTTTAATCAATATGTTGACGAATATCATTATACTATAAACTAGACTTAGGAAAATATCAAAATTTCAGACAAAAGCAGTTTTCTGACTTTAACCTTTCTTATCGCAAAGCTGATAAAGCATATTTCTCTTCATGTTGATTTACTTCTTGAAATATTGAGAAGAGCATTTGCTTTTTATGCCGCTTAGAATATATATGGATTTAATGCTTAAATACACGTGAAAGAATAGATAAATTTATAATGAGAGGTTAAAGACCTCTTCAGTGGTTTAAAATTTTCCTTTGAGTTTTTAATTTTATGAACGCGAGTTGAAAAAGTTTCAATGTTTTAATCATTGGATCTACATTTTTTAAAATTGAATATAATAGAATTTCTGTAAAAGTTGCTGAATCTGTTATGTACTATGAAAATTTATATTCAAGTTTGAAACAATTTTGATGAAATTAGACGAAAAGCAATTTTGCTCTGTAACTGGTTGTAACTCAGTGAAAGTTCGAATGAAGCGTGTGCCGATGGCTGGCAACCTGAACATGATTTTAATTTAGTTTTAACCGAAAGTGAAAATGTTCTTTTTCCTCAAGACGTGATCAACTATATAAGAGAAATGAAATCTGCATGTCTGAAGTTGATGCCACGCTTGATGCAACAATACACAGATAATATGAAAACATATTCATTCGGAAAATTGGTAGCTCAATGATTGATGACATTTTTAATGAAATGTTCATCCAGTGTTGCGTTTTAATTATGATTGTCTTACTCTCTGACGGAAAAATATATATGTCTGTGGCAGTCCTTTCCATCAACTGTATTGCAACATTGGATAAGCTGCCATTGAGATATACTAATTTTTATGACGAAAGTTTATCATGACGCATATGTTTTATATGTTTATGAACAAATATATTATATACAAGAAGTTAAAGACGCACATGCAGGCGGAATGCGAAAAGAGTGTAGCGCGGTAGCTATTGGCTTCAAGGCGACAAGTTGCCTGGCCAATGAACTGGCAAGTTGGAGATTCAATGGCCGTCCGACGTCCCTGGAGCGAACGTTAATCCACGCTTGTGGACTGAAGCGTGTCTTATGATGATATTTTGAAAACGTTGAATAGAATGATTTCACTGATTCCTCGTAAAATGCATACAAAGAATGCTGAAAGTAATTCTATCCGTTGGAATTGGTTGTATATTTGTTGCAATTTTCAATGAGTCATTTTTTGCTCAGTACTTCTTTTTTTTTTCTTCATTTTTTAACTGGCTAACTTTTGTTTCTCCACATTTTAGACAATATTTTTCGAGACCTAAAAAAGAGCGAAACAAAAGAAGGTCGTTACTCTCGGCTCTTTGTTATTTTCTTTATTTACACTACATGTACAATCAAAATGAAGAGCTGGATACTTGAGGAAAATAAGAAAGATACTCTTGAAGGATATAAAAATGCAGGAGAATCGAAATAAGTTGTTGATCAGATCCGGTGGCCTCAGAATTGCAGGATCATTAAATGTCGTACAAAAATTCCTGCAGCGATTTTTATTCACTTTGTATGAGAGAGACGATCATGAATGTTTGTCTAGACCTCAAATTAACGAAACCTAATTTTAACTGCACTCAGACCGAAAGTAAAAAACTTTAACTACATATTGAGATGCGCTTTTTACTAGGACCCTCGTCAATTTCTTGACATTTTTAGAAACGTTTTACTTTTTTCAAACAATTGGGTAGTTTATTTATTTTGATTGCAGACACTTAATCGAAGATAAGCTTCAATAAGTTAATCAAAGCTTTGGGGATAATAGGATTGGATCTGAGGATTTGAAATTCATTGGAGAAATCGGTAGCAACAAGTCGCCTTGAAGAGTGACTATATAAAAGCGTATTCATATGAGATGAACAGTAGAACTGCAGAAATAATATCGGCCTTGAACAATGTTCGTTCCGGGACCGCGGCCCTTCGTCCGCTCTTGCCTCGTCAGGTTCATTCGATCATATGACCTTCTCTTATCCCCTTGTATCACTCTGTCCACCTTTTTTCCTCTTCCTCCTCCGCAATTCCATTAACTTCTCATTAACCAGTTAGAATTTTATAATTACGCTAGGCCAGCAACTATATACATATGTATATATAAGAGCACGCGCGATTTAAATCATGCTTGCGAGGGGGAAGATAAGCATTTGGTTTGCTACTTCGCGGTCATGTTCTTGTTTATTCCAAACCGTGTGTTGATAACGAATCGTCATAAATCTTAAAACCTTCGAAATATTCCACTCTTAATCCCAAATGATCATTTTTTTGATTCGATTTTGCATCAAGGTTGCACAATGAAAAAACAATTGACAACCTATTCGTAGAATTTCAATGTTAAAGTCGTACATATAGTTGTCAACTGTTTCATTGTGCAACTCTTTAATCAAAATCAATCAACATCGGATCAGAAAATGATACTTTTATAGGATGTGGAATAAAATCGGTATATAAAAAATTTCTACTTTGGAACACAACTTTTCATATTTCGACAAAATCATCCAAAATTTTATTTCACTAATTTAAGAGACTTATCTGCGTTAACTCATTAAGCGATATAATTAGTTTTGAAAAAGTCCAGTTTAAAACACACATCAGGGACTCATAAGTATATTCTTCTTCTAAACATTATCTCAAGATTAGAACTTTATGAAATGCTTTTCATTTTAATTATCTGAAGCACATTACATTTTTCTGATGTCTGGAATGTTGATTCCACTTGATATCTTGATGATTAACTAGAAATGGAGAAACCGTAGGCAATAAGTCGTTGACAATTGCAGGCGCTTCTCGAAGTGCTCTGCAGGAATTTGGTAAAAAGGGGAGCTTAGTGCTTCGGGGATCAAAAGCATCGCCTTTGTTGCGGCGTGTACTCGGAGATGACCCCGAGCATACGTGGCATCTGGTGAGTATGTGGGTCGAGAAATGCCGCACTCGCTAAATATATCTACAGTGCAATGCAAATGTGAATTGTGAAGGCACGAGGATCGGTGTTCAGTGTTCACTGACTCGCTCCTTGGAAGAAGAAGAAGCCTTACTTCCACCAGATCCGCCTGCATTCGCTGGAAGCGAATCGACAAATCGATTTGTCAACCTGTCACTGCTATCGAGTCCCTTGCCTCGAACGAGACCTGTATTTACCGGACTTTATTGTTGCAAGGTTGCCTTATAGGTTCTTCTTCTTGAAAATCGAAACCCGAGTCGAGGAACTCGAAAAAAAATTGTCAGGTTTCCCAATTGAAATTTCCAGGGAACGTTTTCATCAGATGATGGGAAATCCCTTTATCCATCGCAAGAATGAATTGGATGACACTAATCCGATTTGAGTACAGAATTTACCTGCAACAAAAATGATCTGCAGGTGGTTTATGGTTCAGAAGTTGTATGATAAACGAAAATCACATGTTATGTTAATTTTTTCTGTGGTCTTTGCTTCTAAGCAATCTTCTCGTTTTTGTTATGAATGCTACATATATACGATTCATTTAAGTTAATAATTAAGTTTTAACAAAGCTCGACAAATTAATCAAACTTTAAATGAACTCATGGAATATAACATCGATATTTTTTCTTTTTTGTTGCAGGTGAGCTATTGAATTATTTTGGCCCAGGTGTTAGCAGTTTTGACACCAATATAAAGCGTATTTTGTGAGTAAGATTCCTTTTTTAACATTACAGTTTAAATTTGCATTGTTGAAAAAATTGTTGAAAGGAATCGACGTCTGTCTAATTTCTATGAATTCTTGACGTTGACGTAAGTCAGTCTCGATCGAATTCTTACTTTAACCAAGACGTAAGAAACTTTTCTTTCTCTTCCTCGCGACAAATGAAAGAGGGGATATTTCCGTTATGATTGGTATTTACTGCTTCTCTACGTTGTTTACGAGTAGCATGAAGTGTTTCTACTCGACGTCATCAAATCCGTAACCCCGATTTCGTTTTCTTCGCGCCAACATTACCAATCATTTGACAATGATGTAACAAGTGGTAACGCCTAATAACAAGTCTCGAAGTAGAATTCGTCTTCGCGAAAGTACGAGCCTTTCCTTGTTAAATATATTCATAGAGAGCGTGAATCCAACTTTAAAATTATTCTGGCATTTAGAAATAATTAATAAAGCGATAAGAGATTCTATTTATTATTTCTTTTGCTTTTATCGCATATTTTTCTTAAAGTTTCCATTATTAATCGCACACTTTGTGGTTAACGTGAAGATAATGAAATAAATGTTTTGGCTCGAATCGAGTATGAATCTATCGACAACATGCAAAGTGAAAGGCAAGCAGTCCACCAAGTTGGGTTGGGATAAAAATGGAGATGAACGAGAATAATAGAGGGGAAATAAGAGACTGGACTGAAGACAATAATTGCATAATTATATGAGGTTCAGTTTTAAATTATAGATTTATGACAAGAGGGAAATAATTCTACCGTTCAAATGGTAAAAGACGTATCAACAGTTCAGGTAATAAGTCACCTGTCACTTTTTCGTATCTGAAATAAAATTTATAAAAAAAGCTCTTCTTTCTAGTTAGGTTCATTTATTACGTATGTCGCATTGCAAAATGCATGTTTAGAAACCTAATTAGAAAGAGGGGCTTTTATGAATTTTATTTTACATACGAAAAAGCGAAACGTGACTTATTCGAATTGCAGATACGTATTTTATGATTTTCAAGGTAGAATTAATGAAATGGATCTAGCAACATATTATAGAAAGTGTAGTGGAGATTTTTTTAGAATCAGAACACACCTTGCATGATATGGAAGCTGAGAGTTCCATTAATACACAATTTACGTTTAATAAATTTTTAATCTGTTAATAATTTTAAATATACGTATGAATTTTTATTAATTATCAATTCAATATCTATATATAGTATAAAATCCGTAAATTCGTTTTGTAATGCAAACAAGTAAATCTGCGGTATACCATGTGCACCGCAGTGCTTGTCGATTGTCTATGTAATTCCCTTGTTAGACCACACGTGCCGATGATACCATATTTTGTACATTGCATATGAATGCTTCAAATATGGTAATTGGCTTGCTTAACGTGTTTTGCTCGTAATCCATATTTTATATCAACTACATCGATGATTGATCGATTTAAATTCTTAACTGATAAATAAATTGTAATATACTTGTTTTGTAGACATTTTCAATGAAATGAAACATATAATTAGGTATTCATTACCTATCGACTCAAAGATTACCAAAAATAAACTCAAAGATCGCTTCAATTTTTACTAGGGAATTAATTTTCAATAAAAATGGACACTTTTCATTTTACTTTCAATTTAAAGCCCCATTATACGAAAGTCGTCAAGTATTTCGAAATAACTCAGCAGAAACCCAAGTGGAAATTTACAATTGGCGTAGTACGGTGCCAGTACTGGCCAGAGTTAGACAACATTGGCGTGGTACTGGAAGCCCAATACTGGCGCAGATCTGGCTGAGTGTTGGGATGATAACGCTGTTCAGTACTGATAGCCAGATTTAGTTCGGTACTGGATTTAAGTACTGGTGCAGTACTACCCAAGTGGAAATTAACAACCGGTACAGTACTGCGCCAATGGAGCCTCAGAATTCGATGAAAAAATAATCTTTTGCATTATTATTATATAATTATAATACTCTATGTATATTTGCTGACATATTTAAGAACACCATTTATTCACTATTATTCAAACAATCACAACGCTATTTTAAAAATCGCATTTTATTAAAATTTTTATTCGCCGCGGGATTCGAACCCAAGTTTCGCATTAAATTCCTAATTCCTAACGCCTAAAGCATCGCGGCTAACTTAACATGAAATATGAAAAAAAAAATCTAAAATATAAGCTGCAGCTGCAGGGCCGTGTGATAAATGTTTGTGACTCGTTCCATCGAAAATTTTCGGCTTTAAAGATTTGAAAAATTTACTGATTAAATATTTCTTCTTTTCTAATCATTGAATGATTTTTTAAGAAATTATTAAATTTTTATTCAATTATAAACTTGATTAAATTTTCAAAAATTCAGTATTCTCAAACTTATAAATCGATAGAAATATTTGATTCACAAATTTATGAATTCTTCGAAATTTAAAGTATAGAAAATGATAAAATTTTAAAAATTTCAAAACACGAAAAAATATATTCGGTGTTTTTCTGTAATATATAATATCGATAATGAAAAAAAAAAATTATTATTTCCGGGGTTTTAAATTTTGTGATTTTCATCTTTTTTTGATAGTTTTATATTTTCATTAAATTTTAAATTTCATAATCTTTATTATTTTTGAAATTTTATAATTTTGAGAATTGTAAATTTGGAAAATTTTTAGATCGAAAAGTTTATTGAACAAAGTAAAATTGTGCAAAGTAAAAGGATCGATAAACGTGCTTTCACATTAATTAATTAATTATATTTATTAAATATAAATACTTAATAAACATCGGCGAAATCCGGCGAAATATTGTGAAACAATGGCTTAGCGTTTCACAAAGTCAATACTATGCCAGTTTCATGCCAATACTGGGTTTGAAGTTGGCATGAGTCCGCAGATCCAGTGTTGGGATTTTTTTGATTACTGTACAAAACCAGTACTAGATCGATACTGGCCTGCCAATATTGGCACATTACAACTGGTGTGGTACCACGCCAGTTGTAAGTATCGGCTCTACCATGTAATTTCCACTTGGGAAGTGGAATCTGAATTAATACTCGCAGATTTCAAAGTCTGGTCGCCAAGTTTTAATATTGTTGATTAAGAGGTCACAAGGACTGAACTCATAACTTTTTCCTACTCTTATTTTGCACTATTTTCAAGAACTATCTCTCCTAGATCAGTATCTGCTGTAATTTAAGATTAACTATTCCATCTTTTCCGTCGGTAACAAATTAGGAAGTCAATAAATGAAATATTAATTTTATTTGCAAATTTCAATGGTAGATTCATGTTGAGGTATGTCTGCTCTAGAAATATCTTTGCACATTTTTGGAAATTCGGAATATAGAATGAACTTGACAGAAAAATTTCCTAATTAATTAAATACGTATTATTATGGTATAAACAGTTAAACACACTACTGATAATCAGTACGTCGCGTCGCGCCGCGCCGCGCCGTCGAAGTGGTGGAAGTAGAGTCAATAAAGAGACGAGTTGTATACATACACGCATACGCATTGTAGGCATATACACGAGAGTTTTTATTATACCGAGGCGATTGTTCAAGGCGAGTTCGCAGAGTCAGAGCTATTCTAACGGAGATTCGAGTGAAAATCGTGCTGCTGGGCTATGGCAATATCTAATCCTCCCTTTCATGGCTCACCCTCTGCAGGAAATCAATAGAGACCCCCGCGCCGCAGTATACCGGTCAATGAGAAGCCTCTACTGGATGAGATGGTGGGTGGGTGAGGTGGGTGAGGTGGGTGTGAGATGACGACACGTCCTTTCATTTTTCGCTACTTCTGAAGGTTCTCTGTCTTCTCTTATGCTCCACAACCCCTTAAATAATAATAGCAAAGTATTTCGAAGATTTTTAGATGATATTAGTTGTGTATTTTACAACTGCTTCTCCATTCTGCAACACTCTGATCCCATATACTATTCTTTGTTCTCCGTACCACCGCCTCTAAGGCGCATATAGTAATCTTCCATAGTTCATCATGGAAATGGGTTACTAGTACTCAGATCTAGTTTTCCGATTCTCATATTTAGTTGTGCTTCCAAGATATTACCCGATAACATCTATTTTTCTCAGGGCTTGAGTTATCCATTGATCGAAAGACTTTGAATCAATGACACTTTGGGTTAGACACTAATAAACTTTTCAACGCCTCTTCATTTCATCCATTGCTTCATACATATTGCTCATATAGCTCTATCATTATATTTTTCTCCACAAATGTATATTTTAAGAAAAACATCAATGACGTTGGCAATCGTAAAACCATTGTTAAGTAATGCTCTTTGACTCATAGCTCATGAAGCTCGACAAAATGCACTTTATATGATGCATCCTCTGTGAAAGGGTCTTCGAGTCAAGATCTTGACTGCGACTTAACGCATAATCCTGCGGCAACCTTTGAGACATCAAACGACATCGGAGTTTGCAGGTATCGCTCAAGTCGATATTGACAGATCATTAGAGTTTCAAACGTTTACAAATATTGAGTCCACATTGAGTCTCATGTGGTAGTTAATCCAGGTGGGTGTTATATTGCCCCTTGGCCTTTTGATGATGCTCGTGTAATATCGTCATGTATCCTAGATAGGTGCACCTTTAGCTCACACTCCGTCCTACATGGGATGAAATGTACCATACATGTTGTACATGTACGTCATCATGCGAGGTCTTGCGCCTGCGTGACGTTGCAGAACTCATGCGTCACTAGTGACGTTGAACACTCAAGCAACGTTAGGTTACACTGATGAAAACTTGTTGCACATCGTACGTTTGACGTAATGAACGCAATTTTCGTTCCACACCCCGCCCATATTCTCTCACAGTCACATTTTTTTTTCATTCACTACATTTTTTTAACTTTTACCTCATGTAACCTCATTCATTATAAAAAAATCGCCTGCACTCGAACGGATATTATGTGCTCGGCACGATACTCCTCAAAAGTACATATAAGTCGTTGACGTTAATAACATTATGTTAGTAAATTAATATTTTATCCCCTAGTAATGGAGTTAATTGAGATTTAGAGAATATCATGCACAACTCAATTATATGCACTAATTTTGAACATTTTAATAATTTTATATACCTTTAAAGAATTTGTATATGAAAGTATTTTTATTTACTTTATATGCTTACATTTACACATTTAGAACAAAAGAATCCATCTTATAAGCATTTAAACTTACTTTCACTCGGCATAAATCATGTTAACTTCCACATACTTTAACATCGCTCGTAAATAATCTATCCGTCTACGGAATCGTTAAAATATACGGAAAGCGCTGTATAAATACCAAAGAAAAGTTAACTATAAAAGCAGCCATCATAAATAAATATTTAAATACTTACAAGAAATTGCAAAACATATATTATAACTTTTTTAAACACGGTACTGAAGGGAATTCCCTGAACTCTAATACTAATTTTCAATTATCTTGAGTGTGACTCAACCACATTTTTCCATTTACTCACCTAGGAAACAAAGATGTCCTTAGGACGTCCCTGAAATGTAATTTATCCACGGAGTTGCAGGAATTTCCTAGTCGCGCGCGTCATTTAAGTCTGTAATAATAATAATCAAAAAAACAAAAAGTATTTATTATAATTTTAACTTTGTAAACGTAAAACCAATATATAGTAACTATCGATAGATATAGTTGCTTCAGTTTACGAGGGGGAACTTTCACGTCTCAGTAGTTATCGAATATTCTTTCTTTGACGAGTTTTATAAAATGAAAAAATAACTATTTTAGCATTGAACGCACCCACAAATAGTATTCTGGAACCGTTATCCATAATTTTCTGTAATCTTAATATATTTAAATTTATTTGGTATTTTTTTCTTTATTGGGAACAGTTTGCATAAGTTCGAATATAGTAATGTATGTATATGTTGTATCCAGGTGAATATTTTGCGAGATATTCTAATGAAATTCAGGATCACGTATTTGTGCGTAAAGTAATTTAAAAGTGCTCTTGAATCTGCAAAAATATATACAAGTATAAAAACTAATTAATTTCGCATATGAAAAGTGTCGTTTGTTATAATTTATCTTATGGTCGTTATTTGCATTTCTGTAATTTAATTGTAGTACTAAAAGGCAGTATTCTCCAATATTGCTGATAGAACTTTAACGACAATAACACTATAATTTACAAACCATTATCATTAACATAAATTCAAACAATATTAATTTCTCTTTACCTGAATACGTACGTGACTCGGAGTCTCGAGTGCGGGTTAAAATTATGACAACCTGACTTGCTCCCAGATAAATAAATAAATTTTTATCGAGTTGCCATTAGACCTGAGCGATAAGACATTATCTTTAGTGCATGACGTAGATTATTCTCTTTAATTTCCTCTAACAAGAAAAGTGTTAATATGAAACACCTTTGATAAGTATTTGAGTTAGTTTATTTATTTAGTTATTTGAAAGTGCAGAGTTGACAGGAAAGAAAGTGACATGATTGCGAATGAAGATTAGTCAATCGATTGCTCAATTAGAGATTAGGAAGATTGGAAGGAAGTAGGATTTTCCGGTGGAGCGAAGTCTTAAGAATTGCCATTTTAAATATAATTTATTTACAGTCGAAAAACATCAAGTCGCCTACTGAGGGATTTCCTGTGCGGTAGGGAATGTAGGAAAGATAGGAAAAGACAGATAAGCGAAAACCAGAAGAGGAAGTCACTATCGTTATCACCTTGCCAAGTTATTTTGGGCTTCGTACACACGCAGTGCATTGAAAACAATTATAAGCTTGAGATAGGTAAACTGAGGATCTGTGTCATTGCAGAAAGAAAGTAAACCATTCGGGTGATTGACTCGAATTTGTGTCGATTGAATCTAAAGAGTCGATTGTACTCCAGAATTTATTATATTATATCTTCTGATTGCTTCAATTTTATTGATTATTTGAACAATCATGGAACTGATTTCATACAAATTGGCATTTAATAATTTTCATGACATTCATTTTTACACACTTTTTTTAATGCTTATAAAAATCAGATAAAATAATATTGTATGTGATATTCTGATGACATTTTGTAACAGCGACTGCATTTTAAAAAAATCTCTGAACGAGAAGGTAGATATCAGAAAGTTTATAATATGGTATAATTGACACAAGCCGTTTAGATGTGTACCTACATGGCAATCAATTGCAGAACGCACAGCACGTGATTGCATATTATTTTCCATCAGATAGGGTTGTACGTGTCGTATCACGTTGGTAATCGCAAGAGTGAACAAAGTATTTTTGCGGGTACTTTACACGTTTCGGAATGTGAAAATAATTTGCATGAAAATGCTTGCGAGAGTGTTTTAAGTTTAAGGGCATGTGATACTTAACCATAACAGCAATTTAGTCTGTTAGAAATAGAGGTAAATGGCATAGTTTTACAATTAGCAAAAAAATATCTATTATTATGAGCGTAAAGTTGGGGAAACTAAATTTGCTCTTATGGTAAATGGTAATTACCACATGCCCTTAAGATCATTTGAAATCACTTAAACTCTTTTGAAAATTCAATATTTTTCCGTTCTATACTTACAATTTTAGTTTGAAAAAGAATGTATCTACAGAGCGGAAATATATACAAATATAATAATTAAAAAATTTAAATTATAATATAATAAAATTTAATTTTTCAATATTTAAAGATAATGGGATTTAAAATGATTTGAATAGTTTAATACTATTTTTTACTTGAAATGAAATAATTAGCGTATAAAACAAATTATTGTACTATTTTAAAATTCGAATTGTGGTTTAAAAGTGAATAGTTAGGGAATTTTAAAAATAAAGTTTTTCCTCTCCTTTGGAATTCAATTTACATTAAACCTTTGTCAGTCAATCTTGTTCACTCTCATTCTCATCTAATTCGAAGTTTGAATTTGGCGCGCGCACAGTCGGTAACGAGCTTCGTGTAAAACTCGATAGATGGCGCCACAGGCGTCTCCCTGTGGACCAATGGCACACCGATGTTGAGACACTTGAGACACGGACTTCAATATGGCTTCCGCCACCGCTAGCAAGTGAGAGTTCTTTGGTGAGCGCATAACAACGGACAAAATGTTGGATTATTTATCTGTTCGCGAGTTCTAGTGCTTTGTGAGATGATAGTGCGTCTCAGTGATAAGTTTTCCTGCTCATCTGAACCTTTTTGGACTGACGAGAGGGCAGAGAATCTTGAGTAGGAGAATCTGAGAGAGCACACATCGAGCACCTAGGCCAAGTGTGATAAAGACAGCAATATATTAAAAGAGACACTAGTCACTTGATCTGCGATACAAGTGGCTGTGGCGCGAATAGAAATCGCATGGACTCAAAAAGCGTAAATGTGCCGAAATCTCTCGTTGACTGTCAGTGGAATCCTGTTCATGGTTTTCGTCACGATTCGTCAGTTTTATCGGTCCTGTGAGCTCGGTGTTACCCTCTCGCCGTCATCACAGACCTAGAGCCGAAACTTGTGTTGGTACCCATCTGTCTCCTCGTACACACATTCACCTGTGTGCATCTAAATGTATGTGGTATACGTGAGTCAGTGCGAGACTACTTACACGTATAGAGCAACGCGCGCTTAAGTGAGCGAGCGACGTTGCCACAATTCTCTCTCTCGTCCCTTGGCGAGGAGCGGGAGTTAGAACGAAACGTCGTTTGAGTTTCAAGAGAAAGAATATCTTTGCCCCCGGATTTCGGAGCTGCTGCATCCCGCAACTTAGAGATTGATGCCATGAGACTGATCCAGGGAAGCCACGACACGTGACACGACACACCGAGATTCGGGTCTAAAGAAAGAATCATGAAGAAACAGAAACTAACTCGGTAAGTCAGTGAGCTAACTCTCTTTACAAGTTTTCTTCACCTCCTTACTTGTGCTGTGTACATTCTTATATACATAAGTTGCATCTCCCGTGTGTGTACGTATGTGTCAGCTACTAGGATCTCTACATGGGTCTGTGTGACGTCCACACAGTTGATCTATATTCTCTTTCGGAGTGTTTTGTGTCAAACCCTCTTTGCACACATCTTACGAGAATCATAATCATATATATTTATGTAAAACATTTACGGTGCAATATTAAAAGTGACACATAGAGAGTCAGAGACCAAGTTGAGCAACTCATGTAGTGAAACACACATGAGTGCATGTGCAGAGTCAAACACACAGAGAGAATACATACACAAAGAGAGAATGAGACAGCAAGTGTCAGCTGTGTGTAGGGGGATGCAAGAGGTTGAGTGTAAGTGAGGGGACTACGTCCCCCCACCCTTAGGTCCCCTGTCATACACATGCATACCGACGTGCCTCTTGTCCTTCTCGTGCTCTTTCTACTCTACCTTCGTCGCGAGAGACTTTTCGAACGATTCGCACTAATCATGAAGTAGCGTCCTCGCCATCCGTGTTTTATTCGTCTTTCGTGCGCATTCGGCAAGCCTTGCGCGGTTTCGAGTCGATGCGACTGGAACGCTCTAGATACTTCTAGGTTTATCTCCCGATTCGCGTGGGTGGATAAATTGCAAATCTAAACCTTAAGCAGGAAAGGGAACTCCGGGTTACGTTGGATGCAAGGGGTGAGGGTCCTGAATTTGAAGAAAATTAACCCTTAAATGGTAACGTCGGGTCACTCATGCCTTGCCCAAATG
>CAJFCP010000447.1:0-12689 GCA_904066005.1 Synergus itoensis | reverse complement strand
ATGGCAACCCTACTTAATTCCCAATAAACAAATATTTACAATATAAGTTGAAAAGTCTTCTTGCAGTGGATTGATAGGTAATTTAGGTATGCAAATGATAGGGCAACACTCAGTTCTATTTGAATCGGATATATTTTAATCCCGACATTAAGGCAAACCCTAAGCTGGGTTTATAGTTCTGGACTCGGATTTATAATTACCACTGACCTGGAAGTCTAGAACAGAAGCACATTGAACGTAATTTATTTATATTATAAAATTTCATTCGTGATACGAAAGGAAATCTAAATTAAAAACTTTAAAATACATATAGACTCTTCGCGGGTATCGCTGCAGTTCGTCAAACAGGAATAGAGTTGTTCATTCAATTTCCAGTTTTCTTTTTTAATACACACACACACTCTTCTCGGTACTTGGCGACTACAATTATTGCGAACAATAGATACCTTCCTCCTTATACCTGGTACTTCGACTTGGACCAGCTGTCAGTGTTGCCCCTGACCTTTCATACACTGAGAAAAAAAACTTTGAGAAAGATTCTTTTGTGTGAGACCTGTGCTCAAATATCTGAGATCCATGAGGATCTCAAATTTCTGGTATTTAAAGTTTAAACTTCAAAATGTTTCGGAAAATATTATCTCGGATCTATTACGTATATAGTGAATCAGCATTTTTCTTGCAAACTCAATATTATAGACGTAATGACATTTATTACAGTGATAACAATTTTAATTTTGATTCAATATTTATTGTTGATGGCTTATTTTGTAGAGAATTTTTTTATGTACAAAATAGGTCGTCATTGGTAAAGATTAAATTAAAATTACAATAATTAACATAAATGGAACGAAGAAACAAAAGACTCCAAATGACTCATTTTTAAATAGAAAATTTCATATTCACTTATTTTTATTTAAAAGCACTTAGATTCTCTTTTGTCTTTAATCAAAATAATTTTGAAAATAGCGGACATAAAAAATTAGATTCAGGTCCATAATAGAACATTTTTAGCAGTTCAGACAAAAATGTGGAGTGAGTCACGGGCAGCCTGGATTTTTTCAGAGCAAGTTCATTGTACTTGCGACTATTATATAGTAAAGGCTTTAGTGGTCTACGGCATATTCCTTAAATTCTTTCCACTACTGAATTCTGTTACAGTTGAAATCTCAATTCCAATATAATTTAAGTTTTGGAGTCCGATTGCTTGTTGTAAATTTGCTTTCATTCTCACATGTCCTCAATACATAATTTCTTGCTGGAAAAATAAATCGATACAATTTCAATACACTTTTTTTGAGAAGTACACTACATGTCGTAAAATGACACTTAGATGAAATAAATAAACACATTTAAATCTACAAACTTTCCTTAAGTATGCTCTCTCAATCTGAATTAGTAAGAAGTTACTAATGAAATAGTGCTGATTCGTTTACTAATTTACTTTAGTAAGCATTTTTACTATCAATTTATTTAAAAGTACTAATTTGCAGTAAAAAAGTACTAATTCATTCAGTAAGGCTCACTAATTGATTTAGTTACCCTTACTAAAAGAATTAGTTGTTTTTTATTGTGAATTAGTAGTTTTTAATTAATTGATAGCAAAAATGCTTACTAAAGTGAATAGTAAACGAATCGGCACTAATTCTTTAGTAATTTCTTACTAATTCAGATTGAGAGAGTGCTAAGAAATACTTTTATTTGATAGATATAGATCGTTGATTAATTTTTTTTAAGAAAATGTTCGAGAATTAATAAATAAAGAACATATTAATGTTAGTTTTTCGCTTTAAAGTCGCTATCGTGTGTATATAATACAGTATTGATTATCGGAGATCGCAGGAGTGCAGTTGCACATTTCGAAGGGAGGACGAAAACTAATTAGGCTCACGTGTGGTTAGGTTAGATGTCGTTAAAAAGTACGTCATTGCTACGCCAAGAAGGAAAGATTGATAGAATGTGTTTAACATTGTTGTCAGTGTAAATGACCCCTGCCATTAGGTTTATTTCTTACGGATTTTAAAAAATCACACCTCTAATCACAAAATTTTAATCAACTAACTTGTCATTCAAGATATTTCCATAAAATTGTGTAAACAAAAAGCCTCGTTAGTTAAAATTGTGTTGTACTCTATAATCTGACTTTTTTGCTATGCAAAAGTGACAGTAGGTCCAAATGTGTCTATGGCAAATTACAAATTTCACCTGGAATTTTACTTATGTACTAGGTTTTACTTTTGGACAGCAGTTTTAGGATTTGGAATAATTCCCCTTAAGATGATTAATACCTACAGACAGGGCCGTTTTTTGGTTTGTGGGGGCCCCTAAAATTTTCTGGACATAAACAAGGATACTCAAGTAAAACGATATGCTTACGCACAATACATTAAAAAATTTATTTTTGTTTTATTTATTTATATCGGATTAAGGATAAGTTTTTGAAAAAAAAAAGAGAATTAACAATTTTTTTCGCAATCGCATTGGTGGGGGCCCTGGGGCCAAGGCCCCAATGGCCCCTATAGTAAATGCGGCCCTGCCTAAATGTATAAAAAAAATGACTACAATTGGAAAATGACACTTTGTTTTCTGTGAAGGGTAAACGCAAAAGTCAGTTTCAGTTGACAGTCTTTATACTTTGCAATTGCAGGGTCAGATTTGAAAAGTTATGGGTGTCGAGGATAAAGACGACAAAGTGTGATATTGCGATTAAACATGACGAATGAAGAGTAAAAAAAAACAATTATTGTTATTGAAAGCGAGCGGCGACCGGCGGCATTGTTTGAAATCATGGGTGGGGGATTTAGGCAACGTTGCCAGTCGGACACGCGAGTACATGAAGTACCTTTGGGCGAACGCGTGTTCATATTTACATGAATTATTATGATTGGTTAATTCTTACTATTTGTTTAATGTCCCCAGTCAAATAGAGACACTTTGTTTTCCATAAAAGACAAGAGTCTTTTCTCCATTTCTTAACTAAAAAGCTAACTAAAGTAATTAGTAAACAGCATGATAATGCAATTTTTAATTAATTTTGGAACAGTTTAAACGGTAATTTTGCTTCAGATTTGTTAGAATTTACTCTTTCGATACAAACTATTGTTATTTCAATGTACAATATCGTGATTACAATTTTGCATTACACTTATAATTATTTATAAAGTGTAAGGAAATGACAAAATTGAAAAATAATGAGATGATCCGTATCATAACAGGATGCAATAAAAATTGTTTTTATGTGTCGAACGTTTATTGTAATGGTTTAACGTTGATTTTGAAATTGTACTCTAGACTTATCTGAGAGCTTGTACAACATAATTATGTTGTAATCATTTAATCGTAAATTCATAGTTATCTGCATGTGTTAAAGTGATGTACTTTGTAGCTGCCTTTGTATTTCATGATCAATATCGGTCGTTGGTCTGTGTTATTTTTTCCTCATTGAGAACACGAACACAGTGAAGTTGATAGATTTAGAAGGCTGCAGCACTCTCTATATGAAAAATAGAGTCAGACTAATTATAGCAATACCGTCTTTAAAAATTGAATTATTTCCAAGTTTTACGTAATATCCAAAAATGAATCAAAAGTTCGGCAGATTTACTTCTTTCATTTTGAGGTAAATTTTCAAACCTGCAGTTTGATTTACTTTAAGGAAATAGAAGTATGGGAATCGTTTCACTGGAAATAACGCAATGTAATTCAATGAAAGGATATCCAAAGGATTGCTTATTAGAGCGAGGAGAAACGGGTCTTAAACTAGAGTTCTTCGATGTTTACATAGACGTCTTTTGTATCTCACTTTTTCTAGTATACCATGTCAACGGAAAACTTAAAACGTCGACAAGACCTGCATAATCGGGAAAAGCGTTTATTTGTCAATGTAAACTTTTGTTATGTTAATAACACTCTTTAATTAATTATTTTCTTCTTTGTTTCAGGTATGTTCGTGTTATGGCTATAGTAAATCTCGCATAATGATCTGGTAAGAGAAACTACTTATAAACAATTTATAATTTTTACATGAGTGAGAATAAGATTTAATCTTTTTCAAAGTTCACCAAAACGCTATCATGTGACATTTTCACATTTTGTGGTTTTATCGACCCGAGAAATATTCATTTTCTATCATTCATTCAAGAATCAATTTGCTTCCAAGCATCATTTGTAAATTGAAGACTCAATTATTGTTTCGGAAGTTCAAACCCGATATTTATAGCTATATTGCATTACGACCTCGCTGTAGCTTCTCCGCAGATTACAATAGCACATATTACGAGGTGCACACGTTTCCTTGCCGGTGTGTGGGAGGGAAAAGACCTAGAACTCGGGAAAAGGCCATGTACATAAAATGGAGTTTACCCATTGTTAATAGCACAATAATCGATGTTCCTTGTAAGAGCAAAATTCAGATCGAATAACAAACACTATATTTTAAATTGAAAACACGAGTAAAATGGAAGAGTTAAGTTAAAGTATGTAATGCAAAATTAAACTTCCTTGTTCTAATTGTTATAATCAGTTTTACTGAATGTGTAAACTTTTTTTGCTTCCTCAAAGTGGAACATTATATTATGTTATGCAGTAGAATATTATGCAGATGGTTTTTTTCTCTGTGATGTATTAATACTCTAATGCGTAATCCCGACTGCCTATATCTTGATAAGTGGATTAAAATAATTCCGTTGTGGCGAAGAACGTCGATCGTTGCGCCACCTAATGGTGGATAAACTCTCTATTATATTGATATCGTCGCATATATTCTCCTCCCTGCTAGAATTACTATTTTATCTATCTACGTGCAATTTTCTCTATACGTATATAGAGTTTTTTTCTTTTTCCTCGTGCCGTGATTTTTTCGGATGAATAAATTAACATTTTCCTGTTCGCTAGCTCGTTCTCGAGTTCAGTGCCGCATTTCTTGTGGAGGGGGGCAGTTACAGTTAATTATGTCAAAGGTCGATCTCATTCCGCATTCTGCTTAATACTTTTATTTTATATTTTGATGTCATTTTTATTAAGCATACTTTAAAATAATTAAATATTTAAAACTTTGGCGCATTTTAATTATTATAGTTTCAAATCTGTCAGGTTGGGAATTGTCTCTTCATTCAATTATCACCTGACGCAGGAGTACTTATACGTATTTGATGTTTAATAAAAAACGTTTTTCCGACAGGAAATCGTGCTGAATAAGTAACAATATTGGTCAGTATTAATTGAATATGATGCAAGTGGGTCACGTTGGCCACGTGCACGGAATTAAGACTCAATTAGTAGTTGTGACTGCAAGTCAGAGTTAAAAGATTGTAGCCAACGTTTATAAAGAATTCATACAATTTTTTTATCACGATAGGTATGGCACAAAAGTTTCTAAAATATTTATTCCACTTTGCACCTAAACAAATTCATTCAACTTTTAATTTGATGGATACAAGTATGTATGCTGAAATCTCATTTCCTTGAATTTTATTCATCTTGTTCATTATTTTTGTTCGTTTGCAAATTGTGAATGGTTGACCTTTAATGCAAATAATGCCATTTCCAATCTTTAGTTAGTTATTTCACTTGTATAAGTTCGAAGGGTGAATAGGGCTGAACGATGAGTGGGTGGTCGTCTTCCAGTTCCACTTGTAGGTTGAAGGTCATTGCGATCCAGAAGCTACGACCTTTGGGCTTCGAGTCAATTTAGCACTACAGGTCGAACAGTCCGTTTACTGTAGTAGTTACAGGGGGTTCTCATTGTCCACTGATTAATCCAATCGCGAGAACTAATAAATCCCTTTTAGTCTACTTCGATCTCAATCGTCGTAGGTCTTTCAATTATTGTTCATTGAGGGTCTTCTCTTATTGAATTTCCATTCGAGATACCTTGATATAATAACTGCTTAAACCTTATCAACACGAAGGTTTAATTGATTGTGCTCTGCCTACTTAATGCGTTGCGTTTATTGCCAAGGCTAAATATTTTGTGTCGCTATTCATTTGACGCATTTCAGAGTCGAGATAACGTGTTGCTCTAAAAGGATAGCCGATTCTATGAATGTTTTCTTACAATTAGTCATTTGCAGCTGACATCGAGTAGTGATTTTAAAATTCCTGGTTCGAAGGATTTCAAAAGGTTTCAAGGATTTTAAAGAATTGAAGAACGAATTTAAGAAAATTCAAAGGAGATATCAACCATTTTCCGGAAATTTTGATGATTTTTAAGGAATTTAGAGATATATTTTAGACTTTTCAGAGATTTCAAGGGTTTACCCAAGATTTTTTGGAGTTTTTAAGGAATTCATAAGATTTCATTAGATTTTGAAAACGATTAAATAATTCCAAGTTAATTTTAAAGATTTGAAGAGATTTTATTGAAGGGTTTATTAAGTTCAGTCATGACATTAGCTATAAAAAACCTCTGGAAATATCTTGCAACCTTTTGAAGTCACTTGAAATCTCCTGCTTTTTCTTTGAATTTTAAATGATTTAAAAATTTTGCAAGAGATTGCCAGGAATTTTAAAAGATTTCAAAAGTTTTTAGTGAATTTTTAAAGAAATTTTAAAAACTTTGTTAGAATATTATAAGAGCTATCTATACAAATACCGGATGGAAACATTGACTGCGTTCCCTTTTGTGGAATCTCTATCGTGGTGACGCTCTCGTAGGACACGGTGTATTATGTTTTAATTGGGTCGGGTGTTAATATGAAATGCAATTGATACTTAAGAACGGTTTAATTGCTCTGGGTTTCCGTTATGATACCCAACACTTTAACATAAATCCTACTCGACAATGTCACTTTGATAGATCCACAAAATGCAAACTGACTTCGCTTTCCTTTCATTGCAATAAATGTTTCCTGTAATTAAACAGTATTGCAGAGTCCTTGTATTAACGTTTATGATATCTCGATATTTTGTTAAATATAATCAATTTATACTCAATATCAAATTCTCAATCTTCTTACTTTATACGCTTAATTATCTTAGCTTAATCTACTTTACATATTAATGTTTCTGTTTTATGATGTAAGTAGAACAAAAAAAGAGTTATTCGTGCATTATTAGTCTTATTTTAACGATGTTAGTTCTTATCCTTTTACCAGTACGATAAAATTTATAGCACCCGCAATCTTCTCTACTTATCATATTGCCATTCGTAACGTTTTATTATTATTATTTTTTTTTAATGCTAAATTCTAATGCAAAAGGATTCATGGTTATTATTAAAGTTGGAAAAGTTCTACGAGTTGTATGTTCATTTTCTGCTTACGTGTCTCCATATTGTGATTCTGAAGAAAAAAGCTGTTGCTCCTTGTCTTCTAGGTGAGCCCTCGGGTGAGCCTCTTTCACTTTATATTTCACCTCTCTTTATTGTTCTTCAAGGTGTAAGTACCTAAAATTTCTTAAGTTATATGGCAGTTCTCAAATTAAAACTCAAACTAATCAGATTTTGAATAGAATTAGTTGGTTACCCGAAACGGAAAATTCATTTGGGTTTGGGTGCAGTTTCTAAATATCTTCGTAATCTGTTTACACCCGTTTTTCAATGGCGGGGAATACCCAAGAATTGTCGCCTCGTTTACTGTCTGACCTGACTTGGTCGGATGAAGGATTTATAACTGTGCTTAGTCACTCTAAAATAATAAAACTTTCAGTGATGATGAGAGAATTGAATATTCCTCAAATTCTATTTTCCCTAATATTTATTTTTTAGAAAATCATTAGACGGAATAGCAATTTGCTATAATTCTTATAAATAACAATTAGTCAAATGGTACTTCGGAAAAATAAAAATTAGGACAAATGATTATTCGGAAAAGTAAAAATTATGTTAAACAGTAGATAATTCCATATTATAAAAATGATGTCAAACGATAATTCGGAAATGTAAGAAGTACAGCAAATTGTTATTCCGTCTAATGATTTTTGGTAAAATAAATATTAAGAAAAATCAAATTTGGGGAATATTCAAGAGCCTCAATGCTAATCCCTTATTAGGTGTCTTGCATAAAGCAGGTAGTCAATTTTCCGACGACTTTACCTCTCTCCCATAGTGCCCTTTGCTCGCCAATATATTGTCGGGTATTTTAAATAGAAAAGGATTTGTCGTGTGGGAGGAGTTGCAGTAATAAATTCAAGCTTCACATTTCCTAATAATGCCTTTCGAACTTGTTTGCAAGGATTTGGTACTTTACATGAATCTTCTTTTCTTTTTATGATACTACTTCTTTCGTTACAATTTATAATATTGAAACATTTTTCATTCATCTTTAAACTTTCCACTGGATAAAGTATCCGAATAAGAAAATCTTTACTTTTAGTGAAAGCTGGAGTCACTGATGCTTGGAGTTGCTTGTCCTTGGTTTCGTATTTAGTAATCCGTATAACGCTAAACTAGTTGAGAGGGATTTTTGTTTAGCAGTTGTTTTCCTGTATTTTATTTAAAAAATTTTCCATTTTTACCATATATGTCTTGTGAGAATAAAAGACTAAGGTAATCCATATTATAGATTAAAAAGGATGAGAGAAAATATACTTTTGAAGTTTAGGAGTATATTTAATATTGTATTTCTGGAGTTTGGACACTGGTTTGCCATGTTTTAACGACCTTCTGCTTTTCTATTCTACCCCAAGCTCCATCCACGCGCCCTTTTACTGCTACAGCCCACCCCCCTCTTTTGCTTTTACCCCAAACCTAAACTCTCAAAGCAATCTCCACGCTTCTTCTCTCCCTCTCTCTCGTCATTTCGACAGTCTATTCTTCTCCCTTCGAGAGTCGCACGTAGGACTTTAAATGTAGTTTCGGTGGCTTCAACCTTAACTATACAAACCTGCCTCTCAGTCTTCTACCTGACTCGGTTCCAGGTTCCGGTTTGACCTGATCCGTTAGTCTCGTTCGTGAACAAACGTTGTTACTTTCGTCAGTGCATGGCTTTGTATGTTTCAAGTAAAGGATGTAAATGTGTCAAGTGTAGTTAAAAGTAATCACAAAATGTTGGCTGTGGTGAAAAACATCATGACGACCGTGGGACAGTGAGAATTAACGAAGCAAAAGTGAGATATCGGAAGGACACGCAAGATGCGTACAGATAGACATGTGGTGCCGATATCAAACCGATATAATCCATTGAGAGACTCCTATGTACCAAGAGAAACTTTATACAGGCAAGTGTTATTTCGTGTGTATTCCGCTCATGTTGAAATGACATTCATAGAGGAGAGTTTACTGCTCGTTAAACCGTAAAATTAAAATGATTGAAGACGTAGTTCTTTAGCCGCATGTCTGCATGTCAGGGTTTGAAGGGAGAACGTTTTAACGTGTTTAGGGGTGGCATTTGTTAACTATCCCTCAAAGAATCGAAATTGGGAGAGTTGTTGAGTTTACTTAGGCCTAGGGGACGTCATTGACCTCAACACGCGTAAGTTGCTCATTGTTCATCCCTTTTCGTCATGTCTTTTATCGATTCGGAACAAATGTCCGTAAGTTTGTGATGGACCTAAAAATTAGAGAATTCTTTATGGAGAAAAGAGGATTCCTTGAGAATTACTCAATTACTCTCCAGTTGGCATAACTATAATGGCGCAGAATTCAACAGTTAATGGAAATGATGGCATCTTGAAGTAAATAAAAGTTGTGTAATGACACTAAGTGTAAATAGAAATGATAATCAGTAGCTTTTAGGCATCATTAATTTCGGTCATATGAAAATGATGACTAATGGGTTTTGGGCAATATTCATCTCTTCGTATATTTACTTCAACAGGCGTGAGTCGAATAATTTTCTGAGTTGGTTGTGATGATTTTAGAGTGGACTGTAATTAGCCGAACATTCTACGTTTCATGTTACCTGAACTGAAATTACATTTACATTTACGTATTCATTGTGGTTTGGCATAAACTTCCGAAAAGGGTGCATCTCCGATTTCCTTGAAACTGATTACGAATATGATACGTAGGTGTACGCAGTTTCAAGGAAATCAGAGGTGTAACCTTTTCGGAAGTTCACCAGTGATTTGAAAACATCGCACAATATTAAATACCCGTTTTCAATTGGAAAAATAGTAAATACATTTTAACTTGAACCTTAGTACCGAAAACCTTAGATTTTTCTAAAAATAAATAACCTTCGTGTTAAGACATTGTTTGAAACTGAAGCGTTTTCATTTCACGACTATTGGATAATGTTTACACAATTTCGTGTGCGCGAGTCAAGTTACTTTCTATACTACTAACTAAAGAGACAGAAACGAGAAACGTTTTATGATCGGGATGGTTACCGACAGAGAGGCTACATTTTCTCGTTCCGCCGATGGTATATATTTCTGCTTTCGTAATCTACTTTATCTAATCACAGCGTAATTATATTTTAAAAGGTTATTTTTTTGGGGAGGGAAGCTTTACACGTTTAGATTGTTAAGCTCTGCTGAAAAGCTAATAATGTATGGGAACATTCTTGCTTTCTATAGAGGATCCTTTTTAAACGTGTTTATGTGAAACGTGAAGAATCGCGTGCGAGTATTCATTTAAAAGGACGACAAAGCCGGAAAGACATGAAGGAGGAAGCTCGAAGGTGGAAGGGGTGAAATCGGTCATCACACCGCAGTTCAGCGAGTGAAGACCGGAAGTAGTCCGATGAATAAAAAAGAACCAACCCAGGCACTCAGGCAGGATGCGCGATACGTCTTTGACTTTAGATCTTTGTTATTATATTCATTTACTTGCATTCGTTGAATTTCAGTGTTGGGAAATAATTTTACTGAAATCATATATAGTACTTTACATCTGTCATTGTGATAAAAATATATAATAGCGAGAAAGCAGCATGAATTTGTCTTTATATTACATGAAGAGAACAGTTTGGTTAGAAGAATAAAAGGTTTGACTGATCCAATCCATGGATTTATACATAAATATCTAAAAATAGAAACAACTGTGAATCTTTAAATTATTTTGCTCGCTATTTTGCGAGAAAGTTACTCGTGCATCTTTTTCATTTCAACTGAGGAGTAATGGGTTTATGGTTAGCATTAATTATAAAGTTAAAGGAACTTTTCTTTTGTGATGTTTTCACTGCTAAATTAATTTCCTCGATTTGTGTGCATTTTCTGATTTAGAATTCGCCGAAAAATGTGTGGACTTTTTCCAAACACGTGCAGTCAAATGAAGCATATGAACACGCGCTCAGTCGTCTTTTTATGTTTCTCTGTGTCCTTGTTTCATGTTTCTTCTCGTATCTTTCGTAAATTTATTTTCTTTCGCGAGTGTTTGATTTCTGCTTCATTTTTCATTATATATATATTTTTCGCATTACGTGATACACATATTATTATATGCGATTAAAAATCGATGTTTTCATCTGATAACAGATTGGAGGAATTTTATCCAAGAAAATTAAACTATTTACATCTCGAGTTACATCAAATAAACCGTGAAGTTGAGGAATTCGTTAATCTTTTGTAATGAGCTGTACTTCTTTTCATATAGTAACAGAGATATTCTTTCTATTTAAGTCTTTATCTTCACATGTCACTCAACTGATAAGATAAAAGTACGTTCGAAGCAGAAAAGATTCGTCAAGTTAGCTTTACAGGAAGTTTGGTTATCCAAGGTACGAAATGGAACTATTTTTGTATTTCAAACAATAAAGTTAGAAGCAACATTTTTCGGGAATACGTAAGAATGTTTTTTGTATACTTTTATGAGGCGGAATCCCTCAAAAGATAAGAAGTCCTATACTCCATTGAAAAAAGGTTCGGTCAGGGTGAATAATCTGCTTGAGTTCGAGGTTCTAGGCAATAGACTTCCATTTCACACACATGGTGGTAGATATCTATATATAGTTTCAGTGAAAAATATTTGCTGTTGTATACGTAAAGTTGACCAAACTAAACTTTCTCTCAAGGTATGAATCATAAACCCTTAAGGGCTTAAGTCAATCGTATAAATTCTTCTTTGAATACCCCGTATAAATCATACTTTTTTCGAACTGTACTTTTAATTGCCTCTAATTTTGTCATAGTTACCATGAAAAGTATTGTTTTAATTGTCAAGTATTTACTTCAGTCATTTTCTAAAATTATTTCTCATTTGTCTTAAGTAATATCTATTTAACACCCAACACTGATTTTTAATCTCCGCCTCGCCATAAAACCTTCCAAAAATGAATTGACCTATTCTTCATTGTCCTTTCGCGAGCGCTTTTATCTTATTTCGATGCCCTGTGCTCACGCGACGCCATCTTTCCAGCATCGCGATGTCGGCACCGCTATCGGCATCATCGGAGGAGAGAGTGGTTTGTGGAGAAAATGGAGAGTGGAGTGGCCGAAACCCGAGAGTACCGAATGTCGTGCGCGTTGAGGGTGAGTGAACGTTTTGGGGGTGTGCGGAACGGGGGCAAAGAACGGCGGGCGGCAGTGGTTGGCACACATCCACATTGGATATAGGGGTTTAGAGTCGTGGGTGGGGTGATTTTGTGCGCGATCCCCGTGCGATGGAAAGGTGTGTGGAGGGGCGAGAGACGCGCGACGACGCGACTACTATTGCCCTCTCTCGCTTTTCATCACGCGCATTCTCTCTCTCCCTTCATTTCTCACCAAGCATCTCACTCTGACTGATAGTGTCTGCCAATAGACTCGCTTCGCTTCCTCTCGTCGAAAGCGTAACGTAGGTCAGGATACAACTTTCCGCTGTTCCCCTGGTC